>CM076581.1:94342908-94721070 GCA_034641835.2 Pinus albicaulis
TGCCAATTCTTATCTGAAGGAACAGTGAGGTTTTCAACTTGGCGACCTTGCAACTAGGTCACAAGGTCGCTAGGTCGCACTGGTGTGAAGTTTTTTAGAAACTGCGACCCTGCGACTTGGCGACTTGTGACTAGATTGCAAGGTCGCTAGATCGCAAAGTCATGAAGTTTTCAAAAAATGAGACCTTGCGACTAGGTCTCAAAGTCACAAATTGAGTGGTTAATCAATGATCAGTGACCTGTAAAATTCGTGACTTAGCGACCAAGTCGTGAGGTCGCTAGGTCGCAAGATCACTGGGTCGCTAGATCACAGGGTTGCATTAGGGCTTTCTAAGAGAAATTGGAGCGATCACGACCCGTGGGGAATGAAGTGCAAGCAGGGAAAAAAAATCCAAGGGAGATGGGAAAATCAAATTTGAAGTCCTTCCCAGGCAGGCAAGAAGGGGTGCTTGAAGCAAACTAAGGCAAGGCAAGGCTCAGAGGAGGAGGCAGAGAGGGAGGAGCATGAGAGGATTGAAAACCTTAACTAGAGAGCTGGTGAGGACTTGGTTTGCACAATAATGAATGCAAGGGGAATTAATAGGCTAGGGTAGGGGCAGGTGAGTCAACATCTAATTAAAACAAGAAACAACAGGAGAATTAGGCAACTTACTCGGAAAAAAGGTGATCTAGTTGGCTTGTTAGAGGCGCTATTTTCTCCGTCGCGTAGGTCGAATGTGACCTATGCGACCCTTTTATTTATAAAGGGGTCACACATGTAGTCATTTAATATAGGTCTCTAAGTCATAAATGGGGTTAGTTGAGGAAGGATGTGACCTTGCAACCCCGCGACCTGGGGGTCGCAAGGTCGCTAGTTCGTGCAGTCGCGAATGCGAAAATTTAGGCCAAGATGCAACCTTGGGACCTTGTGACCCTGCGACCTAGAGGTCGCTAGGTTTCTAGGTCGTACATTCGCGATTTTTAATTTTTAGCCTAAGATGTGACCTTGCAACCTTGCGACCTGGGGGTCGCATAGTCACAAGTGTGAAGATTTTATCGGTTTTGCGACTTTGCGAATATGTGACTAGTTTCAAAGAAAACAAGTCATGAACCAATATTTGAAGGAAAAATGCTTGAAAAAAGACTTTCTCAAGGTTCCAGGCTCAGAGCACATCAGACTTACCTTTACCAAAGAGATCAAGGGCTCTGAAATTTTAAGATGGGAATTAATTTTGGAGGGTGTTGTAGTGGATACAACACCTTCTTACTCCTCCTTGCACATGTTTAAAGCTAGATGGATTGCTTTCACCTATTTGCATGCACCAAACCCTAATTTTACTTCTTTCTCCTTGTCACAATTGTTGAAACCCTAACCCTATTTTTGTGAGGGGTTGTGGTGGTTTCCCCAAGAGGAAGCTTCTCGCAGAGAAATTCATCAAAGTCATGTTCTCTGCATTATTCCTACGAGTCTAATTCATTAGCCAAGAAGATACGAGTAGGTTGCTTATGGGGAACCCTAATGAGTTTGAATGGCCTATATCCGCAACCTCGGCCTTGAGCCTAGCATAGTCTTGAATATATTAATGATTTGTTTTGCACGTTTTTCCTGTGAGTGGGAGATCGGATGTCAAGGCTTGGCATGGGAAAAAACCCAAATCAGAATATCTTTCAGTTTCTGTCAGACAAGAAACAACCTCTCTTGCTCATAAAATAAGTCGTGATCCCTCATCCACCCATGCAAAATAAGTGCCAAGAGCACATACAATTAAGTTATACAAGCACATGAAACAAATAATGGTAAAGGATTGAGAAAGGATCCTTCGTAGAGAGGTAACGCAATGACTCTGTTGGGGTACTGACCAGGCTCGCTGGCAGTGGAGTGATGTTTGTGATTTCTTGAAGTGACTTTGCTGGGGTACTGTCTAGGCCTGCTGGCATTGGAGCAACACCAGAGACTTATTTTAAAATTCTAAAAATAATAAGCCTTCTCTCTGAATTATTATCAAACTACTACCATGTGTGAACTTCTGCTTGGGCGTTTCTCGATTAATAAGGCCTAGCTGAGGCACAGGGGTTGGGGAATATCTGTAAATGTCAAAGTAATGCAAGAGATACCCATAGTACCTATTAAATATTCCATTGAATCACTATCCAGAGTCATATTACTGTGGGGACGTTGACAGAGATGTTGGATTCTACCAGTGGTTTTCCAATTGTTGTAGCTGCTACAACACCACCCAAAATTTTGGGTATATTCAAAATTTCGGGTCTCCCCCCTTTGCTCACTAAAACCATCAAGGATATGACTCAACCTTGAGTTTTTTAATCTCCCCATGTCCTATTCCTACCAAAACCCCATCACTGCACCCACTCATACGATGCACATTGAACCCACTTGTCTTGCCGCCTCAGGGCAGGCAGTTATTGTCAGGAATTATCTTGCCATCAGTCTATATTTCCATGAGTGTTCTCCCACCACCCATATTGTGCACTTAGCCTCATGCTCTTTGTTAATTTGAGGTTTGTAATTTGGTGGTCCTCTCTACATGTTAAAAAACCTAAGTTATCGTAGCCATGAATCAAAGGTTAAAGCCTTGCTCTCTCAAATTTCACTTTGGCACATCTTGGCCTAATATCTCTCCACCAGGTTTGAAGGAATATTTTCCATCATACACATGAACATGAGAATTATATTACCAAGCTAAGGTTTGTTTATGAGTGAGAGAGTAAAACTCCAAGGCCCAACATAGTGTTTTGTATGTTAATATTGTAGGGAATATCTAGCATTCAAGAGAAGTCATGATGGGTTGGAAAGGGTCACTCACTAATCTTGACGCTAAGTAGGTTGATGTTAATTTTCTCATACTCGATAAAGCCCTACTTAAAATTCAACTAAAAGTATGTTATTTAATTAATAAACTCACCGATATATTGAAAATATAAAATGACAGTGGAAGTTGACACCCTAGATTCGTATATTGATTTTCAAATTATTGTATGTTCTGACGCACATCTTCATGAAATATGGTATGCAGGACCAGACAAGAAATTGCAACAGAAACTACAGGGGTTTGATTTTGTAACATGACATGCTCATCCCCTGTCCATAAAAAAGGAACAAAAGGCATGCAAATCGAGGGAAATTAAGCTCATGGTTAAGCTACATCTTTGCCATTTTTATTTCCTTGTTCCTGAGGAGCTGCTTGCAGAGGGTAATTTCTCATTTAATTTCAGAAGCATGTTTCAAACCAATTTTCATGAAGCAATATATGGTGAATAGCGTACATATCAAGTTCTAGCTACTCCTCCATACGATAATTATTATACGTAGTTCTTCCTCCAGAGACTCACAACCACTCCGATTGAAGCATGTATGGTGGAAATCCCCTTGGTGGTCTTTCAGTGCCAAACACAACACCAACACTTGTTATCGCACATGTGATTGGGGAAAATTATGCAAATACCATTTATTGTAGAAGGGAATGGTGAAATTTAGAAGTGTTGGCATGATAGGTACCGTGCACCATCAAACCTTCTTCCGGAGATGCACTCCCACCATGATGTAAGTGTGTACAACACAACACAAACACCCATTATCGCATAGGTTTCTCAGCGGATGTAAATTCATTTACTATGCACTAGTGATGTGATTTGGGGCATATGGTGGAAATATCAATTATTGAAAAGAGCATAGTGGAGTGGTTAGTCGCACAAGCCACACAATTGAACCCCATCCAAGACTGTGACCTCTTGTTCCTTGTGATCAGTTGCTGAATCACAAATATCCCAGAGAAACGATTGGTCCTATCAAGTGTATCCCCAACTATCCGACCTTCGTAAGTCACATCATGATACAAGTCCCCCAGTCACATTGTGGGACTCATGAAAGAAACCAGGAACCGCGACGAGTCTTGTGGTTTGACTAGGTGACCTCTGGCAAAGTCACAATTTCTCTCACCAATTTCTAAGTTGCAGGCCTAAGGCATGAATAGAAGGTGCGATCAATCGAGAGCTATGACTATGCGACTTCCATAGTCACCAAGTCGCATGGTCACACTCAATAGAATCCACAACCTGATGCGAATCTCTGACTACGCGACCTCTGTGCTAGGGTTGCAACCTCATGCAAAATCAACACCTATTAAAGAATGGGTGTGTTACTATTCATATCCCTAAAATGATAGATTATTGCGAGAACACGTTGAGCCTCATTTTGAAGAAGTTCCTTTGTGGTTGGATGACATTGGATGATTGCCACCAGTGTGTAATGAATTGTTTTGGAAGAGATTTTGGCTACAATGTGGCAAATACATTACAAAATATGCAGCATGATCCCCAACATAATGTATTATTCATTTATAGGTAAAGGGGCAAGCCCCTTGAAGGTGTTGTAGACCTTGTTCTCACCACCACTTTTAATCAAATAAAAGTGAAAAGAAGGGTTATGTTGGGGAGAAACATATGAAGAAATGGCTATTTCATGGGATAAGTAGGGGTCTCTGTGTTGGGTTGAACTTGCCGCTGGCCATGAATTCACATAATACCCAGAAGGAGTCTTGACGAGAAATAAGGAAGCATATGATGGTGGAGAAGGGGATTGCTTTCTTTGGAGGTATCGACAGATTTAGGCATGCATCAAGAACCATCAAAGGTTAATCATGTAATATGGGAGGCAATCACAAAATAAAGGAAGCACCTAAGTAACGAACATCAATATTCGTCTTCAAATATTTTCTTATTAGGATTTGGACTAAAGTGTAAAAGAGTACCAACTACAAGCCACACGCGTAACTTTGTGGCATGACAATGGACCACAGGGGTCTAAACCTACGTTGTTTACTTAATGAATGTTCTTTGAATTAATGTGAGGAGTTTCCTGCATCAATTTTTATTATAAAGACTTTGACCTGTGTTATTTGTTGTAAGTAGAAGTTGTCAATGCGCAAAAAAAAATCTAGGGTTTTCTTTGGCAAGCAAGGTGGGTCCTTACAAAGCTTGAAGGACCTCACTATAGGCTTAATGGCACATCTATCACCAGTCCATTCGCACAAGACTAATACCAGGGAAATACATCGTGTTTTTTAAGCTCTAATCTCTACAAAAGATAAGGATACAAGGGATGCTTCTAATCGCATATTACCCTAGGTCGCAGGTCACAGATGAGCCTAGGTCACACGCCGTAAATGGCCCAAGTCGCAATCCAACCCAATAGTCGAGGAGGTCAAGAGTTAAGGGAAACTCAAGAATCATCTCATACTATATGTGCAGCTTCAAGAAATCAAATAAATCACTTTTAGCTATGGATTTGAAGCGAGGATGAGAAATTGAATCTGTGCTTGAGAGCTAAAGGCACTCACCTCTTGGGATCAAGTAGAGGGACTTGTAGTGAGGCTAGGGTTTTGGTATCAGGCTTTGAGATGAATGGCCCATGTTCCACTATTGGGTTTTGACGAAGTGAAAAACATGTATTTGAAGTTGCAGCAGTATTAGAAATATTTTCTCTTTTCTGGCACTAATTAACATGCTTACTTATGGTGGTACTACTAGTTGTCTAATATTTCACTATGTTTGTATGTGTGCTTTCATGCATGCAATTTGTTATGAACTGATTCACAGTGGTTGCATGTATGTTTTCTTTCGAATAAATGTTTATTTTTTCCTTTCCATGTCAGTGATCTATTGTGAAATACTTTGAATTTAACTTCTAGCATGTTTTCTTTCATGTATGTCTGACTAGTTTTTTGGCTGACCGATCCTCCTCATGTTGTACTCCCCTTTTTTTTGCTGCTTAGACTTGCTTATTTCTTTGTTTCTGGTTCATAAATCTTGGGTTGATTTTTCTTCACTGATTGGTCATTTCACCCTTGCCTTTGCTTCATCATCTTTTCATCCGACAACCAATAGTGGAAACACTTATGGTGGTAGTCAGGCCCACATAACGGATGGGGCTCCTATCCCAAACACTGTGAGGTCTAATTGGGACCTTTCACTAGGGAGACCCCCTTGTTGTCAACGGTACAATTTTTCCCGTCAATAGGATGCTTGAACATGTATATATATATATATGTGTGTGTGTGTGTGTATTATAACATTGAATGGAACATAATGAAAAATAAATCTGGTATTCCCCATTTTGGGATCCAGGGGAAATTTTCTATGTATATTTGTTTTATGTTTTATTTTCTCTCCATTGTTTATTTTTTTTTAAAGAATATGTTTGCAGATAATTTATGTATAGGGTTAAAACCTACAAACTTATGGGATAAAACCATACCAATATGAGATATCAATTCCCTTTGTTGTTTTGTAGGTACCAATCTATATGAGATAAAAATCCCCTTTATTGCTTTGTAGGTGACATCTATAAGAGACATCAATACCATTTGTTTCTTTGTATGCACCAAGCTATAGGAAAAACTAATTCCCTCTATTTGTTTTAGAGGAAACAACCTACAAGGGGTTCTGAAAGATTTCTAGGCACCAGTCAACATGAGACACTAATCCTCATTACTACAAATACTCATAGGCATCAACCTAATTCACAGAGTCTACTTTATTCTTCATAATGTATGTTAGTTGTTTCTCCATTCACCAAGTATAGTTGTTACTTATTTATTCACTAAGTCTATTAGTTAGGTCTCCCTTCACCATGTCTACATGTTGCTTCTTCCTTCATCAAGTAACTTCTCCCAAAAATTTTGTCTTTGGTTTTTGAACAGGAAATAATTTCCACAACATGGCATATATATAATTTTGAAAATATGATTATAAAATTTCTACCACAGGTACCTAGAGATATATTCTCTTCCCCATCCAAATTTCACACACTACAATATATCATAAATAAATTTATAGAAAAAGTGTAAAGCTGACGTATTTGAAACATGTTTCAAGAGAATTCACGAACAATATTTTCCTCATATTGTATCTCTAGAATTATATTGAAACATGAACTAAAATGTCTCTCATAGGGACCATGAGATTTTTTTCTCTGTCTCATCCAAATTTCATAGTATGAAATATTTCAAAACGAAAGTTATAGCAAGAATTCCAAGTTGATGCAATAGAAACATGTTTCAAGAGAATTCAGGAACACCACATTCCTCATATCATGTCTCTAAAATTCTAGTGAAATAAAGTCTGAAATCTCTATCAAAATTATGTAGACATCTCTTCTTTGTCTCCTCCAAATTTAATATTCTAAAACATCAATGAAAGAATGATATAGTGAAAATAACAAGCCAACCTATTTAAAGAATATTTCAGTAGCATTCAAGAAGCGTAACTTCCTTAGATCATATCTATAAATTATAGTGCATTGTTATGTCCCTATAAGACTAGTGTATCCCCTTATTGCTTTTGTTATTGTATCCCCTTATTATTATTGTTATGTAGGCTTTGATTATATTGGGAACCCTTAGAATCTTATATATAGAAAGTAGGTTTTTACCATTTGAATCATCAAGAATTGTTCATTTATGTATTGTAAAGGAGGTTTCCCCCTTGAAGAGGATGATTTCAAAGTCGTTGATCTATATTTTCTTCTATTTTGTGATATGGTTGCATAAGATTTGGTTTGAGAGCTTGGGATTCTAGAGTTTTATTAGTAAATTATATATTATGGAGCAATGCAACACATAAAATATGTGGAAAATACAAGCACACAAAACACATAAAACCAGAGAGACACAGATATACGTGGTTCACCCAGTTTGGGCTATGTCCACTCAACAAATGGCCCTTCCTTCTATTATCCAAGAAATGAAGAGACAAAACCTACAATCGTGACGCACGTAATATCCTCTGTTCTCTCTCACAGTCTCCTTCTCTGTTTTCACTCCGAAAATACACACACAATACACAGCCGCAATACAATACCCTCATAAAAGCGAGGGGTTGCCTTCTAGGGAAAAAAAACCCTAATCTAAACATAACTTCTACCGTTAGATCATCTGCCTATGAACGACCCAGATTGACTAGAAATTAATATACTTTTACAAGGCAATTTTACATCTATTTTTAGCTTCGGGGGCGCTGCCTCCGAAACCCTCCTCCAAGGGGGGGGGGCTTCGAAGAGTGCTACCCCCCACCCCCCCCCAGACCCCCCACGGCAGCGATTAATTACGGGCGGCGTTGCTTCCCCTTTTAAGGTACATGGGTCCAATGCTGTGATACAAAGTAAACAATAAAACCAAGCTCCACACCCAATAATCTGCCCCTTTTAAGGTACATGGGTCCAATGTTGTGATACAAAGTAAACAAGATAACCAGGCTCCACACCCAATAATCTCCCACTTGGAGACTAATTGTAGCAACTCCACCGCTGCTTCATTTGCTGGACAATGACTCCTCTTTGGACCTAGCTATTCCTCATCTTCATCGTCATCCTTGAAGACCAATTGAAACTGAGCACATTCTCAGTTTCTCATTGGTTACAACTTTTGTTAGCATATCTGTAGGATTCTGGCTAGTGTGTATCTTTTCCAGCTTCAACTCTCCATCTTCCAATACTGACTGTATGAAATGGTACTTGAGATGTATGTGTTTAGTCCTGGAATGAAATGATGAGTTCTTTGAAAGATGAATGGCACTTTGGCTATCACTGTATAACGTGCCCATATCATGCTTCTTACCCAATTCATCCATAAACCTTTGTAACCAAATTATTTCTTTACTAGCCTTTGTAGCAGCAACATACTCTGCTTCTGTTGTTGAAAGTGCAACAACACTTTGGATTTTTGAAACCCAACTGACAGCTGTTCCACCTACAGTAAATACATATCCTGTAGTGCTCCTCCTGTTATCTCTGTCACCTGCCATATCTTCATCAACATATCCTTGTAGAGCAATGTTTGAACCACCAAAGCATAATGCTTGATTTGTGGTACCTCTCAAATATCTGAGAATCCATTTTACTTCCATCCAATGTTCTTTTCCTGGATTATTCATGTACCTGCTTACAACTCCCACTGCATGTGCAATATCAGGCCTTGTGCAGACCATTACATACATTAAGCTTCCAACTGCTGATGCATATGGAACTTTAGACATATAATCCATGTCTTCTTGGGTCTTTGGGCACATCTCCTTACTAATTTTGAAATGGCTAGCAAAAGGTGTACTAACTGGTTTTGCATTCGGCATATTAAATCTTTTCAACACCTTTTCTATGTACTCATTCTGAGACAGTGTTAATTTGCGATTTTTCCTGTCTCTAGTTATCCTCATACCAAGGATTTGTTTTGCAGCTCCCAAATCCTTCATTGCAAATGAATTTGCCAATTTTTTTTTGAGCACATTTATTTCCTGCATGTTAGATCCTGCAACAAGCATGTCATCTACATACAATAACAATATAATATAACTGCCATCATTTTTCCTTTTTAGATAAACACAATGATCAGAGTGACATCTAGTATAACCTTGTTCAGACATAAACTTGTCAAATTTTAGATACCACTACCTTGGAGCCTGTTTTAAGCCATACAAGCTCTTCTTTAACCTGCACACCAATTTTTCTTTCCCTTTTACCTCATATCCTTCTGGTTGCTGCATGTATATCTCTTCCTCCAAATCTCCATGGAGAAATGTTGTCTTTACATCTAACTGTTCAATATGTAAATCTTCCGCTGCTACAAGACTTAAAATAGTTCTGATTGAATTCATTTTAACAACAGGAGAAAATATTTCATCAAAATCAATACCTTTCTTCTGTGCAAACCCCTTCACCACAAGTCTAGATTTGTACCTTTGTTTTCCTCCATCTTCTTCCTTCAGCCTGTAAACCCATTTATTCTGCAATGTAGTTTTACCTGCAGGCAACCTGACTAAGTCCCAAGTCTGGTTATGCATTAAGGAGTCCATCTCTTCATCCATGGCTAGCTCCCACTTCTTCCTGCTTTCAACCTGCATTGCTTCTTCATAACATTCGGGTTCACCAGAATCAGTCAACAATAAATAATATAATGAAGGAGAGTATTGTTCAGGGGGTCTACTTATCCTGGTAGATCTTCTAACACCACTTTCAGGTGTTTGAGGTGCCTGTTGCTGTTGTGGTGGTTGCTGCTGCTGTGGTTGTTGATTATTATTATTTTCAGGCACCTTTACTTTTTCAGAGATCTCATCAAGAACTGTATATTCCTTGCTTTCTTTTTCCTGTTTCTTTTCCTGCAGCTGATTCTTATACAAGACCTTTTCATTGAATATTACATCTCTGCTCCTAATGATTTTGTGATTTTCATAATCATATAAGCGATAACCAAAATCATTAACACCATATCCAATAAAGGTACATTTATTTGATTTTTCCTCAAGCTTTGTTCTATTTTATTTATTAATATGGACAAAGGCCTCACAACCAAAAGGCTTTAAAAAAGAGTAGTTTACCTTTTTACCTGTCCATGATTCCTCTGGAATACCACCATCCAAGGAACTTGAAGGCCCTCTGTTTATTAGATAAACAACAGTATCTACAGCATCTGCCCAAAATTGTAAAGGAAATCCCGCATGCAATCTCATGCACCTTGCACGCTCCATGATTGTTCTGTTCATCCTTTCTGACACACCATTTTCTTGTGGTGTTCTTGGAACTGTCTTCTCTCTACGAATTCCATGCTCTGAACAATACCTATCAAACTCTTTGCTGAAATATTCACCTCCATTGTCTGATCTGAGACACTTCAACTTCTTTCCTATCTCAATCTCAACCAAAGCTTTCCATTTCTTGAAAGTATCAAATACATCAAATTTATTTTGAATACAATAAATCCAAGTATTTCTAGTTGCATCATCAATAAACGTAACATAATAGCGAGAGTCACCAAGAGATGATACCTGAGTAGGTCCCCATACATCTGTATGCACAAGCTCCATTTTTTCACTCTTCTTTTCTTTCCCAACTCTGAGAAATCTGACTCTCTTTTTTTTTCCATAAATGAAATTTTCACAGAAATCCAAATCAACATTCTTCAAACCTGGCAACAAATTTCTTGAGTGAAGAATCTTCATCCCCTTCTCACTCATGTGTCCAAGCCTATGATGCCATAATGCTACATATGATCCTTTGGAAGTTAAAGCATTAACAGAGTTAGAAATACCATTGCATAAATATGATGTACCAACCTTTTCGCCTTTTGATATTACCAGGGCTCCTTTGGTGACCTTCCAATTTTTATCCGTGAAAGTTGTCACACAACCTTCACCGACTAACTGCCCTGTTGAGATCAGATTTTTCTTCAGATCTGGAACATCCCTTACCTCCTTTAGTAGCCATTGGTTTCCATTCTGTTTTTTTACAAGAACTTTACCCATTCCAACAATTTTACAGGGTTTATCATCACCCAAACAAACTTGTCCAAAATCTCCTTCAACATAGTCATGAAAATATTTCTTATCATGTGTGGCATGGAATGAAGCCCTTGAATCTAAAACCCAAGAATCAGTAACATTTTCGAAAGAAAGAATCAAAGCATCTTGTAACACATCACCTGTCACATTTTCTTCTTGATTCTTTTCTTTTTGTGTGTCTCCTTCTTTTCCCTTCCGAGATCTATAGTCTTTCTTTAGGTGTCCTTTCTTTCCGCATTTCCAGCACACTATCCCCGATCTGGACTTGGATATGCCTTTCCTTGATTTACTGCGATATCCTGAGCTCTTTCCTCTTTCCATTCTCCTTCCCCTAAACTCTTCACTCAACGCATTACCCGATGTCTCACCGAAGCTTTTCTGTCGCATTTCCTCGCTAAGGATAGCACTGACAACATCATCAAACTTTAAAGTACTAGATCTAGAGACAGAGTTACTAATGGCCATTACTAAACCATTCCAACTCTCTGGCAATGAGCACAGGAATAACAGAGCTCTAACTTCATCATCAAAGTTTACCACTACAGAACTTAACTAACTCGTAACTGTACTGAAATCATTTAAATGGTCTGCAACAGATCCACCTTCCGACATTTTCATATTAAATAGTCATTTCATAAGAAATGCCTTGTTTGAGGCCGAGGGTTTTTCATATAGTTTTTCCAACGTCTGCATCAAACCCTCTGTTGTTGTTTCCTTCAAAATATTGAAGGCGTATGATGCCGAAAGGCACAACCGTACTATTCCGAGTGCCTTTTTATCGAGAATGTTCCATTCCGCGTCTGTCATGGCCGTCGGCTTCTTTGTTTTTCCGCACAATGGTAGGTATATATCTTTCTGATACATATAATCTTCCATCTGAAACTTCCACAGTGGGAAGTTTTGGCCGTTAAATTTCTCGACCCTAAACTTACCATCTTCCGCCATTGCTCCCACATGAACCAGGAAACCCTTCTTTCCTGCGAGTTTATCAGCCGAATATACCTTCGGCTCTGATACCAGTTGTTAGTAAATTATATATTATGGAGCAATGCAACACATAAAATATGCGGAAAATACAAGCACACAAAACACATAAAACCAAAGAGACACAGATATACGTGGTTCACCTAGTTTGGGCTATGTCCACCCTGAACAACCAGTCCTTCCTTTCTATTATCCAGCAAAATTAAGAGACGAAACCTACAATAGATTCGCTGTAATATCCTCTGTTCTCTCTCACATTCTCCCTCTCTGTTTCTTGCTCCAAGAGTACACACACAATGCACAGCCGCAATACAATACCCTCATAAAAGCGAGGGGTTGCCTTCTAGGGCAAAAGACCCTAATCTAAACACAACTTCTACCGTCATATCATCTGCCTATGAACGGCCCAGATTGACTAGAAATTACTATACTTTTACAAGGAAATTTCACATCTGTTTTTAGCTTCAGGGGCGCTGCCCCCGAAACCCCCCACCAAGGGGGGGCTCGGAAAGGCACTGCCCCTCCCCCGTGGACCCCCCACGGCAGCGATTAATTACGGGCGACGTTGCCACCCCTTTTAAGGTACAGGGGTCCAATGCTGTGATACAAACTAAACAATATAATCAAGCTCCAAACCCAATAAGTTTCGCTTCTTCAAACATGCCATCTTGGAATTTGTGCTATAATTTTTTTTTTTACGAGGCTTCAAAAAATGAAATTCTTACCACGTGGAGAGGAAATATCGATGAACTTCATGTAAACATTTCATACCTTGGTCCACAATATTTTTGGAGATATGATTTGTGGAAGTTGGGGTTATTTGCAGGCCCCATAATTTTATCTCAAACAGGTGACCGAGGAAAAATCATCATCAATTTCACTTTTGGCATCAGATTGGATAGCTGAAAATTTTTGTTGAAATCAAACAAACTATAGTTTCTTTTGTATCAAAATAGTGCCACGTGGAACGTCATACAGGTTTTCTCTACTGAACCAGTCCATAATTAGCTTATTGTGGGATATCAGGCATAACTCTTTCTTGAAAAATTAAAATTAGTTCTGGCCTATGGTATTGGAAAGAAGACTTAGAGGGATACTACAGAACCGAAGCTAAAATATTGGGGATTTACAATGAAAAAGACATGTCAATTTCAATATCGAGCTCCTCAAAAGCAGGAAAAATTTGTGTGTTTTTTTTTTAATTATATAACTTTTTGTCTTTAAGTCAGCTTGAAGTGATTCCAAAGGGCATATTAAAGGATTTATATCAGTATTATGTTCTATAATTCCTCCCAAAAATAATTCCATAGGCATTAAGCCCTCAGAAATCTCTACTATGATGGATGAAGAGGAAAAAGTGCAACATGATAGATCAAAATTACGAGACCACGTGCAACAAATTTCATCCTCAAAAAAAGTAACCAAAAGTGAAATGGAAGCCAAGATGGATGGTTGGAAGAAAGGCATGGAAGCTAATATGGATGGTTTGAAGAATGGCATGGGTGGCATGGAAGCTAAGATCGATGGTATGGAAGAAAAGCTAAAAGTAAACATGGAGGACATGAAGAATGGTCTAAAAGTAGATATGGAAGGTTTGAAGGAATTTTTAATAAAGTTGCTACAAGAAGTGATCCCTAATGGAGAAAGGGTAGTATATGAAACTCATGATGAGAAAAAAAGAAATTTTAATCATGATTTCATAGACTCTAATTTTGGATTTAAGACCCACCATATTCCAAAGATCGATATGAGGAAGTTTGATGGCAAGGATGTGATAACATGGATACTACAAATGGAGCAATAATTTGCACTCCATAATGTGCAACACACACAAAAGATATGGATTGCAACTTTATATTTAGAACAAAATCGATCTGTATGGTATCGACGGATTTTTTCTCGAAAACCAATTGTCACTTTGTCAATTTTTAAGGAGGAAATGATAACACATTAGGATATAAAGAGCAACACCTTCTTTAGCCAATTAATAAATATCAAACAAAAGGGTTCAATGCTGAAGCACATTGAGGGCTTCCAAAAATTGAATATAAGGGTCAATAATATTCCAATGGAACATACGATTAATGTCTTCATAGGGAATTTAAAGGATAATATCCAACATGAGGTTCGCCTTTGCGAACCTGATTCATTGGAAAAGGAATTCAGGGTGGCAAGAAAATTTGAAACAAAAATTATGGCAACAAGGAAGTCTACCAATCACAACTATAAAGATGGAAATGTTTTTGCTCCTAGCCATCCATGACTTAGAAGGTTGACACCACAACAATTGGAGGAAAAAAGAGAAAAAGGGCTTTGTCATATTTGTGATAGAAAATACACTAGAGGTCATGAGTGCACCAAGAAGAAATTATCTTACATAGATTATGAATTGGAGGAAGAAAAGGAATAAGAAACATCATAAGAGGAGGATATACACCAGGAACCGGCCCAGATAAGGAATAAATGAATCCAACCATACCTTGTAATGAATTGGCAGGAATTACCACTCCTCAAACTCTCAATATAGAAGGATATATCAAGAAAAAAAAAGTAATAGTATTGATTGGTTCGAGTAGTACACATAATTTTATTCATTTAAAGATAGCTAAGGAATTGAATTGCTTCTGATATCCAAAACCAAAATTTCAAGTGATGGTTGTAAATTGAGGAACTATAAATTTCTCTAGAAAGTGCCATAATATCAAGTTAACCATGGGGGAATATGTATTGAATAGTCATATGCTTTCTATTCCAATGGGTGGTGCTGATATTGTACTAGGATTCCACTGGTTACAATATTTGGGGACTATAACTTTTAATTTTTAAGAACTTCTCTTCAAATTTGTTTGGGAAGGAAAGGAAGTTGAATTAGGGGTATCGCAGGGAAACCTGGAAGGATAATCAACTCCAATGTCATGATAAATATTTTTAATAAAGAACAACAAAGCGTAATTGCACAACTATTCTCAATGCAGGTTCAAACATTGAAATCCTCTATTTCTCCATATCTCCAAAAATATTGGAGATTCCTTCCAATGTTTTTTAGACTCTGAAAGAACTCCCAACTATTTGTGATCATGATCATGCTATTCATCTGATTCCAGGAAGTGTTCCTCCAAACATCAGGCCTTACAAATATACATATGCCCAAAAGAGCGAAATTGAACGTATGATTGCAGAAATGTTAGAGGCTAGTATAATCAACCTAGTCAATGTTCATTATCTTCTCCAGTAGTATTGGTGCAATATAAGGATGGATCATGGTGCATGTCTCCTTATTATAGGGAACTCAACAAGCTCACTATTTAAGATAAATGTCCCATTCCTATCATTAATTAATTATTGGATGAATTACATGGATAAATTTACTTCACCAAGTTTGATCTTTGTTCAGGCTATCAGTAAGCTATAATGAATACTTAAGACATTCCAAAAACAAAATTTATAACTCATGAGGGTAATTATGAATTTTTGGTCATGCCTTTTGGCCTTACCAATGCACCTTCTACATTTCAAGTGTTGATGAATTCCATTTTCAAACCATTCCTTAGAAATTTTGTGTTAGTATTTTTTGATGATATACTAATCTACAACAGGTCTTGGAAGGATCATGTTGAACATGTTGACAGGGTGTTTAAACTATTGGAGGAGAAACAATTATATACAAAAACCTCCAAATGTTTCTTTGGATTACAGGAGGTGGAATATCTGGGTCATATTGTATCTCATGAGGGTGTTAAGGTAGACCCTAACAAAATTAAAGCCATTAAGGAATGGAAAATCCCCACAACCCTAAAGAATCTGTGAGAATTTCTTAGGTTCACAATGTATTATCGAAAGTTTGTTAAGAATTATGGGAAAATAACAACACCTCTAACAATATTATTAAATAAATATGCATTTTCTCAGACTCTATAAGAAATTAAGGCCTTTGAACATCTTAAAGAGGCAATTTTCCAAGCGTCGATATTAGCTACACGAGACTTCACAAAAACCTTTATTGTGGAATGTGATGCCTTAGGAAATGGAATTGGTGTCTTTTTAATGCAAGAGGGAAGACCCATTATTTTTGAAATTCGTCCAATCAAAGGAAAGTATTTACTTAAATCTATCTATGAGAAGGAAATGTTGGCAATACTACATGCACTAAAACAATGATGACCTTACCCAATGGGAAGACACTTTAAGGTAAAAACCAATTATGATAATCTTAAATACATTTTGTAAAAAATACTATCTTCATAAGAGCAACAAAAATGGGTCACAAAGATGTTGGGTTATGAATTTGAAATCATCTTCAGAAAAGGGAAGCTAAATGTTGTTACAGATGCACTCTCAATAAAGGATGAGGATGTGGAAGCATTTCTTTTTTCCATTTCTATTATCCAACAAGATTGGATAACTGAAGGAAGGGAGGAGCGGAAGAATAACGAAGAAGTGTCAACACTCTTTCAAAAGTTGCAGTAAGATCCCAGTAAAACTGCTACATTTAGCTATAAAATTGATTCATTATTGTACAAAGATCGCTTATATATTTGTAATAATTCGAAACTAAAACAAAACCTTCTTTTGGAATTGCACACCTATTCCTTAGGAGTACACTCAGGATTTTTAAAGACTTACCACAGCGTCAAGGAATAATTATTTTGGGATGGTCTTAAATATGATATTCAAAATTTTGTGGCGGAATGTTTGGTCTACCAACAAAATAAAGTTGATACAATTAAGACCTCGGGTCTGATACAACCTTTATCCTTTCCAAGTCAATGTTGAGAGGAGGTTTCAATGGATTTTACCACAAGTTTGCCCATGTCTGAAGGAAAGAGTGCCATCATGGTGGTAGTTGATATATATACCAAGTATGCACACTTTTGTGCATGATCTCATCCATTTAAAGCTAGTACAATTGCTACTACATTATGGAAATAATCAAAATATACATGGAAACCCAAATATTATTGTAAGCAGCAGATATCCCATTTCCACTGGAAATTTTTGGGTGGAAATATTTTCTTGTCTGGGTACTCAACTAGCTCATAGCTCATATTATCATCCTCAATTTGATGGGAAGAAAGATATAGCGTAAAAATGTTTGGAAGGATATCTTCGTTGCTTTGTATTTGATAAACAAACACAATGTGTCAAGTGGTTACATTGTTGGAAATGCCTCAAAATAACCCTTACAACCATATATCCTATGCTCCCATGTGAGCTAGGTAATTGGAGTAAAAATGCCTTGAAATATAAGGTATCCAAATTGGACATCAAAATCCAAAAACAATATTTCCAAGAATATTCATTTTCTAATCTTTATCTTACACATAAGTAGTATCCCCTGATGTTGGACAGCAATAACAACAATATTTCTGAAAATTAGAGTGTACAATATTAATATCTTAATATTACAATACAATATTAATAAATATATGCAATTCAGTTTAAAGTGACAATTATATTTATAAAATAAACTAACAAAATTTCCCTTCAACTTTTATTATAACGTTTCTAAAAATTTTCTCATAAGAAAAAAAAAATTATATTCATATATAATGAATATACATATTTGAGTTTGATATGATTATTTAGTTTAGTAATATTGTGACTAACAATTTTTTTTGTAAGGAGAAAAGAACCAATACACTAAGAAATATAAAATCATGTGATCAATAATATTTATAAAAATAAATAATGAATATGACTAAGAAATATAAAACCATGTGACCAATTTCTTCTCATAGAAATTTAAAGAAATTAATATTATAAATTATTATTTAAAATAACTCAATATTCATAAGCTAAAAATTATCAAATTCCTATATTATTTAAGGACCACGGCCTCGTAAAATATCCCTCATAGTCTAATTGCTTGCTTGATATATTGTTTCTTTCTTCCAAATACACATGCAATAACTACATCCCTATTTCTAGATATAGAGGGAGTAGAAGCTTAAAACCCAGCAAGGTGCATCATAGTTCCTAGCTTATAGATTGTAGATTCTCAAATAATTTTGAGATTTGAAAGATATAGGCAAGATCAAATAATTAACCTCGCCCATATCTTTATCCTCAAAATATTTTAGAAATCCACAATTAATATAAAAATAATAAGTAAATCTCATTAAAAATATAATAACGCTCCTTACATTATTATAAGAAATTTATTTACCTCAAAGTGATGAATCCAAATTTTCTTTTTAATTTAATATATTTGGTAAAAAACATACATGCATCACATTTCTCATTTCTTCCTTATAGACCATTTTTTTAAAATTTAAATTATAGCTTATACAGAAAATTTAATCCTCATAACACATTAAAATATATCCAAAACAATCATATTAATTATACTAATGTATAACTAAATAAAAAATTTAAATGAAATTTAATAATATTTAAAAAGATTAAAATGAAATTTTTTTTTTCACAAAGAGAAAAAACTCTGTTTTATATTAAAGGAGATAAAACAGTCCATAGGTCATTACATAATGTTTAAGATCCCACTTCTCATACCGGGATATAAAGCAAGATAAAAGGCCATATGTTCCAATGAAAAAACAGAGCATCTGGATTTTTCAATGCTTTTATATATAATTCAAAATTGGATGATTCGATCTTGGTTCAAAATTGATGTATTTCTTGCCCTAATAAATATCTATCTTATATTAGCAGTTTATTTTTCAGCAACTGTTATTATTTTTAATCGCTTCGGTTCACTCTCCGCCGATTATTATAATATTCGAATGACTCTTACATGTAATGCTGATGGGCCATGTTGTAATTGCGATAGATATTTTTGGTACCGTTTGTTAAATATGATTTCAATTAAATTTCCAATAAAACAATTATTTTATAAACGTATTTTTTTTATCAATGCCATATGATACAATGATATTCTTTCCAATTTATACATCTGTAATGGTAATGGATATTTATATGTCGTTTAATAAATATGGTTTTAATTAGATTTCCAGCCAATATAGTGATGTCTTTTATCAATAATTTATAATATAATGATTTTATTGTAGTAAATATAATTTTTTCAGTAACCTTAACCAAAAAGATTCTAGGAGAATTGTACCCATGACATTTTAATACTACTTTAACAACTAAACTTTCATGAACTAAACTAATCTTTAGAGCTAAATATATATTATTTTGATAATATTATAATTAAATATAAAAGAAACAATAATTACCAATTCTTTATAAACTAATTAAAATTACGAAAATATGTATTTTTAGTTCACAATTAATTATACCAATTCATTAAATAATGAAATTAGCATTAGCATAAAATTTCACATGTTTTTTTTTTTTTAAATATAAATTTATTATATTTCATTGCAAAATCGACTATTTATATGGTTGGGTATAACTACCATATAAAGTTATAAAGTCTAGAAAAACCACTGACCCATTACAAATCCATTACAATATTCCTCTCAATCTATAACATAATCAGTAAATGACATCCCAAAAACTAAATCTTATATAATATATCTAACCCAAAAAACCATGGACATATAAACAACCTTATTGACAAGAATTGAGGCACTGAAAACAAACTGGAGCAGAGAGTTGCTCTTCACAATATTACGAGTAGATTAAATAGATTACATTGGAAACATCAGCAATAAATAACTGGAGATAAATTCGACTAAACTGAACTGACTTAAACTAAACCGGGACACTTGGACAGACGGATTTGACACCTAGCAGGTGGTTGAGATTACGTTCTTTAACACTCCCCTTTAATATCAACCACAAAAAAGTTAATTAAGATACCTGCTGGTCTATGTCTCAGCGAGGTTTACAATTCAAAAAAAAATTACTTCAATTAAACTTAGTTTTCTTCTTCTCTTTTTCCATATTCTGTAGCCTCTAAATTGTTTTAGATTTTTCGTTTTGTTGTATCCTTGAGAACTCTGTTTCTTCATTTGCTGTTGCGGGTCTTCTATTTTTCCAGGTTGTTTAAGCATGTTCTGGACATCTTCAAAAATTGACTTGTATGTGGGCTGCTGCCACATATTGTCCTCTGTAGTGTGTTTTTCATCATCAATCTGCTGCAACATAAGATTAGAACAATATCTTATCTCTTCAAAACTCCAACGCATGGAAATTTCATTGACATGTTCGTCATGCATGTCGTCTTCAACATTCATATCTACGGCTTCTGTGTAGATCTCAACTAGACATGGTGTTGCAAGCCATGTTTCAATAAACTTTAACTCTTCTTCATAATCAATCTGTATACCTGCACACTTGAAATCAATGTTAGAATAAAAATTATTTTCAGAACGACATTGGTTCTGGTCTTTTTGCTCTGCAGTGAGAGCTTTCTTCTGTTGTTTTTCCTTTTCTGCCTCTGCCTCAATCTCTGTTTCTGCATTCCCTTTGCAGACTTCTTTCTTTACTTTTGTCTCTGATTCTTTCTTTGTTTCTTCCTTCTTCTCTGCAGTGAGAGCTTTCTGCTGTTGCTCTTCCTTTGCTGCATCTTCCTCTATCTCTGTCTCTATCTTTTTCTCTGCCTCTTCTTCACTGACCTGTGCTTCTGCAAACAGGTTGTCTTCCACTAACTGAAGTGGGGTAATCTCACCAAATAACATCATGTCGATATCATATTTTTGTTGCATCATCTGCAACCAATCATCATTAGCAAAAATTTCATTATCAAAGTTTACATTAGCCATATCAATCATTGGATTTACCATTTCATCAGCGAGCTCTGTTGCTGGTATCATTAAAACTTCGTCAGCAATCTCTGTTGCTGGAATCTCTTCATCCACTTGTGGCCATGCACAGTGGGGTTCACGAGCATCTTCATGCTGCTTTTCTGTTTTATCTGCACTTTCTTTGCAGACATCAGCCAGCTGTGACTGCGCACAGTGGGATTCAACAAACTCTTCATTTCGTTGTAGATCTACTGCTACAGATCCAAAGCTCCCCTTTGCTTCAATGCTCCCCTTTGTACCAAAACATCTCTCAAGGGTATCACATGCCTCCTTGGCTGTCTTGGAATCTGAAATCAAGGGAAGTATACTTTCATCAATTGATTCTTTTATGCATCTTAATGCATAGGCATGTTTTTGCCTCTTGATTTCCAGATCTAGAGAGATCTCAAACATAATCTGCTTTTGCTTTAGCCTCTTGGCTTTTCCCATGTCCTCGTTGTCAAACATCCAGAAACAAACGAGTTTACATATTCATCAATACCTTGCTTCTTAAAAAATTTTGCTGCTCCTGAATGAGTCTTATGCAACTTCACTTCTTCAAAAATTTTGCTGCTCTTGAATGAGTCTTATGCAACTTCACTTCTCCTTCTAAAAAAAAAAATTACTCTTCAGCACATGCTCTTGCGTAATCTCTTTATAAAATACCTTTGCAGATTCTAATTTTTGGGCTTCCTCCTCTTTTTAAATTCCTTAAGATGAAATCTTTAAAAATCATGTACCCTTTTTCCTTTCATAATTTAAAGTTTTTATATAAAAAAACTTTAAAAAAATCAACTTTCTTTAAAATGAGATAACTCCTTTTTCCAAATTAAGCGGAGTCTCATGCATCGTTTGAAACGTCAGTCACAAAGCTTTTTTCAAAAAACTTCACATGCATTTTCATTTACCTTTATAAAGCTTTTTTCAAAAAAAAAAAAAAAAAAAAAAAAAACTTCACATGCATTTTCATTTACCTTTATAAAGCTTTTTTCAAAAAACTTCACATGCATTTTCATTTACCTTTTTAAAATCAACACTTTAAAACATGCTTTTCACTTGTTTTAAAATGGACACATAGAAAATATGAATCGATTTCCCTTTGAATCGATTTTTAAAATCCACGTTGACGTTCGTACCGTTTGAAAAAAAACAATTTTTTAAATATTTTTAATACGAGCGCTTCGTACCTAAGCACGCTTGCATCATTTGATTTAACGCAGATGCGTAAACTTTTTCACACGGCTGGCTGGCGCGATCCCGATTGAAACAGTCGCGCCTTTCTCAAAACTACGTCATTTGATTTAACGCAGATTGTAAACTTTTTCACACGGCTGGCTGGCGCGATCACGATTGAAATAGTCGCGCCTTTCTCAAAACTATTTCACACGGCTGGCTGGCGCGATCCCGATTGAAACAGTCGCGCCTTTCTCAAAACTATGCGAGGCACGAAAATGGCGCGGGTATGGCGTGTATTCCAGCGCCAATAAACTCACAGTCGCGCCAATTGATTGCTCTTCTCTTCTGCTCTTTCGTGGCTTTGTTGCTGCTCTCCACGGAGGCTTATGCAACTCGGCTCTGATACCATGACAAGAATTGAGGCACTGAAAACGAACTGGAGCAGAGAGTTGCTCTTCACAATATTACGAGTAGATTAAATAGATTACATTGGAAACATCAGGAATAAAAAACTGGAGATAAATTCGACTAAACTGAACTGACTTAAACTAAACCGGGACACTTGGACAGACGGATTTGACACCTAGCAGGTGGTTGAGATTACGTTCTTTAACACTTATAACCAGAAGCAACCCCAGTATACGAGACTTCTCCTCACCAAACTTCAAAAACAGAACCCACGACATAAAAAAAAGATATACACCAACAAAATCTGAGGAAAATTCCTCATGATTCCATAAATGGCATCTACCACCCTCCCTCACATAAGCTAAATAATAAATAATCACCATGACACCAGGCTTGGCACACATATCAAAGAACCAATTTAATTACTAGATGCCACCAGCCGTCACCATATCCCCGAGTATTACGACAAGAATTTATCGATGGACCTCTTAGCCCTTCACTAACACCCCATCGGATAACGAAATTTTACTTGTTAATCAAAAAGCAATTTTCCAAATTGGGTTTATATATCTTTTTTATTCAAGTATAATAGCTTTATTTTCTAGTACTAATTATGTTGATAAATATTTCTCATGTTGAAAGTTGATAGATTAATATTTATTTTAATTCAAATCTTTCTTTTACGGTCATAAATAAAAAGAACTGGCATATTCTAGTTATTTCTACTCATGAAATAACTAGATATAATTTCATGAGTAGAAATAACTAGAATATGCCAGTTCTTTTTATTTATGACCATAAAAGAAAGAAACAATTATTATATTATCATAGTATCATCATTAAAAAAAAATCAACTTTAACACGCTTAAGAGTTGGCTCAAGATTTTCTCTGAAAAACATGAATTTTAGAGAAAAGCCAAGACAATTGGTGTCATTAGTTATTGTCGCCTGATTTATAGGCGAAAATTTACAAAACACCAAATAGACAAAATTACGATTCACAGTCTTCCTCATTAAGTAGTAGGATTAGGGGGGAACAGTGGAGGTGCAACAAAGAGAGCAGCATGACCATGCATGTGATAATATATGTGTTCCACCCGGACCTCCAAGGAGTGGAGATGGTCGTTTGAACGTTTGTGCTATCGTTGTAGACTTTCCACTAAATCCAGGATCTCATTCTGCATGTGTTGGAGGTCATTAACATAAGCTAGCAGTTTTTTTCTAGCAGCATACCTCTTCTCTCGCAACATGCCTATATTGATTTTAATATTGTTCAATTGGGCCACAATATACTCCAAGGAGGTCGGGGCTTCCACTTGGACTCGAGAGCGGGCTAGAGAGAGAACCATGTCTGTATCTAAGTGGCGACTTTCAATATACTTTGAATCGGAGCTAAGCTCTCCATGATATTGATGCTCAACCATTTGTGGGCTGACACCACCCCTGCGAGCATGTCCCCTTTGTTGGGGCATGCTGTTGATACCACTGCCATTGAACTCTCCTCCATGAGAGTCGTTCCACCTGGCCAGAGAGAAACACCAAAGAGAACTACCAAAAAATTTAAGAAGAAAACCACAAATTTCTTTGACAAAATTGTTACCCTTCGTATCCTGGTGGGACTAGAGCCCTATGTTTCGAAATACCCAAACGATGGTGATGAGGATGTTGGCATAGAAAGAGCTAGGCTCTATAATGGAGACCTAGGAGTTTAGAGAAGCCCGTTAGACCTAGAACTCGTAGGCTAGATAATTATCACTCTCAATTTTAATTTCTACTGTCACCTCCTCATGGGGGATATAGAGCCAAATGGAGAGAGGACTCAAAAATACTCCAAGCACCCACGAACCAGGCAGGACATGTGGGAATTCACATTGCCGGCAATGCCAACAGGCCCCCAGATCCCATGGCCATGCTTGAAACACTTGCCGACCCTCCTCCCAGTTAAACGCAGTCCAAATGACCTGTCTTGTAGCCCCTAGCCAAAGCTTGATCCAAGGCACATAGCGACCAGAAAACTTCCTCTCCAAATTCTCTCTGCTCATCGTCTAAGTTCATTGATTAACCCTTTATTTTTCCCCTGTCGGAATAAATCTTTGAGAATGGTGGACTAGGTATGGTTTATTGTCCATCATATTAATTCCTTCATGTGGCACATGGAGGCCCATCGGGCTCCACGTACCAACTCACCTCCATATGGCTCTGGGCGTGGTCACCCCCATCAGGAACTTTTAGATCTGCCTTCAACAATGATTGTAGGGTCTAGATTTCTTCGGGGTACAAATACACTTTTCTCTTGATGTCCGACCAAGCCGCCCTAAACTCTCTCTACAAGTATTTGTGCCTCAATTGGCCAGCCAGTATGCAACCTTGTTTCCATCCCATAACATGTGACTTGTAGTAATGTATTCAAAAGAATTGAGGATTCTATGGATACGAGAAAGTTGAGATTGGAGACACCAAATTTTTGTGACTTTCTGGGGAATGAATCCGGTTATAATTCCCTAGAACATGTTGATTATTAGGCGAGAGTATCCCATTATTATAATCCGGCCACACCGTTGTTGAATGGCCAGACTGAGGCTTGCCTGAAGGTCAGTCATTTCTACCACATTATTAGTCATGTAGCCAAAGGAGCCTAAGAAGACTGTCCAAGGGGAGCCGAGAAAATCACGAAGGGCACCTACAAATCTAGTCGGGTTGGGGTTTCCTTTGGAGGCCACATAAAAATTGAGTTGAATACATCCATCCGGGGGCAGAATGAAGTAGGAGGGGGAAGGGACTAAAAAGGGCCTAACAGGGGAAGCCCTAGGGTGGACAATATTGAATGAAAGGTTTAAGATAGAATTCAATATTCCTGAATTCCAGCGTCCCCATATGTCAGATCTCATTTTTCTTCCATAATTGATTCATGAATGTTAGTGACTATTTGTCCCCAATTTTTTTCTCTATTTGGAGGTTGTCCTTCAAAAATTTATCAGCCCTAGGGTTAGCCACCAATATTGGCGAACTACAATGTTAGAGAAGAGTTGGGTTGGCCAGTCTTCGAGCATCCCACAGATGTCTTCTCGGTGGCGATCAATAGGTATGAATAATATAGATACCTGATTCCATACTTCATGTGTGATGACACAACCTTTTAACATATGGAGAAGATATTTTCCCTTTTTCTTGCAGAGAGGAAAAATTGGTGGACCAATAAAGCCCCTTTTTTGAATTCTATCCCATGTTAACATGCACTTGTGGCCTACCAGCCATAGGAAGTGCACTACCTTTGGCGACAAATTTCTATTACATATTTGTCTCCAAAGGGATTGAATGCTCGATCCAGAGAATTAGACCTTATGAGGTAGGATTCATTTATAGAGAAAGATCCAGATGTGGAATGACCCCATCTTAGCCTGTCCAGTTCATGAGAGGCATGGATTCTCCTTTGTGAAATATAAGCTTCCAGACGCTCCCAAGCCTCCAAAGGAATGTCCAATGGCTAATATGAGACTGACTTCCATCTCCTTTATCCATGGTCATCAGTCGTTGCTACCCAATAATTTGCCACACATTCAACTGAGATCATTTGAAAAGGGGTTGCATATAAGATATGGACTAGTCTTGAGCTAGACGAAGAAGTTGTTGGTAGGAATTGAGTGATAAATTTGATGTATTCCTCTTATTAAACTACCAAAATAAATGTTCTCGTATCATATCACTATTTTTATTAGCCATGTTCCAGATAGTCGATCTTGTGCGAGGAATTGGATCATGGAGGAGGGCTTCCTGGGATCATACCTAACCATATTTTTGTGTCCAAATTTCCTTCCTCCGATTCATTTCCAGCCGTCGATCTGATCTGTAGATCGATGATCCACATGTGATCGCATCGGAGTTTTCCATCGGGTGCATCTAATTACTTTACTTTGCCTCCCTCCGATCGCTGATTCCTGATTTATTCTCCATCGTTGATCTTGTGGGCCAATCTCATCTGATGAACCATGATCATCCCGAAGCCCACTTTGATTTCTCATTCATTTCTTCTTCCACCTAAAGGCTTTTTACCTTATTCCTTTGTATTTTCGCCATTTCTCTATTTTACATCCCGGATCGCTCCAAACCGTCGATCTTTGCGCGATTGACAGATCTGACATATTCTCTCCCTCTAGTCTCATTTCAACCTCCACAAACATATCTACACCGTTGGATGATGCCATTCAATGTCTAGGCTCTCTCCCCACACCCTCTACAGCAGTTAAACCCACAAACGCAGGATTTCTTAATTCTTTTCGTATTTTGCAGGTTTGAATTGTTTGTTCCGTCATATTAAAGAGAAAGCCAAAGGACGGGAATGACGATTCCCACGCCTTTGATTTATAAAAGGGAACCATCCATGGGGCTCTACTCCATGACTCGTCATTGCTTCATGGGATTTGATGCCACATGAGCCCTGCGCGGCCTACACATTAATAAGACACAGTTAATGAAATCACAATCAAAGAGTATCAGTGTCGAAGAAAAAACGTACAAGAAAAAAAGATGGAAGACAAATTTGTGGGGATTACGGCTAAGAATGATTATGAAAATTATAATCCTCCAAATTAAAACACAGTTAAAGAAAAATCATAAGTGTTTAACGGATAGAAAGGCCTCCACTGCCTCAACAGAGGCAAATTGATTCCTCTCAGCTACCACAGTGCCACCTGTAGCCACAAGCATTCAAAAAGAGGCCAGAGTGATTGATCAACATCAAATATTTGCCTTAGCGCAGCCAGAGAGTTAATTCTTCCAAAGAAATTAATGCGAAAATATCTGCAGAGTTACTCCAACGTGACACAAAGCCTCAAAAGTAAATAAGAGCTCTCACCGAGCTTAAATCTTAAATGTAAAACATTAATACAGACATAACACCTGTAAACTTCTCCATCAAGCCCCTCAAAGGCCGAGAAGTCATTAGTCTGTATTACATGCCCTAGGAGATCCTTTATCCTCTCCCACCTCCTCATTCCTTCTATAAATATTCCTGTAAAAGATAAGAAAATGTTGGTTGCTGAACTTTGAAATATACTTGAGCTTGAGACTTCTACTTGTAGATAGTGTTCACTGGCTCTTGGAGCTCTGCTTGTGATAGATAAGTTAGTCTCGAAAGTGTAGATGATTTCTAAACTAAAGCATTGGACTTAAAGTTGTAACTAGTTTGGAGCATCAATACAAGCTGATTTATGGGATCCTAGTCTATGCCGACGGTGATGTTATTCTTATTGTGAATTGTTATTTTACTTCTGTTTTCACTTTGTTTATCTTCTCTAATAGAGAACATCATGCATAGAGTTAGGACCTACTGTATATCAGTACCCTTCTCTGACTGAAAATCTTTATCTATATGTTTTCTTCCAAATTGCGTTATTGAGGAATGATTTAATTCAGTTTAAGCAGTAGGAATGTTGGCGTTCCCTCATCCTCCTGTCTTAGCTAAATATTGTTCTTGAATGTTATTTTCATTTCATGTCAAGTAGAGATGAACTAAGGAAGATATGGTGTGCCCTAGTCCTATTTTTATCCCAAAAGACTGTCTGAAAGTTCCCCTTGGAATGTGTTAAAAGCTGGCTAGTTTCGAAGTACTTACCAGATCTTAGACCATTCTTTGTTGTCTTTTTTTTTGTCTTGAAAGTTACCAAGTAAAGCAGAGTTAGGAGAGGATTTGTGGTGAGCCCAGCCTGCTAGTTTCTTCTCCAAAAGTTGCCTTCAGGTTTCCCTTTGTTTTTAAATGTTTTCTATTGAAAGTGTATCAAAGGATGGCTAGTTTCGAAGTACTTACTAGATCCTAGTTTACTTTTATGTTTTTCTTAAGTGTGTGTCAAACGTTGGCTAGTTTAAAAGTACTTACCAGATCCTGGACTGCTCTTCGTTCTTCATCTATTTTAATTCCCCTTCTTGTTGTATCATTTCATTCCATAAATCAAACTTTATAGAGATCCTTAGACATAGATGACTTGCCCCATGGACCACTCTTGCCTCTTGTTGTTTCAATTAAACCCAATTATGACTCCATATCCCAATGGACTAAAACCTGTAATTATCTATCTTTTTGGCCAAAACTTGTTCTGATTGCTTTCAACTTCTCACCTTTGAAACTCTTTGAATTTAGGACTTTCCACCTCAAATAATAATCATGCTCAACCATCCAAAAACAAACAAAACGCTTGGCCTTCATAACTAGCTTAACATCATTACCATAAAATTTCAAAGACAAATCCATCTTTTCAACTTATTGGAGAAATCCCTAGAATCCCAAAGTGGTTGGAACGATGTTGTTTTTGTGATTGTACTTTGCAAATCTTGCTAATTACAGAATCCTAACATTTCTGGTGACTCCGCTGGGGATCGAACCCAAAATCTCTGGTTCCCCCTTAAAATTTCATACAAACATTGTGAGTTAAAAGCAGCGTTTGCAAGTAGTACCAAGTAATGGTAATCGTTTTAAAACTTGTTTGAATCAGTGACAAGCTAGGCAAAACCCTAGGATTCTCGTAAGAGTTTATCTAACCTTGAAAAATCAGCTGGCTTAGCCATAAGAGTAGACTGTCTTTGTCTTGTAACCGTAGATAAGTTGTGAAACAGATCTGGGACACTCTTAGAAACCACAAAACTGAAAAATAACTCAGAAAACACAAAAATATTTCAGATTGGAATTCAATAAACATGGTGGTGGACCATAAAACCTTTTACCTCTGAAAAGAGCTAAAAAAATTCCACTTGGCGACTCCACAATCCTTAACAGACCTTAAGACTCCACTGGGAAGAACCTTCGTCATTTTAATATCATTCAAACTCAGTTAGAGGACTGTAGGATTACTATTTTGTGTAATAGATTAGTTGACCTCTTAAATATTGTCATATCTGGTTGAACTTTTCTTGTTTAAGTTGGGTCTAAAAACACAACATAGTGGCTCCTAGAAAGATTCATACTAGAGCCTACCCTGACCTAAACCCACCTGAGATAGTTGATAACCCAGAAAGTATCGTTAGGAAGTCTCTTAAGATAAAATTATAAACTGTTTTCATATCACCCTTGAGACCTAATTCAGTTCTTGAAAATATTTCAGCTCTACAACAATCACAAGTTGACTTAGTAAATCCCTTTATAACTAGGTCATTTGATGATATAATTCAGCTAGACTCTGAGTCTTCACTTTCATATCCTAAAACAAGTGAACATCCTGGTAGTAGAGAAACAACACCACCTGATTTAAATTTCCTTCACAATTTAGGCATCTCTCATCCAAGATCAGCTCAAAAATCTACTACTGTTCCATCCACATATTTTCACCAAACATTCACTGTCCAAACTACTCCACTTCAACCCACTTTCCCTCTTGTTAATCCACCTCTTGTAAATCCACCTCCACCTCATATCATGGCAACATGGTATTCTCCCTTAGTCCTTCCTGTACCATTAGTCAATCTTCCACAGGACTATTAGTCCAAAATTCCATTATATGATGCTAACAATGCTACAACTGCATCACAACATGTGGATAAGATGAATGACTACTTTGACATAAATGAAATTGATGATGATTCTATCAAACTTATACTATTTTCTCAAAGTCTGGGGGGAGAAGTAAGAAAATGGTTTAAAAGATTAACCCCCCATAGTATCAATTATCTCCAAGTATTCCATAAAACATTCCTAAAAAAATGGGAAGTGATGAAGAATCCTCTCTAAATCCTCTCCGATTACAAGAACCTCCATAGAAACACCGGGGAAAGTGTACAAGCTTACTGCACTAGATTTAACAGTGTGTACAATGCATTTCCCCCAGATCTAAAACCTCCACAAGGCTTAGCGTTAAACAATTTTCCTGAAGGGTTTGACCCTAAGATGGCCTGTCAGTTGAGAGAGAGAGATCCTGCAACTCTTGAAGAGATGCAAAAAGGTGCTCTTACTGTGGAAGTCAACTTGATGGAGAAAAGAGAAAGAATGAAAAATGAGAAGAGAGTATCCTTCAGGGAAGAAAACACACCTTCTACTTCCAACTCAAAGATGGAGAGAATGATGGAGGAGATGATGAAGGAGATGAGAATAATTAAGAGAGCACAAGCAAGCCAGAACCAAAATGCCCCTCAAAATAGAAATTGGAACCAAAATCAGAATTTTAAAAGAAACCAACCTCAAAATAGACCAAGGGAAGATGATCAACAGATCACTCCTCCCTTTCATCAAAACTATGTGAGTGAGGTTGAATAAATAGATGAGTGAGTAGAGGACGAGGACATAAATATGTTGGGAGTAGATAATGATGACTCTAGAGTCCAGTATGATAGAAAACAAGGTCTTTATACACCTTATGATGACAAAGGAGATGATGATGAAAGTTATTATCAAGACATGGAAAATTTTATCATAGTCTCAAAGAGAATATGACCTTAGAAGTAAAACCAATCAACGAACTCCCAACACCAAAAACTCAGAAAAATCTTCACAAAACAACACTGTAAACAAGCCTAAAATTGTCAAACAGAAGGACAGAATAGTAGCCGGAAATTCTGATAAAGGTAAAGAGAAAGGCACCCAAAACGTTACAAACCAGAGTGCAGACCTTAGCAGTACTAACACTTTAGCTAGTACTCCTATGATTTTTTTTTTTCAAATGTAAATAGAACAAATCAGCAAGGTGATGTTGCTGATAAACTGGCCGCTAATAAGGCCGAGACAAGTTCTTCAAAGAGTCAAATTCCTTTCAGCCTAGAGCAGGAAATTTCCAAAATTAAAATCTCTGTTCCCTTGACTGAGTTAGCTGCCCAGAATGTATATAGGACCCAAATTTTGAAGGCTTTAAACATTGAAGAGAATAATGACACAGTCAATCTAAACGATGACCAACCAGAGCTTATTTTTGGTCTGAATATTGAAGGTAAATATCAAGAGGGACCTGTTCCTCCCTTTTATGTAAGTTTAAACGTTCATGACAAGATTTTGCATAACACTATGCATGATTCCTCGGCTTCTCATAATTTAATGCCAAAAGATGTAATGGAGAGCCTTGGTCTAGAAATTACCAGAGCTTACAAAGACCTTTACTCCTTTGACTCGAGCAGAGTAAAAGGTTTATGATTAATCAAAGACCTCTGTGTTAACTTAGCCCATATTCCAGCCAAATGCTTAGTAATAGACATTGTTGTGGCTGATGTGCCCCCAAAGTATGGAATGTTATTATCAAGATCTTGGGGGGCTAAGTTACAAGGGACTATGCAGATGGACATGACCTATGCGACTATCCTAGTTTTCAATCAGACTAGAAGACTTTATAGGGAGTCACATATGCAATACACAGTTACAAGCCAAGAAAAAACACAAAACTCTCCTCTTTATTATGTAAACACAAGCCTCGATTATTTTATTCTGTTTAACGATGAATCACTTAGTGAACAAGCCACTTTAACAGAATTAATGGCCGTTAGGGAGAAGGAAGAACACAACACAGAAGTGTCAAAACAATTTGCTGCATTTGAAAATATTAGCAAACCCAACACAGGTCTGGGGTTACAAGTCATGCGTTGTCTTCTTTTAAACCTTAATAGGCGACAAAGCAACCCTCAACATAGTGAAGAACCTGAGGAGTTGAAACGATTTCAATTAAGTGTTGATATTCAAGAAACATCTGAAAGCATTTTATTGAAGAGGACAAACACCAAACAGGTGAAACCCAAAATAGTCCTCTGTGGAGTATGTATTTTGACGAGTCGTGCACTAGAACTAATGCTGGTGCAGGTGTCTAGATTTGCAACATTGAAAACAACCATACAGAAAGCATTTCCTGTAAATTAAACTTTCAGTGTTCTAACAACATAGTGGAATATGAATCCTTGCTTTTAGGTTTACATCTATTGAAAAAGTTAGGAGCCAAGAGAATCAAAGCATATGGGGATTCTGAATTAATCATTAGGCATGTCAACGGGGAATACAACACAAATCACCCAAGACTTAGGGCCTACCGAAATGAGGAGTACTAAATAATTTTTGTCCCAAGGAAAAGAAATATTGAGGAGTACCAGATAATTTTTGTCCCAAGGAAAAGAAATATTGCAGCCCAAAACTTAGCCTTTGTAGCCAGAACATGTTTAACGCCATATGAAACCAAAGACTACACAACTCAGATAAAATTCAGACCAGCCGTTCCTGATAACGAGAAATATTGGCAGGTGTTCGACGGGGACAAACAAATAGAAGACTTCATGCAATTCAGAAATGAATTTGAACTACATATTTCGGATTCAGATTATGAAACAGATTGCAATAGTGAAGAAAATTTTCTTGGTGAAGAACAACCGTCTCTTGAACTTGTTAATATTAATCTACTGACTGGAAAACTTGAAAACAAAACAGAACTGACTGCAGAGTTAGAAACCCAGCGGTCCAAAGATGAAATTTTTCCTAAGGGTCTGGACCCTTTAGAAGAGTTGTTCGATTTTAACGATGTGGCCAAGAAGACAAAACTGGAACCTGTAGAGACTGAAGTGGAAGAGTGAAATATAGGCAGTGAACTTAAACATATGATGATTAAACTGTCTAAGACTTTACCAGCTCACATTAAACTCCAATACATAGAGCTGTTTGAATAATTTTCTAATGTTTTTGCGTGGAATTACGAAGATCTTAAATCCTATGACACTGAAATAATACAGCACAAAATCCCTCTCAAGGAAAACCAAAAACCATTCAAACAGAAACTACGCAGACTAAACCCTATGCAGCTCCCTTTGGTTGAGTAGGAGATTAGAAAGATGTATGAAGCTGGTATTATTGTACTTATTAGATATTCTGATTGGGTGTCTAATCTGGTGTCAGTTATGAAGAAAACTGGAGAGATCAGGCTTTGTATAGACTTTAGAGACTTAAACAAAGCTTCACTGAAAGACAACTATCCTTTACCTAAGATGGATCATATTTTAAAAAGGGTAGTAGGGTCTAGAAGAATTTATTTGCTTGATGGCTATTCAGGGTACAATCAGATCTTAGTCCACCCTGATGATCAACTAAATACAATGTTTACTACACCTTGGGGCACTTTCATGTATGTGAAAATGCCCTTTGGTCTAATAAATGTTGGAGCAACTTTTCAAAGAGCCATGGACATAGCATTCTCGAAAGAACTGGGCTACTTCATCATTATATACCTTCATGATGTTACTTTGTTTTCAAAAACAAATGAAGAGAACTTAGAACATTTAAGAAAAGTGTTTGAGAAATGCAAAAAATTTGGAATATCTTTAAACACTAAGAAGACACTATTCGGTCTCCAAGAAGGTAAAATTCTTGGGCACATTATTTCAGAAAAGGGTATTAGGATAGATCCAAAGATGATTGAGGCCATATTGCAAATCTCTCATCCTCGAAACATCATGGAGTTGCAATCTTTCATTGGAAAGATTAAGTTTTTGAGAAGGTTCATCCCCAACTTGCCTGAGCTCCTTAGAAATATCACAAACATGTTGAAGAAGGAGCAAGGGGTAAAATGGACCTTGGAAGCAAAGAAGTCCTTTGAGCTGGTGAAACAAGCATTAACCAAAACACCGGTTCTAATAAGTCCTGATTTTTCAAAAGATTTTTATATTTTTTCATTTGCATCATAACATACCATAGTTGTTGTCCTTTTATAGAAAAATCCACAAGAACAAGAGCAGCCTATTGCATTCTTTAGCAAGGCTTTGAGAGATGCTCCTTTGAATTATAACATTATGTAAAAGCAAGCCTTTGCTTTCGTTAAGGCTTTGAAAGACTTCAGAGTATACATCCTTCACTCACACATCATTGCCTTTGTCCCAAATTTAGTTGTGAAAGACATTCTAACACAGGACCCAGATGGTAAGAGGGGTAAGTGGATTGCTATTATTCTTGAATATGATTTAGAGACAAAACCCACTAAACTCATAAAAGGCCAAGGTCTAGCTAGGTTGATGGCTGAATCCAATTTTGAAGTTCTTGATATTAATATGATTAATGCTTTAGATGATCAAGAGGAAATTTCAACTCCCATTGTTGAAAATAATTTTATGAATTCCTCTTGGTATGCTGATATTCTTTATGTTTTGCTTAATTTGAATACACCTCCTGGTTTGACAAAAACCAAGGCAAGACTCCTAAAGATAAAAGTTGTAAACTATTTCATTATCAAAAGATGTCTTTATTGGAAAAATGAAAGTGGAATATTGCTTAAATGTTTGCCTGAGTTTGATGCAGAGAAGGTTAAGCACGAGTTCCATGAAGGGGAGTGTGGATGCCACCTATACTGGAAAACAACAACCAACAAAATCTTGAGGGCTGGTTACTATTGGCCTACTCTCTTTCATGGTGTACACAAGATGATCATTGCCTGCCATAAATCTCAACTTTTTGAAGGCAAAAGGAAGCTGCTACCCTTGCCTCTGCATCCAATCACTATTGAAACCCATTTTCAATAGTGGGGACTTGACTTCATAGGTGAAAACCATCCATCATCTTCAGCTCAGCATAGATGGATTCTCACTGCCACATAATACTTCACTAAACAGATAGAAGCCATCTCTTGTAGGCAGGCCAATGATTCTGTTATTATAAAATTTATAGAGAATAATATTCTCTCTAGATTTGGCTGTCCTACCAAGATCATCACTGATAATGCAGTAGCATTTGGATCAAAGAGGATGGTTGAGTTCTGTCACAAGTATTAGATAACATTGGGGCATTCCATGGCCTATTACCCTCAAGGTAATGGACTTGCAGAATCCTCAAACAAGAGTTTAGTGAACATAATGAAGAAATTGTTGGAGGACAATAAGAAGTCTTGGCACACAAATCTTGTGCATGCACTTTGGGCTGACAGATTAACATTGAAGAAATCTATTGGAATGTCACCCTACCAACTTGTGTATGGCGCTAATGCAATCTTTCCTACTAGCCTTGGTGTACCAGTAATGAAGTTGATTCAAGAGTTGCAAACTGAAGATAATGACATGATCAGAAGGATTAATCAAACAATTCATCTTCAACAAACCAGAGAGGAGGTCTATAACATAGCATTACAGAAGCAAGACAACATTAAAAAGCTTTTCGATGGAAGAAAAAAGGCCACAATTTTCAATGTTGTGAACAAAGTTATAAAGTGGGACTCAAGGAGAGAAGATAAGGGCAAGCATGGAAAATTTGACCACTAATGGCTTGGCCCTTATCTCATTCATTCAGCTGCTGGTAACAATGCATTTTTCTTATAAGATTTGAATGGAGCTGAACTGTTTGGGGGTCCTGTCAATGGCAGGATGCTTAAACATTACTTCTCTTGATCCATGTCATGTTATGAAAGCATTTTTATCTTTTTTTCTCATTATAAATATCTCATCCACCATTGCATTCAAAGTTAAAAAAATAAAAAATACAAAAACAGTGAAAGAAAGAAAAGAGGGCAGATTGTAAAAACAAGAAAGGTATAGCCCCATACCAAAAAAAGAGAAACAAATATGAAAGTGTGCAAGCTTAAATGCCACTCCTAAAAAAACACACTTCCAATTAGTTATATAGCCTAATCTTGACTAATTAGCTTTAAATTTTCTGCTAATAGGATAGTGAATTCGATTTTCCAAACTGTTTAATCTTGGCTTATCAGTAGATAGATTAGGCTAGAAATTAAAGGTTCAAACATGCTCAAAATATGAACCTAAGTTTCAAAAGAGAGATGGCTCAAATCTGTTTTATTTTTTTTAGTCAAAACTGATGTAAATCTGGTTCTAATCAGCTTAAAATCTAAACCAGAGAAACAAGGAAAACAACTCACATAGTAGTGAAAACAGAGCTGTAAAAAGATAAAGGAAGTATTTTGAATTTTCAGATCTTATGCCTTCCATTTTGATTTCATTTACTGCAAAATAAATGTCTATGTGTAGCTTTTTTTCATGCCATAGATCAACATCAAGTTAGACTGTTCAATCCTAACTTGAATTCTTTTTAATTTCTATTGTAGAATTTAGTGAATAAAATCTGTTGGATAGTTTAATCCCAATAGATGGTAGATTAGGTAGAGAAGCATATGGACTCAACTATTTAATCTGAGTTCATGGAGAGATAAGGAGTAGAATTAGATTAGTTTTATGCTTTCAAAAGAATAAAATGTTGTAAAAGAGTTTGCCAGTCCAAGTGCACTATAATGAAGAAAAAAATGTTAGATCAATAGGATTGGGTAGGTAGAAATCTTGTTGATGAAAGATCCATAGTTTTTATGGCTGATAATATGTTTCAGAGCAAGATCATCGAAGGAAAGAAAAGCATCCCAATGTATGAGGCATTGATCAGCCTCCTAGAGAAATTTAAGTCTGAAGTTCTTGATGCCTTCAAGAAGGCACCATCCCCAACTGGAGCCGCTGTTAGCCAGCTATAAAATTTGTTATATCAAATGTTGGCTAAAACATTTTTTGAGTCTTCAAGAAACAAGTTTTTATTGCTTAAAATATGTTATCTCTTAAATACTCTTGAAGGCCTCATGCCTCTGTCCAAATATTCACGGCTGTTCCCATTCTATACTCAGAAATTCCGCCGATTTCATGAGGAAAGATTGCTGCAAAAAACCCCTTTTTCCCCCTCCTTCACTAAAAAACTAACCCCATTTTTTTTACCCCTTTGTTTCTCCATAAAATTCATTCATTTTCATATTTTCCCCTCATCCCTTCCATCAAAACCCCTTTGATAAGGATTAAGACTCTTTCTTTGCCTTATCGAAACCCTCAAAGTCCTTTGAAAACCATTGAAAATCTATAAAGAAAACCATTTTTTATTCCAGACTTAAGCCCCCTCGGGCTAAGTCCTAAACCACTTCCCCACATGTGCCCACGCCCTAAGAACTAGGTGCTAGACTCATCGAGTGCTTATCACATTGGAACTTCCAGAGAAACACAAGTCTTTTCATGTGTAAACATTGAAACCTCTGATTGCGATGGTCCGATTGCACAATCGCATTGGCTTTCCCCGATCGTGAAAATCACATCAGCCTTCCCCACACATTATCGCATCGCAACTTTTTCGTTGAGCACGTTAAAATATTTATCCACCTCCGATTGAATCCTCCCGATTCATTTCTAGCCGTCGATCTGATCTGCAGATCGACGGTCCACATGTGATCGCATCGGAGTTTTCCATCGGGTGCATCTAAGTACTTTACTTTGCCTCCCTCCAATCGCCGATTCTCGATTTATTCTCCACCGTTGATCTTGTGGGCTGATCTCATCCAACGACCCACGATCATCCCGAAGCCCACTTTGATTTCTCATTCATTTCTTCTTCCGCCTGAAGGTTTTTTACCTTATTCCTTTGTATTTTCGCCATTTCTCTATTATACGTCCTGGATTGCTCCTGACCGTCGATCTTTGCGTTATCGACGGATCTGACATATTCTCTCCCTCTACTCTCCTTTCAACCTCCACAAACATATCTACACCATTGGATGATGCCATCCAATGGCTAGGCTCTCTCCCCACACCCTCTACAGCAGTTAAACCCACAAACGTAGGATTTCTTAATTCTTTTCGTATTTTGCAGGTTTGAATGGTTTGTTCCATCATATTAAAGAGAAAGCCGAAGGCCAAGAGTGATGATTCCCACGCCTTTGAGTTATCAAAGGGAACCATCCGCAGGGCTTTACTCCATGTCTCATCATTGCTTCATGGGAATTGATGTCACAGAAGCCCTATGCGGCCTGCACATCAACAAGACACAGTGAATGAAATTGCAATCAAAGAGTATCAGTGTCGAAGACAAAACGTACCAGAACAGAAGATGGAAGACAAATTTGTGGGGATTACGGCTAAGAATGATTATCAGAAGCCTAATGCTCCAAATTAAATCACAGTTAAACGAAAATCATAAGTGTTAAACGGACAGAAAGGCCTCCACCGCCTCAATAGAGGTGAATTGATTCCTCTTAGCTACCACAATGCCACTTGTAGCCACAAGCATTCAAACAGAGGCCAGAGTTATTGATCAACATCAGATATTTTCCTTAGCGTAGTGAGAGAGTTAATTCTTCCAAATAACTTAATGCGAAAATATCTGCAGAGTTACTCCAACGTGACACAGAGCCTAAAAAGTCAATAAGAGCTCTCACCGAGCTTAAATCTTAAATGTAAAACATTAATACAGACAGAACACCTATAAACCTCTCCATCGAGCCCCTCAAAGGCTGAGAAGTCATTAGTCCGTATTAAATGCCCTGGGAGATCTTTTATCCTCTCCCACCTCCTCATTCCTTCTATAAATATTCCTATAGAAGATGAGAAAATGTTGGTTGCTGAACTTTGAAATATACTTGAGCTTGAGACTTCTACTTGTAAATAGTGTTCACTGGCTCTTGGAGCTCTGCTTGTGATAGATAAGTTAGTCTAGGAAGTGTAGATGATTGCTAAACTAAAGCATTGGACTTAAAGCTGTAACTGGTTTGGAGCATCAATACAAGCTTATTTATGGGATCTTGGTCTATGTCGACAGTGATGTTATTTCTTATTGTGAATTGTTATTTTACTTCTGTTTTCACTTTGTTCATCTTCTCTTATAATGAACAACATCCATAGAGTTAGGACATACTGTATATCAGTACCCTTCTCTTACTGAAAATCTTTATCTGTATGTTTTCTTCCATATTGTGTTATTTAGGAATGATTTAATTCAGTTCAAGCAGTAGGAATGCTTGCGTTCCCTCATCCTCCTTTCTTAGCTAAATATTGTTTTTGAATGTTATTTTCATTTGATGTCAAATAGAGATGAACTAAGGAAGATATGGTGTGCCCTGGTCCTCGTTTTATCCCAAAAGACTATCTAAAATTTTCCCTTGGAATGTGTTAAAAGCTAGCTAGTTTCGAAATACTTACCAGATCTTAGACCATTATTTGTTATATTTGTGTTTGTCTTGAAAGTTACCAAGTAAAGTAGAGCTAGGAGAGGATTTGTGGCGAGCCCGACGCGCTAGTTTCTTCTCAAAAAGTTGCCTTCAAGTTTCCCTTTGTTTTTAAATTTTTTCTATTGAAAGTGTATCAAAGGCTGGCTAGTTTCGAATTACTTACCAGATCCTAGTTTACTTTTATGTTTTTCTTAAGTGTGTGTCAAAGGCTGGCTAGTTTAAAAGTACTTACCAGATCCTGGACTGCTCTTCGTTATTGGATATATTGGAGCACAAGTATTTCCATGAGGTGATACGAAGGGGAATGAGGATAAGATCAACCCTGAGATATTTAGAAGGAATGGATCCTATAGAGAATCCAAAAAATCTAGCCAAACAAGATTGAATAGGTCGAGGGGTATGAGAGAAATAAAAACTAGATTTTTCCCTGTTCACGATCATACTTGATGCATCTTGGAAGTCCATCATAATGTTGTTGAGATGAGTCTCTTACCTAAGGGTCGCCTTACCGTATAAAATATTATCACCCAAAAATTTATGGTGCATCATTTGGACATTAGTCCCATGCAAGTGAATGTCATCTAGAGTATTTTATTATTTGGTTTCCTTGATCGTTCTTCCCAGACCCTCTACAACTATGATGAAGAGGAATGTGGATATAGGGTCCCCTTGACATATTCCTCTCGATGGTGTGAAGGGGGTTGAGGGAGATCCATTGATCATGATTGAGAAGAAGGGGGTTGTGATTAGGGATATGATCTAATGGATCCAGTCTTTTGAAAATCTGAAAGCCCGAAGGATTGATAACAAATAATCCCAATTCAACCGATCATAAGCTTTTTACAAATGCCTTTAAAAAATCTAGTTTTAGCAGCATACCTCTCTTTTTGTGGACTTGAAAGGAGTGAATGGTCTCCTGAGCCCGAAAATCCCATCCATAATTTGGCATCCTTCTATAAAACCCGATTTCTCATGGCTGATAATGTGGTGGAGGATGGGCTTCATGCATCTAACCATAATAGAGGAGAGAATTTTTTAAATGACATTGCATAGAGCAATGGTTATAAAGTCATCGGGTGACAAAGCCTCATGGGTTTTAGGGATGAGTGTAATGAATGTTTCATCGAGGCCCGACCAAATTTTCTGAAGGCGTCGTGATTCCTCCACCATTTCCTAGATATCATGACCCAAGAAGGGCCATCCTACATTAAAAAATTCAGTGGTGAAATCGTCTGGACCCAAGGCTTTGTTGGAAGGCATGGCCTTGACCACTTCTTCCACCTCAGTGAGGAATATAAGGTTGAGAAAGGCATCGTTTTGAGCTAGAGAGATGAAGGATGGGATATGATGCGTGATATTTTGTATGGCCTCTGACCAATCATGGCCCTCATCGCTCAGCAGGGAGGAGAAGAGGGTAATCAATTCTCTTTCTATATCTTTTGGCGTTCATAGAGAGAGACATAAAAGCCTTGAATAATATTGATTCAGTTGCATTGACGATGTTTGATTATGGTTCTATGGAATAATTTCGAGTTACGATCACCCTCTTGGAGCCACTGGGTGCGCAATTTCTGTCGCCATATCATCTCTTCTTGGTGTATTCTTTATTATAGCTCTCGTATTAGGATTCCATCTTCCCTGGCCATCTCCGGGGAGTGACCATCCCATATTATTTTCATCTCTACTTCCTCTAGGCTTTCTTCTAGATTGCATTTTTCCTCAAATATGTTGTCGAACTCCTCTCAATTTTATGTTTTGATTTTGAGTTTCAAATCTTGAAGCTTCTTCTGAAAGGCTTGCATCCTATTCCCTAGAGGTTCATCCTTCGTAGTTTTCCAAGTTTCTAGTTTCTCCAAAAAGTCGGTGTGTCAGTGAAAAAAGGTTTCAAATATGAAGGGATTTTTCAGGTTGCTACCAAGGTAGTCGCAGATAGACTTATAGGCCAGTTATTAGATTTGAGGGAGGGAATAATATATTCTTCCACATTTGGATATTTAAAATTAGGCGTTCTGAAAGTAGGAAGTGATTCAACTGACAAACTACTTGGTGAGGGTTGCCTCGCCTGTGATTCCAAGTGTGAAGGCCATGTTTAGGAGAGGTATCAAATAGATGAAGATCTTCTATAATGAAGACCAATGAAGAGGGATATAATATTCTGACTCCACTTCGTTTTTCTTCTAGATTCCTAATCATGTTGAAGTCCCCTAAGATAATACATTCCTCTGTGGCCCAGGACTGGCCCATCGCTTGCAGTTGTGATAGAAAGAGGTCTTTATCTCACGGGGTAGAGGGGTCATCAACAGCTGTGAGACTCATTCATCCCTCTAATCCAATAAGTCCGAAAGAAGCAGAGAGGGTGAAGTAGGAGTCGACACAATCTTTGAATGAGACATTGTCCAAATCCCACAAGATTTCCAGACCCCCCATGGTCTCAACTGCATCTATAAACATTACTTCACTATTCTTACAACATCGTTGACTGTTCTCAATGACTTTATTGGCAGTATTTTTTTTTTCTTGTAAAATAATGATATCCAGTTTATAATTCGGTATATTTTCCTTTAGGGATCGAATCTTACCTATTATTGAAGCCCCAGATGTTCCATGAGATGATATTCATTAGAAAGGAGGTAAGGATATGGGAAAGTAATATGTCAATTATCGTATCTGCCCCAAATTCAACAATAACTCGCCTGCTTCTCAGATTAATTCCCTAGTCATCTTCCACCCCTTTTTTCCCTTCTCCAGACCTCCTGGATCGACAATCAAGAAGGATAATAGGTTACTTTCTTTTTTTGTGCTCTGCAGATCTAGGTCATTTTTAACTTATTTGGATGCCCATTGAGAGTAACAGTGGCCGAAGTGTGACAACTAGTTTCCTAGGATAACCTTCACACCCAATTTGATCCTGGTTTTGAATATCTCCAACAATTTCTTCTCCTCTACACCGAATCTATTGTTTTTCTCTTCAACTTACAAGATTTTGCTAGTGTGGGTAAGGACCTCTTTTACTCGTTAGTCATTTTCATTGTGTTTTGCTGTTTTCCACTTTGTTTCCATCTTGTCTCCTTAGGGAGTGGGTTGCTTGTCAACTTCCATGGCCTGGAGGATCATATGTGAGCAAGGGGGAGCTTCCATCGTATGTTCCAGATCTAAATCCAAGGTCGCGAAGGAAGCAAAGGGGTTGCTGCAGCAAGGATCTGTCACGTTCGCCGGAGTCCTATTGGTTGTTGACGATCGTGGCTAAGAAGCCTCTATGGGCATAGGGAGAGACTGCAATGAGCCTTGTGGAGGGAAATTCAGATAGGGCTGACACCCCCCAACATGATGAAACCCTTCTTTGTCACGGTGATGAGCGACATACTGCGCTTCCTCTGCGACTGTCAGGGGAAAATTTGAGAATAGGTGGCCATATTCATGACATCGCCGACACTTAAATGGGACATCTTCGTAGTCCAAATATTGGCTCTAGGTGGAATCGTGGCTGATTACCTTGATGAAATCCGGTAATGTTGTGATATGTTCATGTGCACACAGAGATGGGAAAATGTTACATGGCATCACTCTTTTGTGATCTCAGAGATCTTGAAAAATTGGCCAATGGAGTTTCCTATTCACTCTAATATATCATGTTCCCAGAAGTCGTCCAGTAGCGAGTATAATCAAACATAAACCTGGGCCGCTTGAAATTATTCCTTGTCAAGATTTTAGCATTCCTCCCAATATCTAAGGAATAGTTGTGTGATGCTCATAATTATGGCCCCTTTTCAACTATGTGCTTCCTATCCTCCACATCTTCGAAGATGACTATGTAAAATCCTTTGGCCCAACGTGAGAGCTGAAATTTCTTGTGAGGGGCCCATTTATATTGGATCCACATCATAATGTCTTGTTCCTTGTGCCAAATGCCCAGAAATTTGCAGATCATGCCATGGTGTTTCATGTACTAGCGGGCTTTCTCCAAGCGATTATTAGGGATGACAAACCTCGGATTATTTGTTGCTTTGGGCATACAACGGATTTTCCTTTCTATAGCTTTCCATTGCACCCCCATGGCCAAGGATTCCTTTGTTATCGAGGCAGAGGCGGTTACGCCTACTTGCGACTTGCTACCTTGGACAAAAGGCGTGCAATTTTATGTGTCCTTGAAGGACTGAGGCCCCTGACACCGAGGCAGGGGGGCCACTCATCGCAGCACCTTCTGCACCACCAATACGTGTAGTTGCACGGACAGGACAGGCTACGGACGGAGGCAGAGAAAGTAGGATCAGCCAGTAGGAAGACGATCAGTCAATGGTATTCAAAAGCCCTAGCAAAATGTGAAGATAACCAATCCCATTCATTGAAAATTACCTTTCATAAAATTTCATGTTAACATTTTCAGCTTTACTTCATGTAATAATAAGATTATTACCATAAAAATCATTTAAATAAAATTACCATAAAAATAATTAAATAACAAATTATCTTTCCACACTTATGTCATAAATCTAACCATTCAATAGCCACAAAGAAATAATAGTAAGGGCATATTAGTCACAAATTGAGCTCCGAAATATAGAGGATACCGTTCCACTTTCTGGAGGGTGTCGTGATGTAAGAAAGGGAAAAGGTAAAAAGAGAAAACTATGAAACAATTTAAACCAGAAATGTAAAAAATAATTAGCTAAAATTTTGTTGTTCTCTTATAAAAAGCTTGTTTAATATCGATAGAATTAAATTTACCAAAAAATTAAAAAATAAACATTTATCTAATATAATTATAAAAAAAGGGAGCAAATTATCCAATAGTAAAATACAATATTAATTTTTCAAGTTTACCTAAAAGCATTATAAAATACCATAATAATTTAACACATGCCACTTATTTATACTCAAAATTATAATAGAGCCATTAATTTAATATATATATATAGATAGATATAGATATAGATATAGATATAGATATAGATATAGATATCAGAGAATTAACACATTAGTAAACATGCTTGGCCTATTTCTATTAGTAAACATGCTTGGGTTATCAGGTCCTCCCTGGGCACTGACCATATTTTTCGATTGGATAGAAACATGAACCGGAACCTTCATGATATTTTGTAATGACCGTCAAGTGATTCGCATGTTTCTGGTTAATTCAGCAACCTCTGCTTTGGTAGAAGTCAATTCCTTTGTGGAAACTAACTGCGATTGTAGGACTGCAACGTTTTCATGGAGATAATTGATTACTCCTCCACAGCGATGTACGGCAACTCGAAAATTTTGTTTGCTTCGTACAATCTTCTGTTTTCTTCTCCGTGGGAAGATCCTATAAAACCATAACAGAATCAATTCATTAGAAGAACTGATGCAGAGGCGCAAGCAATTAGGCGATTGTGCTTGTACTGACATGAAACCTGACTTTAAAAGCCCTAAACAAAGGTTAAAAACTTAAAAACCCTACTCAGTGCTCTCCAGCAAAGTGAATAAAGAATTCCTGAAAGCTATTAAAATAAATTTCTCGGATATTGTTTTGCACACATGTTAAGAATAAACCTGTTGTTAAGAAATAAATTCTAGAAAGGAAAGATGTTAAGAAACCTGTTGCCAACAGAACATATTTCCTGTGTATTTTTTTTGCAGATGAAAAACACAACCTCTTGGAATCCAGAGACACCGTCAACATTTCCATGCCCTGCTTGCAAGATCAGGAGAAAGAAATGTCCAGAAAAATGCGTGTTCGCTCCATATTTCCCGGCAAACGATCCCCTGAAGTTTCTTGATTACACAAAGTGTTCGGAAATGGCCATGTCTTGATTACACAAAGTGTTCGGAAATGGCCATGTCGTCAAATTACTACAGGTATGTTTCACAAGTATGGAGCGAGCACGAACATACCTGGGGTAATTTGATGACATGTCCATTTCCGGAAACTCTGCGTAACCAAACAAACTTCATGGCATCCTGCACCGGAAAATATGGAGCGAGCAAGCATTTCTCTGAACATTTCTTCTTGATCTTGCAAGCAACACACTGAAATGTGGACTGTGTATCTGGATTCCAAGCTCCAGTGTTGTTCATCTGCCAAATAATTCCACTAGAAATATATTATATATTAAGTAGGGAACCACTTTCTTAGCATTATTTTCCCTTAAAATTCATCATATTGCCCATCAATCGCCTTTAACTTACAGTGTGCCCAGAGTTGTGTACAACAGGATGGAATAAATAGAAATAGTTGACACAAACCATCACCTTTGAGGTACAATTATTAGACGACAGTCACGAAAAGAATATGCAAGGTCGTCTATTTTTCCGTAAATCTGTCTACTGGTTTATAGCATAACACGATGGACCCAGGATTGGAATTTGGAAACCCGTGCAAGTTAACTTTATTTTTATTTTTTTAATGTTTTGTGATTAATTTTGCTCCAAACTTATTAGGGATTCGTTATGTTTTTAATTAATTTTGAGACCCAAAATTTTCTAATTAATTTTGAGACCTGGAATTGGAATTCGGAAACCCTTGCAAGTTGTAACTTTTTTTTAGGGTTATGGCACTTGTTAGGGATTCCTTATGTTTTATTAATTTTGAAACCGACAATCGAAATTTGGAAATCCTTGCTACTTGTAACCATTTTAGGGTTTGGCACTTTTTCGATTATGTTTTGTGATTAATTTTGTTTCAATTTTGTTAGGGAGTGGTTATGTTTTTTAATTAATTTTGAAACACGTTAGGGATTCGTTATGTTTTTTTAATTAATGTTGAAATTTGTGGGTTAAAATCACACGATCTAGTTTTATAACTTGTTTGAAGTTTTTTAAGTTGTATTTCCATAGTTAGGTTTATGACTATTAGATTTGATAGAATTTTGTTGTAATCACAAATTTAACTAGTGAATTCTATATAATTTAAATATCTTAATTTTTTGAGTTAAATAATTTCATATATAAATTTAAAAACAAAATTTAAATAACATAGAAAAATTTAATTTGATCTATGAATTTACGTCAAATTATTAGTCGTGTAGCGAGAGGAGCTTGAGATGACTGCCCAAGGGGAGCCAATCGAGTCACAGACGACACCTCCAAATCCACCCAGGTTGGGGTTTCCTTTGGAGGCCCCATCAAAATTGATTTGAATACATCCATTCGAGGGTGGGAGGAAGCAGGAGGGGGAAGGGACCAAAGAGGTCCTGGCAGGGGAAGCCCTAGGGTGGACAAGGTTAAATGAAAGGTTTGGGATAGAATCCGATATTCCTGTGGTCCAACATCCTAATATGTCAAATCCCATTTTTCTGCCATAATTGTTTCACGGATGTTAGTAACTATTTGGCCCCAAATTTTTGCGTTATTTGGAGGTTCTCCTTCAAACATTTCTTGGTTACGCTCTTTCCATATGTTCCAAAGCAGCAGGCCTAGGGTCATCCACCAAGATTGGCTAACCACAGGGTTAGAGAAGCGATGTGTTGGCTAGAATTTGAGCATCCCACAGATGTCTTTTGGGTGTCGATCAATATGTCCGAATAATATAGAGACTTGATTCCGTACTTCATGTGTGATGACACAACGTTCAAACATATGGAGAAGAGATTTTTCCTCTTTCTTGAAGAGAGAACAAATTGACGGACCAACAAAGCCCCTTTTTTGAATTTTATCACATGTTAACATGCGCTTGTCCCCTACTAGCCATAGGAAGTGCACTACCTTTGGCCACAAATTGCTACTCCAGATTCGTCTCCAAAAGAGACTGACCAATCGATATGTGGCATTAGACCTTTTGAGGTAGGATTCATTTAGAGAGAAAGATCCAGATGTGGAATGACCCCATCTTAGCTTGTCTAGTTCACGAGAGGCGTGGATTATCCTTTGCAAAATATGAGCTTCCAAATGCTCCCAAGCCTCCAAAGGAATGTCCAATGGTTAATCTGACACTGAATTCAATCTCCTCCATCCATGGTCATTAGCCATTTCTACCCAGTAATATGCCACACATTCAACTGAGATTGTTTGAAAAGGGGTTGCAGATCAGATATGGACTAGTCTTGAGCTAGACGAGGGATTTGTTTCTAGGAATCGAGCAAGAAATTGGATGTACTCCCATTCTTAACCTCCCAAAAGAAATGTTCTCGGATCATATCACTATTTTATTGGCCAGGTCCTAGACAACCGATCATGTGCGAGGAATTGGGTCAGAAAGGATAGCTTCTTGGGATCATCTTGACCATATTGTTTTGTCAAAATTTTCTTCTGTATCCCTTCTCCTCTTTGGATCCATATCCACCATAGCTTGGCCCTGAGTGTGGCGTTTAGAGCTACAGGGTCCCTGAGACTGAGACTGCCAAGTGCCTTGGGGAGGTAAAGCTTATTCCAAGCTACAAGCAACCACTTCCTCTCCATAGAGGCTCCTCTCCACAAGAATTTTCTGAATATGGAAATCAACTATTAATATATACATTTAGGAGTTGGAAGAGCGGATAATTGGTACATTGGCATGTCTTATAGGAAAATTTTTAGTAGTCTTACTCTTCCAGCCAAAACGAGAACTCAGAAAGTCCAGTTGGACAACTTATTGGATATCTTGGAGCATAGGTCTTTCCATGGGGTGATACGAAGGGGATTGAGGATAAGAAGAACCTCGGGATATTTAGAAGGAAGGAATTTTATATAGAAGCCCAAACTATAGGCAAGTAGGATTGAACAGGCCGAGGGGTATGAAAGAAATAAAAACTAGATTTTTCCTTTTTTAGCAGCATACCTCATGCATCTTGGAAGTCCATCAGAATGTTTTTGAGCTTAGTCACTTGCCTAAGGGTGGCTTTTCCGTATAAAATATTATCGTCCACGAATTATTGGTGTGTCATTTGGACATTAGTACCATGCAAGTGAATGCCTTCTAGAGTATTTTATTGTTTGGTTGCTTAGAGCACAGACCCTCTATGGCTATGATGAAGAGGAATGTGGATATAGGTTCCCCTTGACATATTCCTCTGGATGGTATGAAGATGTTCAAGGGAGATCCATTAATCATAATTGAGAAGAAGGGGGTTGTGATTAGGGATCTGATCCAATGGATCTAGTCTTCTGCAAATCTGAAAGCCTGAAGGATCTCCAAAAAATAATCCCAATTCAACCGATCATAAGCTTTTGAAAATTGCTTTTAACAAATCTTGTTTTAGCAACATACCTCTCTTTTTGTGGACTTGTAAGTGAATGGTCTTGTGAGCCAATACAATCCCAACTAGAATTTGGCATCCTTCTACGAAACCCAATTTCTCATGGCTGATAATGTGGTGGACGATGAGTTTCAAAAGTCTGACCATAATAGAGAAGATCATTTTTTATATGACATTGCATAGAGAAATGGGACTAAATTCGTTAGGTGACAAAGCCTCATGGTTTTTAGGGATGAGTGTAATTAATGTTGCATTGAGGCTCGACCTAATTCGCTAAAGGTGTCCTAATTCCTCCACCATTTCCTAGATTTCATGACCCAAGAAGGGCCATCCTTCTTTAAAAAAAGTAGCGGTGAAGTCATCTAGACCCGGGGATTTGTTGGAAGGTATGGCCTTCACCACTTCTTCCACCTCAGTGAGGGAGGTAGGGTTGAGCAAGGCGTCATTTTGAGCTAGAGGGACCAAGGATGAGCCTCCAACCGATCATGGCCCTTGTTGCTCAACAAGGAGGAGAAGAAGTTTATAAATTCTCTTTCAATATCTTCTTGACGTTCATAGCGAGATACACTAGAGCCTTGAAGCATTTTTATTCTATTGCGTTGACGATGTTTGATCATGGATATATGGAAGAATTTTGAGTTACGCTCACCCTCCTAGAGTCACTGTATGCGCGATTTTTGCTGCCACAATATCTCTTCTTGGTGACTTCTTTCTTCTAGCTCTCGTATCAGGATCCCCTCTTCCTTTTCCATCTCTGGGGAGTGGCCATCCCATATTATGTTAATCTCTACTTCATCTAGGCATTCTTCCAGCTTGCGATTTTCCTCAAATTTGTTGTCGAACTCCGCTCAATTCCAAGTTTTGATTTTGACTTTCAAAGCCTGAAGATTCTTTCCAAAAGGTTTACATCCTATTCTCGAGAGGATCATCATTGTAGTCCACTAATTTTCCAGCTTCTCCAAAAATTCGGTGGGTCGCAGCCAAAATATTATAAATATGAAGGGATTTTTTGGGGTGCTACTTAGGTAGTCACAAATAGGCTTATAGGCCAATTATCTGATTCGAGGTGAGGGAATAATATCTTCTTCGACATTTGGATATTTTAAAATTAGGTTTTCTGAAAGTAGGAAGCGATCGAGTTGGCAAGCCACTTGGTGAGGGCTACCCCACCTGTTATTCTAAGTGTGAAGGCCATGCTTGGGATGGCTATCAACCGGATGAAGATCTTCTATAATGTCATTGAAGACCAAGGAATAGGGATCTAATATTATGACTCCACCTCACTTTTATTATAAATCCCTGATCATGTTGAAGTGCCCTATGATAATCAATTCCTATGTGGCCCAAGAGTGGCCCAATGCTTGCAGTTGTGATAGAAAGAGGTCTTTATCTCACGGGGTAGAGGGTTCATCGATAGCTATGAGAATCATCCATCCCTATCACCCGATCGATATGAAATAAGTAGAGAGGGTGAAGCGAGAGCCGACCGAATATTTGAATGAGACATTTTCCAGATCCCATAGGATTTGTAGAACACCCGCAGTCCCGACTGCATCTATAGACATTACTTCACTATTCTTCCAACGTCATTGACTGTTCTCAATGATTCTATTGGTGGTCATATTTTTTTCTTGTAAAATAATGATATCCAATTTATACTTAGCTATCTTTTCCTTCAGGGATTGGAGCTTACCTATACTATTGAAGCCCTAGATGTTCCATGAGATTATCTTCATTGGAAAGGAGGTACAGATCTTGGAAAGTAATATGTTAATTATCCCATTTGCCCTGAATTCAACAATAACTCGTCTACTTCTCAGATTAATTCCTTTTTTCGTCTTCCTCCCCTTTTTTCCCTTCTCTGAACCTCCTAGATAGACAATCATGAGGGATAATAGGTTACTTTCTTTTCTTGTTCTCCACAGATCTAGGTCACTTTTAACTAATTTGGATCTCCATTGAGAGTAAAGGTAGTTGATGTGTGACAACTGGTTTCCTGGGATATCCTTGACACCTAATTTGATCCAGGTTTTTAAGATCTCCAATAGTTTCTTCTTCTCTGCACCCACTATATTGTTTTTATCTTTGTTTTACAGCGTTTTGCTCGGACCTCTTTGACCTGTTAGTCATTCTCATTATGTTCTTGCATTTTATTCTTTTTTTCCATCTTCTCTCCTTGGAGAGTTGGTTTCTTTTTTACTTCCGTGGCTTGGAGGATCATCTTTGACCAACAGGGGGCTTCCATCATATGTTTCAAATCTGGATCTAGAGTCTCCAAGGAAACAAAAGGGTTGATGGAGCAAGGATCCATCAGGTTCACCAGATTCCTTGGGGCCATCGACGATCGTGGCTAAGAGGCCTCTGCAACCAGAGGGCGAGACTACAATGAGTCTTGCAAAGGGTGATTTGGATAGGGCCGTGATGGGAATACTAAAATGGGGGGTGAATTTGTATTCCTTTCAATTAGTATTATTAATAATCTTTTAGAGCATTAGTTAATATTCAATTATTATCAGTGTTTGTACAATGATAGCAGTAAACAAAAGGAACACAACTTCACACAGTTTTTAAGGTGGAAACTCTCTCCGGGACAAAAACCACCTGAATTGTTTTCTAATAATTCTTCAATATTCAACTCCAATTGAAAATAAAGCTCCAAATTCCTAGAATATAGAGAAGCATTCTTCTCTACCTCCCACTGGATGGACGCTCCAATGCCCGAGATTCTTTAGTAGTCAACTGAACGGATGCCCCAACACCCAAAGAGGTACAACTCACCCTAGCACCACCCGACCACCCTGAAGTTTTCACAGGCTTGAACCTATTGGTGACTTCATGCACCAGCCTAGCACCACCCAAACACCCTACAAGAAGAATAAAAGAATAATGGCCTCCCATACTAGGGTAAATTATCCACTTTACAATGATATATAATGATGTAGAAGAAGAAGAAACACTAGACCATAACCCCAACTATGACACAACCACCTAATGATGAGTCTAGACCTCCCGACACTACCTCTTCAACTCTTGGCAGATAGACACTTGTACAATTTTTACAATGATGCATTTACAATGAGTTAGTACAATGATACCTTTATAATGATTGTATGCAGTGCTGCCCACTTGAAGACTTCATGCGGTGAACTTCTTGCTGCTGTTATTCACCTTGATTATTGCTCTTATCATGCTACCCTTTTCTTCACCTTGCTTTTCTTTGCAGCCCTAGAAAGTCTAGTCCTTTGTAGCCCTTGAAAACACACGATCTAGCATTTTCTTGCCTTCTAGGAGCTCGATATTGAATCTGGTGTATCTATATTATTTCAGATCACCAATATGTTATTTTTTGTCCTGTAGTACTCCTTCGAGTCTTCTTTCCAATGCCATAGGTTTGACCCAATTTGGATTCTTCAAGGGAGAGTTATGCCCAATCTCTCACAATGCCCTAATTATGGACTCATTCTTTATTTGGCTTTAAAATTCATACAACGAAAACTAAAATCTGTGCATTATCAGAATTCCAATCCAATACTCAGAGAGAGAGTTATGATGATTTTCCCAAGGTCACTTATTTTAGATGAATTTGAGGCGCCTGCAAAAACACTGACTTCCAGAAATCATATCTCTGAAAATATTGTGCACCTTGATCTAAATTTTTTACAGGAGCCTCCTCAAGATTTCAACTTCACCACCTAACAATTTCAGCTTCTAAACCTTTGTAGAAAAATTTTATAGCGCAAATTCCATGATGGCCTGTTTCAGGTAGCGAAATCCTTGCATGAGGAGGATATGAGGATCACAATTTATATAAATGCTTAGGTTGAGAGGGTTTTCAAAAAATGAACGTGGGGGGGATTTTAGGAGCTTAAAAATTATTAATTATTGAATTTTCAATGACCCATGCCACAACCCCATGGGGTTTTAGCCCACTAACTAGGGTTCCAAAATTCAAACATGAATATCTCTCAAACCGTGAAGAATTACATGGCGTGCCATATATCAATGGAAACATATCGACAAGTAGAAACCATAAATAATATCCTTGACTCATAATATAGTAATTTGGTAGGTGAAAATTTCCATGCAATATTGGGGTATCCCCTAGTGCTGCTTGGGTTGACATCAATGACAACCACAGATCAACAATCTCCCACTTTGGCATTGATGGCAACACAAGTACTCCCCCTACGATCATGACACCTCTTCCTACAACATTCTATCCCCCTTTGACTTCAATGGAAAATGGTAACTCCCCGCGACACACAACCATCCTGTGGACCTGTACACACTTCCACTCCCCCTTTATATTCTAAATAAGGAAAATTCAATGATAACTTGGGAGAATCTGAAGCTTCTGGCGAAGATATTCAAATGATTCATGAGTACTCTTACAATCATCAATGCTTCCTGCCCAATCTGCATCTGTAAAGGCTTGAATAATGAGATTGTTACCCTTGGGATACCACAAGCCATATTCTGTTGTTACCTTTAGATATTGAAGAATTCTTTTGATGGAAATAATATGTGATTTTTTTGGTGCTACTTCGAATCTTGCTACTTGTCCAACTGCTTGCATAACATCTGGCCGGGAGGATGTTACATATAGAAAACTACCAACCATAAATTTGTACAACCTCTGATCCACATCCTTAGATGAGTCATCTATGCTCAATTTGCAACCTGTTACCATCGGAGAAAGGATGGGTTTGCAATCTTCCATTTTGAATTTATTGAGCATTTCCTTGATGTACTTGGCTTGACATATAGATATTCCTTTCTCTTGCTGAGATATTTGAAGCCATAAGAAGTATGTCAGCTCACCAAGCAAAGACATCTCGAACTCACTTTGCATATTTGTAGCAAATTTCTTACTTAGTCGATAATCATTACTACTAAATATTATATCATCCTCTTTAGCTAGTAGACGTGTTTTAGTTGCTTCATCCAAAACATATATGTCGTTTCGAGCTTGACTTGTTGTAGCCACAATTTCACCATATGTGCCTTTCCTGATTTCACACTTTGTCGAGTTGAATAGTATTGTGTGTCCTTGATCACACATTTGTCCAACACTGAGCATATTGTGATTCATGTTTTCAACCAATAGAACATTCTTTGCTAGAGCATATTTGCTTCTGAGAGTGACGGTACCTTATCCTATAACATTTGAAGATCCATCATTTCCAAATGACATGGTTTCATCCTTCTTCTCTTTCATAGATATAAATTTCTTTCTATCTCTAGTCATATGCATTGAGCAACCGCTATCAACATACCACACATATTTGTTGTTTTGAGCCTTGAGAGTGAGATCACAATTATCAATCTTCTTCTTCTTCCATGTTCGTTCATTCTGTGGCTTCGAAGATTATTCTAGAGGATTTTCAATTCTGCAGTGTTTGGCTATGTGTCCAAATTTTTGACATTTGTAACATTCAATATTATTTATTAAATGTTCAAATATATTGATGTTTCATTGAGCCCTCGAAGGTTGATATTTGACAGATCTCCTAGAATTCTATTGGTTCCTAGTTTACGTGCAACATTCTACAGCTTTATGGCCAAATTTTCAACATGAATAACCATAGCCATAAAAAATATGTCGGTACCTGGATGGAAACGTTCACTGACGAGCTATCTTCCAAGGTTATTCTTGCGAATCTTGTATAATTAAGTCTACATGCATGTCACATCTCATAGGTTCATTTTATTTTGTTGTAGAAGATCATGCTTCTTCATCTTTGAAACCGAGGCCAATTTTGTTGTTGTAAGATTGTTGATTGCTGATTAGTTACTCCGCCCTTGAACTGTTGGCATAGTTTTAGACTGTTTTTCCATTCTTCACTTCCTTACACAATGAGACTACTTAGGATTCTAATGCTTCCCTTTCTTGGTTGCTTTCTCCCAACTTATTTTGAAGTGACTCTTCAATACATTTTTGTTCTTATACTTCAATTTTGAGACCTTGAACTTGTTCTTCAAGATTATTGGTGTAGAAATTATATGCACTAAGCATGCATATGTCCTTGATTCACCTGATCTCACACTATTTAACTTTATGAAAAATAATGAATCAATTCCACTTGTTAATCTTTTGCAGAAAAATTAATTGCACACACATGTGAAGCATAAACAAAAATAATCAATCGCACATAACACAGTTACTAACCCGGAAAGCCTAAAGCTGAAAAACCCAACTATATATTATGTATCATGGAATCGTATGACAATCCTCATACAAAGTTTAACACAAGCTCTCAATATAGTACAATCGTCATACACTAATCAGGACCAATCTTGCAAATCCATGCACTAATCTTTGCCTCCTGCTAGCCTGCCTCCATTACACAATCCCTGCTGAAGAATGGCTCTAAATGAATTTGAATTACTCTTGGATTGACTGCGCAATCCTCATTGGAAACTCCAATGTGTGCGTGATGCAATCAATGCATCACTATACTCACAACAGATATTCTATCTTTCCCTTTCACCTACCTCTCCACTGGGTCTCCGCTGAAACTACCATGCACTATAGTTAACTGTTGTATTGTTCAGTTGATTAATGAGTTATTATTTGTGAATTATTTAACTAATTAATTTACTCCACTCTCACTAGTGTATTATTCAGTTAGACTAGATACAACTAGCTCAACTGAGTCTAACTGAGTTAGACTAAATACAACTCCATAACTAGTTCTTCCAACTATGTCATAACTCTGCCACTTGAGTTCTAACTGAGTCCTCTGTCCATTAGCTCCAGTATACCCTTGGGAATTGCGTAATTCCATCAGTCCACTGATGTGCCACATCTGTGCACTGAAATAAAGTGCTCCAAGAGAATAAGTTGCTATTTAGTGTCTGATTGTTATTAAGAGCTAATAATAATCGACATGCATCTATTTTTAGATCAACGATCTATAAATAGACTTCGCCCAATATTCTAAAAAAATAATTTCATCTATTTTTCCAACTTGACCAACCATCCAAAAATAACATCCTGCAACTTCCGAAATACAATCATCATGTCTAAAAATAGACATAATCTAAAAATAGACTTGCGCCAAAAATAACCTGCAGGCCCACTTAGTGAAGGCGACTCTTTTCACTAAGCTCATCATCTCGTTGAATCTCAACACTCCCTCTCAACAAGAGAAGGATTATCCTTCACCCCGACCCTACCTCTATGGTATTTGAATTTGCTCCTGGTGAGAGCCTTCATCGGAATATCTGCATCCTGATCCTCCATAGAAATGTTCTAAAGCAACATGATCTTACGCTGCACACAATCTCTGATATGATGATGCTGAATATAAATATGTTTAGATCTATCATGAAACACAGGATTAACAGAGAGTTTAATGCAACTCTAATTATCACAATGTATCACTGTGAGATCTAAATGTGAACCGAATAAACCAACCAGAATCTTTCTCATCCAGATACCCTCACATGTAGCTTGACTTGCTGCCATGTATTCCACTTCTGCTAAACTGAGTGCCACAGATCTTTGTTTCCTATTGTACCAAGAAACTTTCATAGATCCGATACTGAAAATCCCTCCTGATGTGCTCTTTCTGTCTGTTGGGATTCCTGCCCAATCTGCATCCGTGAAGCCATGCAAATTCACCTCATCCATCTGTTTGTACAATAAACCATACTTAGCTGAGCCCCTAAGATATCTCAAAACATGCTTTCCTGCCTTCCAAAAGAGCTTGGTAGGCTTAGCCATCGCTTGTGAAAGCTGGTTCACTACATAGTATATGTCCAATCTTGTATTAACTAAATACATGAGCGAACCCACCAACTATCGATAAACAGTGGCATCCACTACCTCTGACGATGTAGCATCCTCTTTCTTCCAGTTTCCTGGAAGAGGAGTGTCAATAGGCTTGCGGCCTTGCATGTGAAACTTCTCCAGTATCTCCTGGGCATACTTGCCTTGAGACACAAATAGTTCACCTTCTTGCTGCTATATTTCCAATCTAAGGAAATAATGAAGGTTGCCCAAATCCTTCATCTCAAAATCCTTTGCAAGATACACCTTGCATGAGTGTATCAACTACTCATCACGTGTTAGTATTAAATCATCAACATAAAGTAAAATGATTAAAATCTTACCCTCCACCACAATATGGTAGAGGTTTGCATCCGCCTCACTCTTGGTGAAGCCAAGTCCAGTGAAATAGTTGTCGATCCGAGTGTACCAAGCATGTGGTGCTTGTTTCAGTCCATACAATGCTCTTTTGAGCCTACACACATGCGACTCGTTGCTTAAGATCTCAAATCGTTCAGGTTGCTCAATGTACACCTCTTCCTCAATGATCCCATTAAGGAACACAATCTTCACATCCTTATAATGAATGTACCAACCCATCTGCATTGAGAGAGAAAGTATGGTCCGTATGGAAGAATACCGTGCGACAGGTGCAAAGGTTTATTCATAGTCAATCCACTCGATCTGTGAGAAGCCCCAAGCAACAAATGTTTCCTTATACTTCTCAACGATCCCATCAACAACTTGTTTTACCTTGTAGATCCATCTTGATCCTACAACTGATTTTCCCACTAGCCTTGGAACAATCTCCCAAGCACTGTTTCTGACAATGGAGTCATACTCCTCCACCATGGCATCTACCCATGTGGGATTCTGCACTGCTTCTTAAAAATAAGATGGCTTTGTAATGATAAACTTGATCATAAGAGCCATGTATCCAGTAAATCGGTTAGGTGATTGTCTCTATCTACGCTGTGATGTAGGGACTCCTACATTCTGTGCCACATCAAGCTTCAATCTCTCAGATTCTATGGTACACTTTTTGCCTTGTATGATGCCTGGTTCTGCATGAGTGGAATCCTCCACTCCATGAATATCCTCCTGTGGCTGATCCACATCTAGAGGCTCATATTTGGGAACAAGAAGTTCCTCCTTCGCATGCAAGTGTAGTTCCTTCTCAAGCGACAACTTCATGGCTTTCACCTCATTGAATTTTATATCTCGTCGCACAATAGTCATCCAAATTTCTGGAAAATACACACAATAATTATGGGGTGTTTCTGTGTACCCCACAAATATCCCAACTTCTACAGTTGGCTCCAACTTCTTCCTGGTGTCCTTTGTCACATGAATGTAAACAGGTGAGCCAAAAATCTTCAAATGAGAAATATTAGGCTTCTTACCAGAAAATGATTCTTCGAGTGTACCCATGCCAAGTACTCTATGAGGATAATGCTTTTGCACATAAACCGTAGTGTTGCATGCTTCTGCCCACAAGTGCATCAGTAGGCCCTGGTCATGCAGCATTGCTCGGGCAACACCCACAATCGTTCTATTCTTTCTCTTCGCGACCCCATTTTGTTGTGGGTTATGATGCGCTATGAGTTCTCTTCGAATTCCTTCTTCGCTACATAAGTATTTGAATTCACCTGATATGTATTCACCACCATTATCGCTCCATAGAGCTTTCACTTGCTTCTCCGACTCCTTCTCCACCAATGCCTTGAACTCACAGAACTTTGAGAACGTTTCACTCTTATTCTGCATGAAGAAGATTCAACATCTATGAGAATAGTCATCAAAAAATATAATATAATACCTGTGTTTTGTTGTTGAAGCAACCAAGAAAGGTCCACACACGTCTGTGTCAATTCTCTCCAGGATCACCGAAGCAAAGTTATCCTTCTCATGAAAGATGGTCTTCACAAACTTACCCATGGTACATCCCTTGCACTGATTTTACTATGCAAGAGTACCCTTGGGAAGTCCAGTAGAAATCTATTGCAAAATATTCAAAGCGCCATGGTGAAGATGGCCCAATCTCATGTGCCATAATTCGCCCTAATCCCAGCTCACCACTTCTTCTGCTTTGCCCACCATTGTAGTGCAACCATCTACCTCTAGCTTTTAGATATTCTTAATTCAAACCCTTATCTTCTTGGTTTCAACCATTTTTTTATGTCGAAGGAAGGCTTTTCCCTCACTGAAAACAACATCATAACCCTCGTCTTCCAGCATTGCGACTGAGAAAAAGTTCTTCTTCAGACCTGGAACATGCATGACATTCTTCAACAAGCATGGATTACCGAACTCAAATATAATGGTCCTAATGCCAGTCTCACTATACCGACCATCATCGCCCATCTCTATATGCATATGGAGGTCCTTCTCCTCCAAGTCATTAACAACTCCTTGTCTCCAGTCATATGGAAAGACACACCAATATCAAGATACCACACCGATCCCATGCAGCATGAAACCAAGCAAGAAATCAAGGAGACATAAAGCTCAAATTGCGAGGCTAAGGCCTCTTTGGCTACAGATCCAACAACCTTCTTATTCTTCTTCTTCTGTGGATAGTTAGTGGTGAAATGTCCATGCTCGTGACAATGAAAACACTTCACTCTGGAAAAATCCTGCTTGTTTCCTTTATCATCGGATTTTGAAGGATGTTTCTTCCCCTTCCCTTTCATTTCTTTGGCAGTCAAAGCGCAATTCTCTTCATCTTCATTCTTCGATGAAGATCCATCCCTGGTACCCCGCTTTATCTCCTCCTGCACAAGATCCGACCAATGTCGCTCCCATCCCGACAATTTCTCCCGTCCATTGACAAATTATTCGTAGCTATGCCAACTATTTGGAGGCCTAAGGAGAGACAAGCTCACCAATTCATCTTCATCAACAGTAACCCCCACACTTCCCAATTCATCCTTGCAGTGGACAAACTTCGTGAGGTATTTTGGAATGTTGTCGCCCTTCTCCATTTTTAATTTTTCTGAGCTTGTCTTTAAGCACCATCTTCCTCTGGTCACTTCTACTTTGGAACAAGTCTATCAAAGCCTTCCAAATTAAGAACGGAGTGGCCTTCCTGTGAAGGCTAGACACAATATGGTCCTTCACACCTTCCAACAGAATTCTCCTCGTCTTTGTTGTCTTCTTTTGCCATGCGTCAAGTAATGCAGCATCGCTAGATCCCGACTTAGCAACATATCTATCGATGAAATTCTTTAGCCCATTATCCTCCAACACTGCCTCCATCCTGTCCTTCCAGGCTATGTAATTCTCGCTCCCATCAAGGGAATACTCCAATCACAACCCATTGAAGGCCATTTCAATGTATACTCAACTTATGCACCAAGAATCTTCTATAGCAAATTCGAATTGTCCACTAGCACAAACTCACTTCACAATTGCAATCTTCAATCAATAATGCTCCGATACCATGTAGAAATTATATGCACTAAGCATGCGTATGTCCTTGATTCACCTGATCTCAAAATATTTAAATTTATGCAAAATACTGAATCAATTCCACTTGTTAATGTTTTGCGGAAAAATTAATTGCACACATATGTGAAGCATAAAAAAAATAATCAATCGCACATAACACAGTATTTAACCGGGAAAGCATGAAGCTAAAAACCCCAACTATATATTATGTATCATGGAATCATATGAAAATCCTCATACCAAGCTTATCACACGCTCTCATTACAGTACAATCATCATACACTAATCAGGGCCAATCTTGCAAATCAATGCACCGATCTTTGCCTCCTGCTAGCCTACCTCCACTGCGCAATGCCTGTTGAAGAATAGATCTGAATGAATTAAAATTACTCTTGGATTGACTGCACAATCCTCATTGGAAACTCCAATGTGTGTGTGATGCAATCAATGCATCACTATAGTCACAACAGATAGTCCATTTTTCCCTTTCACCTACCTCTCCATTGGGTCTCCATTGAAACTTCCATGCACTGTAGTTAAATTTTTTATTGTTCATTTGATTAATGAGTTATTATTTGTGAATTAAATAACTAATTAATTCACTGCACTCTCACTAGTGTATCATTCAGTTAAACTAGATACAACTAGCTCAACTGAGTCTAACTGATTTAAACTAAATACAACTCCATAACTACTTCTTCCAAATGTGTCATAACTCTGCCACTTGAGTTCTAAGTGAGTCCTCCATGCATTAGCTCCAATATACACTTGGGAATTGTGTAATTCCCTCAGTCCACTGATGTGCCACATCTTTGCACCGAACTGAAGTGCTCCAAGAGAATACATTATTGTTTAGTGTCTAATTATTATTAAGAGCTGATAATAATCGACATGCATCTATTTTTAGATCAACGATCTATAATAGACTTCGCCCAATATTCTAAAAATAAAATTTCATCTATTTTTCCAACTTGACCAACCATCCACAAATAGCATCCTGCAACTTTTGAAATATGATCATCATGTCTAAAAATAGACATAGTCTAAAAATAGACTTGTGCCAAAAATAGCCTACAGGCCCACTTAGTGAAGGCGAATCTTTTCACTAAGATCATCATCTTGTTGAATCTCAACAACTGGAATAGATCTTCTCAACCTTAAGCTCTTTTATAAGCTTCATTTCCTCCTTAGAAAATTATTCTATGGTCAACCTTTCTTCTTCCTTCTTTGATACCTCTTGTTTATTGTGTTTGTCCAGAAACAATACTCTCTCATTAGCTTCTTCTTCACTGCCACTGTCTTCATCGGAAGATGAGCTATATTATTTAGAGAGAGTTCCTTTTTAATCCTTTATTTTTTCTTTTCTTGTTTAATTTCCTAAAGCCTTTATTTTATTTTGAGTTTCCATCACTTCTGTTCGGACATATTGCTATGAAATTCCCAACCTCACCACAACCGAAGCATATCAATAGAATTTTACCCTTGAATTTTCCATTACCAATTTTTAATTTTCTTGTAAATTAAGCATAGTATCCATCTGAAATACCTTCTTCATCATTTCCCTTTTCTTCACACTTGCAGGTGCAGTGTAATGTTCCCAAATCGGGACAACTAGCAATCCGTGGCTGGAAAATGCATTTTCCAGAAATGGAGGTAGCAGGATTTCATACCAAGATCTGGATCCCTTATACCAATGAGTCTAAGACCAAAATCCAAGAGTTGGGGTCAAATAAATCCTTCTACGGTGTTGAGACAAGCCTCCCACACTTATTTCCCTTCAGAAATTGCCCAGGGAATGGGGCTGCAACAATACATGAGCATACTATGAAAAGACAACATTATTTTATGAGTAGTGAGACAAGAAGATGTATATAGCCAATAAATAACGTTATAGCAGTAGAAAGAGTACAATGTCTTGAGGAAAAAACCTCTCAAGAAAGGCAATGCAATCCTCAACAATACATGTACATGGAAATGGAAGAACACTGCTATTTCTGCATAAACCCAGGCTATGAGGACGTATTTTATAAGATATACTACTCCATATTGCATAATAACTTAAATATATGACAATATATGGCTCAAATAAGGTGCGGGAGCAAAGCTCTAACCCTTGAAAGAAACAATACAACAATCCTCCAAGGGATTGGCTGAAATAAACAAAATGGAAAAAATGTTGGAGTTGTTGGGCAGCAACTGCAACTCAAATATGGAACTGAATAGATAAGTTTGAATATGATGAGCAATATGAAGTGGACCTTCTCCAATGGATCTCTAAGGTGGAAGGCTGATCCTTACACTTGAGATTTCACCCTCTAAAAATCTGCAAACCCTCACTGTAGATACTCCATGAAAATAAGGAATTCACTAAGTGGGACTATGTAGTGAGTGGAATAGAACACTATGGCCAAGTGCCAAGATCTAAAAATAAGATCCAATTCTTGCAAACTAATCCTCCAAAGGAAAGAAAGAGTCTCCGTCTGAAAAACAAGCAATGGAAGAGGTGTTGTGAAGTCTTCGCTGCAACACCCTACAACACAGAGTTATGTTGTTGCATCAATAACGTTTTCCTAGAGGAGGATGCTTTGGCCTTGAGCCAAGAGATGTGGAGAATGAAGAACCAACCTTCAAGAGGCCTCTCAAGAAGGTGAGGAAATCCTAAACAAGAATTCCCTAGCAATTCTTGCTAAACAACAAAGAATGCACAATGTCTGAATATACATGAAATGAATAATCATAAGCATCATTAACAATGGCTCTTATCCTCTCCATATATTGCAAGTGGAGGCTCTCTCTCAATGGGCCCCATCCTTTAGGGTTTCCTCCATAAAGGAATATTCCCTCCTCTATCTCTGCACTATCCCATGCAGTGCTTTCCACCTCATACCCTGCACTGGTTGACTTGGTCAAACCTCTTTGCAAATGTCTCCTTTCACACATGAGGGTGTGAAATATAGTTCCAAGGCTGATCCCCTTTTATACTAAAAGGATTTTATCCATGTTTTTATTATGAATGGGTCTTCTCACCCAATTATTCATCTCCTAATTGAAAGTAGACAAAATTAATTTTCCAATTTATTGAAGGAAAACTTTGGAACATTACAGTCCTCCCCTCCCAAATGTTGCTTGTCCTCAAGCAACTGCAAGGATAGAACTAGAAAGTCTCCACTCAAGGCATGGAGTCTGAAATTTGATGAGGAACATCTCCCCCATGTGGATCTTCCATCCCCAAGAAATCATCCAAACAAAATGAGTTACCTCCCAACAAGGCAACTCCTGAAAATCTCCTTCCACCTCAAGCTCTGGAAATGAAGGTGGGCTGAAAATCTGAACTTGGAAAGCATTATAGCTCACCCCATGTTGTCCTCCTCTCCACTCATGATTATTTTAGAGTGTGTGCTTATCCTGGGCTATAAAATTATTTCCCTCAAATGGCAAAGTGAAGAAAAATCCTCCAAAGAGTTCTCCTCCAACATTGAAGAACAAGTTGGCCCAAAACAATCCATCCATGATGAATAGGACAAGATCATCATAGATTATCCCAATGAGAATTTTTCTACAAGTTATACATGATGATACATGATACAAACAATGTCTCACAAGGATATAATGCAGTTTCATCCACTGCAATCTCAGAAAGGAACATGCAAGTGACATACAAAATCCATCACATCTACTAAGGAATAGTAAATGGCTGAATATAACAACAATACAAGACCAAAAAATTGTCCATGGCTATACAATGGATGACTATCAAGTTCATGGTCCACATCAAAAGAGAACACATATGTAGTAGTGGTGGCCATATCTCTTCCCATGCTCCCAGTAGAACATGTAGAGCAAAAAATGTGGGAATTTTCTCCCCTCAAGGACACATCCAACTCATGTGTATTTTCCATAATCATGATTCTCATAAAAATCTGATCCATATCAGCAAATGAAGTCATGATCAGAAATATAATGAGAAAATTTTTGAAGGTTTCATGTGTTGCAAGAATGTACCAACAATTTTCCCAATAGTGACAACGCAGTTTTCCAAACTGCTACTTCAGAAAATCACATGGCAAGTTGTTTTGTGTTACATGAATAGTTATGTATTTCATTATAGCTACTAAAAATTAGAAAATGGCTGAGTATATAAACTGATCATACATGAAATAAAACACTTGCCCAAGGCCATATAAAATATGGATGTCTCCATCATACAAGTTGGCCCAATTTTGTCCATGGAGCTCAATGAAAAACTTGCCCCTGTGTGGAGAAATACGCTGAATATGTACGATAAGAGCATCATAATATGGTGTTAGATAATCCATGGATGAAAAAACAATATTCTTAACATATGTTGAGAGAAAAATGATGCATTTTCATATGAATTATCCCTCCATAGTGGTATGGCACATTCCCAGGAAGAGAATTGAACCATATGTTGCATAAATATCACCCTCCTTATACTTGGAAATCCATGTCAAGAAGATCATAGCAAGTGAGGTCATATAAATGTAATAGATGTCTCCATCCACTACTTCATCAATCTCACCTCCTCTTTGTCCTCCAAGTGCATCAAGTGTGAAGTGATCCTTGGGAAACTCCATCAATAACCCCAAGCTCTCAAGTGACAGCGTTGTTGGCCTCTGCAAATGATCTCTGGCCAACTCATAGCTCCATTATTTGACATGCTCCTTGTCAAAGATATCTCCTAGAATTCTAAAATAAATAAGAGGCTCCTCCCAAGCTAGAAGTACCCCTCTACCATCAAAATCCAAGGAGATAATGCCATCTCCTCCTCCTGCAACATCATGCAAAGTGTGAGAGAAAATATACTCTTGCTCTCCCAAGGACAAGAAAAGAAAAAAAAAAAATTCTACCTCCCCATACTTCCATCATACAACTCATGTGATGAAGACACAATGAATGATATGAGTATCACATCAACACCAGGCACCCATAATCTATGTTTCTCAATGATGCAAGTATCCATCTTCCTACTCTTAAGAAGAGTGTTTTCCAAGTGATGGCCAAACTCTTTTAAGAGTAACCAATGCAGCCAAGCCTCCTGCTGCCTGGTATCATAAATTTGCAAGTAGCCTCCCAAATCCTTGCTCATCAACCACATCCACTCAACCTCTTGTGGATGCTTCCTTCTTCTCTTCATCTTGGTACTCCTCCCATGAGGGCTATCTTCCTCCCAAATTAGTTTCCTATATTTGCACTTCATGGGATTTTGAAATACAATCTTCTCAAGGATCAATGAGACCCTATCAAGACCCAAATAGGTGGTAGGGAAAAACCTCCCATCATGATGTGTATGGCTCAAAGAATGTACAACACAATAATGAGAGATGTTATCCATCCTAAGATGTCCTCCATCTTCGATCTGCTCTTGTGAGAAAGGAAGAAAATCCTTGCACTCCATGGTGTGTTGAAGTGGACCTCTAATGAGATCTCTATTTGAGACCTCCCTCTCATCAATAGTATTCCAAAACCAATGAGGTCTTGTATCTAAAAGTATAACTTCCTCTTTAAGCTGAGAGGATCTCATTGAGAAAGTGTCATCTTGAAGGGAGAAAGGGTTTCTTACTCCAAGATGTCTACTATCAACCTTCAAGGCTTCAAACCCCAACCTCCAATGTGATATAAAATCCAACAAAGGCTGATGAAGATGATGGTTTATTTCCTCCTTGAATGTTTTCATGTTGCACAACGCAATGAAACCAAGCTGCTCTATGGTAGCAATGGGATTTGACCCTTGGTCATTCAAAAGAAAATTTCCATAATTTTCAAAAGAAGTTGCTGCAACAATAGATTGTGGAAATATTTTCATACCTTGATGTGCATTTGGAGCTTCTTGTAGGGCTACAAGAGTTCTCTCCTCCAAAGTGTTGGCTGCTCCAACTGTTGATGCATGTGGCTGCTCCTCCATGAGTGTGACAGTGTTATCACAAGGCTCCTCAAGTGGTGGTGTGGTCTCATCTTCCTTTGTTCTTTCACTATCAAAGGTTTTGACCAAACCTTGGATGAACTTTGGAAAATGTCTCTCCCTTTCATGGCTCAAGTGGCTGCTCCACCAATCATAGGCTTCACCCTCCAAGTGCAATGTTGAGATTTCAACAGCTTCTTTCTCTACTACGGGATGTAGAACGAAAAATGATACCAAATCTTTCACCCAAGTTCTTGCAGTAAATGAACCATCGTAGGTAGACAGTAGAAATCTATTGCCTTTGATTTCCTTTCTGCTACATGTTCTCTTTTCTTCCTTCAGCTAGATGAAATGAGGAAAATATAGAGTCTCTTGGAAGGCTCTAGTTTGAGATCTATACTAAACAAGGTAATCACTCAGAATCTGATGATCCAAGTATCTTCCATGCTCAATGTATTCTTCTTGATGAGAATAGGAAGTGCATGGTACTTCCTCTTCTTCTTCTTCGTCGAACTTCTTGACCTCCTAGGAGAGGTTTCTTCTAGATTTGAAAATAGATGAGATGAAACTCATCTTCCTCAACATTATGATATTCTTGGGCTTAGGCTCACAGGCTGAGCCAAGAAAATTGCTCTGATACCATTGTAATGTTCCCAAATTGGGAAAACTAGCAATCCATGGCTGGAAAACGCATTTTCCAGAAATGGAGGCAGCAGGATTTGATACCAAGACCCAGATCCCTTAGACCAATGAGTCTAAGACCAAAATCCAAGAGTTGGGGTCAAATAAATCCTTCTAGGGTGTTGATACAAGCATCCCACACCTAGTTCCCTTCAGAAATTGCCCAAGGAATGGGGCTACAACAATACATGAGCACACCATGAAAAGACAACATTATTTTATGAGAAGTGAGATAAGAAGATATAGAAAACCAATGAATAATGTTATATCAGTAGAAAGAGTACAATTTCTTGAGGAAAAAACTTCTCAAGAAAGGCAATGCAAGCCTCAAAAATACATGTACATGGAAATGAAAGAACACTGTTATTTTTGTATAAAACCAGGCTATGAGGACACAGTTTATAAGAGATACTGCTCCATATTACATAATAACTGAAATATATGACAATATATGGCTCAAATAAAGTGGGGGAGAAAATATCTAACCCATGAAAGAAACAATACAAAAATCCTCCAAGGGATTGGCTAAAATACACAAAATGGAAAACATGTCGGAGTTGATGGGCAGCAACTGCAACTCAAACATGGAACTAAATAGAGAAGGCTGAAGATGATGAGAAATCTGAAGTAGACCTTCTCCAATGGATCTCCAAAGTGGAAGGTTGATCCTTACACTTGAGATCTCACCCTCCAATGAATCTACAATCCCTCACTGCAAATACTCCATGAAAATAACACAGTCACTAAGAGGGACTGCACAGTGAGTGGAATAGAACACTATGGACAAGTTCCAAGATCTGTAAATAAGATCCAATGCTTCCAAACTAATCCTCAAAAGGAAAGAAAGAGTCTCCCTCTAAGAAAAAAGCAATGGAAGAGGTGTTGTGAAGTCTCCACTACAACACCCTGCAACAGAGAGTTATGCTACTGTAGCAATAATGCTGTCCTAGAGGAGGATGCTTTGGCCTTGAGCCAAGAGATGTGGAGAATGAAGAACCAACCTTCAAGCGACCTCTGAAGAAGGTGAGAAAATCCTTGTTGTACATATTAATCAATCTTGCATATAAGACCAACCTCCCTAGTACCAAAAAGGTAATCTAGCAACAAACAGCCAAATGAACTAATGTTTCTCTAAGCATATATGATTTACAAACAACACTATAGAGGTGTAAAAGAGTTACCGTAGGTCCAACACTTGTTCGAAGTCATTTTTTTCCCTCGTGAACTTGAAGGAGTTATCTTTATAAACCTGCAGTCACAAACAAGCAAACATTAAATAGCACCTATATAGTAAATGTCATAAATCATGCTTATCATGGTGATCAAGGAATCCATGAAATAAACAGTTAACTAACAGCTTATTGAGAACAGTGAATTCATTTGTATTAACTTTAAAAAAATGAAAACCTTACAACCTTATCCTTGATGTTGAACAGGCCTTCCCGGGGTCCGAAGAAGGAATCTCCTCTACTCTGATAAGCTCTGCACTCCTCCAACCGAGACAGATAGAGGTATCTGATCTCTCCTCACAAAAATCTCAGTTAAATGAGTCTGAATCCCAACAGCAATTAACCTCAAATAATCTAAAGCTTGAACTTCCCTTGAGGCTACCCAATGCCTCTTTTTATAGTGGAAAAGAGGAGGTTTCAGTTCCAACTATGAAGGGATAGAATCATCCTTCAAAGGGATAAGCTCCTCACATCAAGGGGTTAGCTCCATAAGGTAAGGGATACATGAACCTCAAAAGAGTGGTTCTGCCACTGCAAGATTCTTTCTGGAGGCTTCTAGAATTTACTGAAAGTGAAATTTTTGAGTTTACTTGAGCATTTTTTATCTTTACAGGGGTCCGCACCCATAACACAGAGAAAGTGCATTTAGGTACACAAGAGACATGAACATTAGTTACGGGACCGCAAGAAAGATATAGAGAAAGTGCGACACCAAAGTTAAGGATAATTTTAGGAACTTTTCTCTGATTATCAAGGCTTGACATGAGGAACCGATATTTTATACTTGAAAAGGATGAAGTATGAGTAATAATGAACTCATTACACATAGCAGAATGTTAGGATGACAATTTTCAGTGTAACAAATTGCCCCCTAAAGTGCAAAGTTTAGAATAGATGAAGCTGAAGTTTGTCATATATGAAGAGTGTAGTACTTTATAATTTCAAGGATCATTCTGTGGAAACCCCAGTCAGAACATATAAAAACATTCAATGCAAAATATATACGTATAGATATCATTGCTGAGGTAGGCATTCCCATACTTAGATCAAAACTAACTAGAAACTGATTCAAACTGCTCTGATACAGGAATGGTTTTGAATACATCACAGTATGGACATGTGTAGACACAGTATGGACACAGCCATCTGTTTATGAATAGTCCACTGTAAAAATTATAACCATATTCCTCACAGCTTGGATGGTAGAAACTAGATCCAGGGTCTTGATTTCCGCATCTCGAACTAGTACGATTCTATCCATGTGAATGAATGTATCGAAGTCAAACATGGTAGAAACCACTTGATTACTAGTCAATGATGTAAAATGTTAACAAGTGTGAAAGTAACCACCAGTAATGTCAATGGCTCTCAAAGTACTCAATACAATCCATGAAATGTGAATGAATGAGCTGAATTCGAACATGTCACGAAATCATTCGATCGAAGGTCAATGATTCAACATGTCATTGAAGGCGAGAAACCTACCATCGAGGCATGCAGATTTCAAGGTACTGACGATTTCTGGATCAACTTGCTAGATAATGAGTTGTCGTCGATAGAAAGTGATCCGTCGTAGGCAAGCCCACAACACGAAATCATAGATCAAGTTTTGAAGAAATATATTGGTAAGAACTGACTCAGGGATGGTCAAAATGGATGACAGATAGTTTGCAGATGAATGGTTTATTTGAACTGTTCGCTTGAACACATAACGACACTGTAGATGGCTTGGTGACAATTGACCCAAAGCTAATACCTAGAAATTGGCTGAAAACTTTCAATATGGTTTGATTAACTATTAGGCAAAGGATTTCCCAACCCAGGTGAACAAAAGTGTCATGTTCAAGAGTGGTTAACTGGATTTTCGAAAAATCAAAATAAAACAAACAAGTCCATTTTTCTCTCTTTTCCCCCACCATTTCTGGCAAGTACCTCTTTATTTTTGACAAGCTTGAGGAGGATAACATTTTCTTGTTTATAAGCTCATCCTTCGGATGAGTCCAAGTTAGTTTAAGATTCGGACCCTAAGAAGGAGTGGTTCATTCCTGTTTTAAAAATTAATAGGTCCTTTACTGTTAAATTTTAACGAGTCCAGTATAGGAGAAACTCGATGTTTTTCAATTTTAGGGAGGGAGAAGAAAAATTTAAGAAAACTCCATGGGTGTAATTTTTCATAAATTTAGTCTCTTGAGCCCGAAAAAGGATAAAATAATGCGAGAGAGAACTCTATTGACCATAATTAGTCAATGTATACCTTTTTCATAAATAGTCCATTTCAGTCCGTAAAAGGGGTAAGCTTATACTGAAAGGACGATCATTCATTTATTTTAACGAGTTCGAATAATGAAGTGCTCGGAAATATTTTCATGTTTAGAGAGTCTGAAAAGGGCTTAAAAGAGGACTCCAATGTTTTTCTTTTTTGTAAATTTTTGAAAGAGTCCGAAAAAGTGATAAAAGTATGCACTTTGTTGAAAAATGATCAATTCTCCTAAAAAATCCAATTTCTGCACAAAAACTTGAAACATTACACATAACTGTTTAAGATTAAAAAAAAAAATGCTTTTAAAAATAACATTTTTAAAGTGAAAAATAAACAAATTAAAATTCATTTATTCGAAAAAACTTATAAAAAGGACTTTTCTAACTTCATTTTTACCGTTCGAGTTCAGAGTGAAAAGTAAAAGCTTTTGGGTAAAAAAATTTCCTGTGAAGATTCTGGAAAATCTGTCTGACGAAATCGAGAACCATCTTCTCCAGGTAATCCACGACCTCCTAATCTTGCATTTCATCCATTTACATTTCATTTTTAGGCTTTAGATTTCATTTTTAAGAGAAAAATATGTTTAAAAAATTGCCCGCAGGGGTCCGCAGACGCAACACACGAGCCCTATGGACCACGACTTTTTCCTACATAGAAAAAAGTCGTGGGTCCGCACTTTTCTCACAGTGTCTGTGCGTTCCTACACACTGTGTATGAGAAAAAAGTGCGGACCCCGCGCAATTAAATTTCAAATTAAATTTTCTCAATTTCCGCCCAAAAGTTTTCAAATTAGATTGTTCTAATATATCTTTTTATGCATTGTAGGAGATACAAGATGATAATTTGGAGAGAACGTGAGCATGAAGACGTAGATGACGCCGCAATGCTCCATTTTCCTACAATGCAGGCATTAAGAGCATGCGGTTTGTATAAATTCTGGGCCATTCAGTGCATGAGGGCACACGTAGACCTCCTAACATGGCTGGTGAACAAGTGGAATGTACAGGACCAGTGTTTCTTTATTGGTGGCCACCGGCTCGAGATTGAGCTGGAGGATATTTATTTTTTGACTGGTTTGTCCAAGAGGGGTGAACAAATTTCTCTGTTTGGGACTAGGCCAGGTGGCCAGACTGTCACTAGTCTTCGACAAGACTTTTGTAATGATCAGCCATACCCCAGGGATAAACGGAATGACATAAAAAATATCATCCATACCGAGCTAAAATTTATTGCATTTACTGTCACCAGACTGTGTGGGAGTGCAGCGTTGCATGTGGCTACCAGTTCCCAAATGCGCATTGCCGTAGACTGTTTTCGGGGCACCATTTTCAACTGGTGCGAAGCAGTGTTGGCCAACGTAGAAGGCCAACTAACCAGAGAAAATAATGGAAAGCTAAATAACTTTGGATATGGATCCATTGTAGTCACCTTTGCTCTAGAGAGGATCCCCATGTTAGCTCCGCAAAACATTCCTGTTAATGCTGGAAGACCTTGAGAACCTAGGATGGTTCATTTGGTTTCATTGATGGCCCATCATGCTACTGAGGGCATCAAGGTTTTTCGGTTTCCTTCTTCATATTTCCATTGGCTGGAACGCCAACTTTTTGTTATAGAGTATTTTCCATACGCCAGGATAGATTTCCGTGGTGACCGACAGATGGCTCTCCCAGCAAGGGAACAGTGGCATGAATCAGGTAAAAGCATTTTCAACAGTTTCTAAGTTCTAATTTTTTATTTTAGGCAAAGGATTTCCCAACCCAGGTGAACAAAAGTGTCATTTTCAAGAGTGGTTAACTGGATTTTTGAAAAATCAAAATACAACAAACAAGTCCATTTTTCTCTCTTTTCCCCCACCATTTCTGGCAAGCACCTCTTTATTTTTGACAAGCTTGAGGAGGATAACATTTTATTGTTTATAAGCTCATCCTTCGGATGAGTCATACTTAGTTTAAGATTCGAACCCTAAGAAGGAGTGGTTCATTCCTGTTTCAAAAATTAACAGGTCCTTTACTGTTAAATTTTAGCGAGCCTAGTATAGGAGAAACTCAATGTTTTTCAATTTTAGGGAGTCAGAAGAAAAATTTAAGAAAACTTTGTGGGTGTACTTTTTCATAAATTTAGTCTCTTGAGCCCGGAAAAGGAGAAAATAATGCGAGGGAGAACTCTATTGACCATAATTAGTCAATGTATACCTTTTTCGTAAATAGTCCATTTCAGTCCGTAAAAGGGGTAAACTTATACTAAAAGGACGATCATTCATTTATTTTAACGAGTTCGAATAATGAACTGCTCGACAATCTTTTCATGTTTAGAGAGTCTGAAAAGGGCTTAAAAAAGGACTCCAATGTTTTTCTTTTTTGTAAATTTTTGAAAGAGTCCGAAAAAGTGATAAAAGTATGCACCTTGTTGAAAAATGATCAATTCTCCTAAAAAATCCAATTTCTGCACAAAAACTTGAAACATTACACATACCTATTTAAGATAAAAAAAAATGATTTTAAAAATAACATTTTTAAAGTGAAAAATTAAGAAATTAAAAATTCATTTATTCGAAAAAACTTATAAAAAGGACTTTTCTAACTTCATTTTTACCGTTCGAGTTCAGAGTGAAAAGTAAAAGCTTTTGGGTAAAAAAAGTTCCTGTGAAGATTCTGGAAAATCTGTCCGAAGAAATCGAGAACCGTTTGGTCCAGGTAATCCATGACCTCCTAATCTTGCATTTTATCCATTTACATTTCATTTTTAGGCTTTAGATTTCATTTTTAAGAGAAAAATATGTTTAAAAAATCGCCCGCAGGGGTCTGCAGATGCAACACACGAGCCCTATGGACCACGACTTTTTCCTACATAGAAAAAATTCGTGGGTCCACACTTGTCTCACGGTGCCCATGCGTTCCTACGCACTGTGTATGAGAACAAAGTGCGGACCCTGCACAATTAAATTTAAAATTAAATTTTCTCAATTTCTGCCCAAAATTTTTCAAATTAGATTGTTCTAATATATATTTTTATGCATTGTAGGAGATACAAGATGCTAATTTGGAGAGAACGTGGGCATGAAGACGTAGATGATGCCGCAATGCTCCATTTTCCTACAATGCAGGCATTAAGAGCATGCGGTTTGTATAAATTCTGGGCCATTCAGGGCATGAGGGCACAGGTAGACCTCCTAACATGGCTGGTGAACAAGTGGAACCTACAGTACCAGTGTTTATTTATTGGTGGCCACCAGCTCGCGATTGAGCTGGAGGATATTTATTTTTTTACTGGTTTGCCCAAGAGGGGTGAACAAATTTCTCTGTTTGGGACTAGGCCAGGTGGCCAGACTGTCACTAGTCTTCGACAAGAGTTCTGTAATGATCAGGCAGACCCAAGGGACAAACGGATTGACATAAAAACTATCATCCGTACCAAGCTAAAATTTATTGCATTTACTGTCACTAGACTGTGTGGGAGTGCAGCGTTGCATGTGGCTACCAGTTCCCAAATGCGCATTGCCGTAGACTGTTTTCAGGGCACCATTTTCAACTGGTGCGAAGCTGTGTTAGCCAATGTAAAAGGCCAACTAACCAGAGAAAAGAGTGGAAAGCTAAATAACTTTGGATATGGATCCATTGTAGTCACCTTTGCTCTAGATAGGATCCCCATGTTAGCTCCGCAAAACATTCCTGTTGATGCTAGACGACCTCGAAAACCTAGGATGGTTCGTTGGGCTTCATTGATGGCTCGTCATGCTGCTGAGGGCATCGAGGTTTTTCGATTTCCTTCTTCATATTTCCATTGGTTGGAACGCCAACTTTTTGTTATAGAGGATTTTCCATACGCGAGGATAGATTTCCGTGGTGACCGAGAGATGGCTCTCCCAGCAGGGGAACAGTGGGATGAATTAGGTAAAATCATTTTCAACAGTTTCTAAGTTATAATTTTTTATTATAGGCAAAGGATTTCCCAACCCAGGTGAACAAAAGTGTCATGTTCAAGAGTGGTTAACTGGATTTTCAAAAAATCAAAATACAACAAACAAGTCCATTTTTCTCTCTTTTCCCCCACCATTTCTGGCAAGTACCTCTTTATTTTTGACAAGCTTGAGGAGGATAACATTTGCTTGTTTATAAGCTCATCCTTCGGATGATTCCAACTTAGTTTAAGATTCGAACCCTAAGAAGGAGTGGTTCATTCCTATTTTAAAATTGAACAGGTCCTTTACTGTTAAATTTTAACGAGTCCAGTATAGGAGAAACTCGGTGTTTTTCAATTTTAGGGAGTCAGAAGAAAAACTTAAGGAAACTCCGTGGGTGTACTTTTTCGTAAATTTAGTCTCTCGAGCCCGAAAAAGGATAAAATAATGCGGGAGAGAACTCTATTGACCGTAATTAGTCAACGTATACCTTTTTCGTAAATAGTCCATTTCAGTCCGTAAAAGGGGTAAACTTATACTGAAAGGACGATCATTCATTTATTTTAACGAGTTCGAATAATCAAGTGCTTGGCAATATTTTCATGTTTAGAGAGTCTGAAAAGGGCTTAAAAGAGGACTCCAATGTTCTGATTTTTCATAAATTTTTGAAAGAGTCCGAAAAAGTGATAAAAGTATGCACTTTGTTGAAAAAAGATCAATTCTCCTAAAAAATCCAATTTCTGCACAAAAACTTGAAACATTACACATACTTGTTTAAGATAAAAAAAAAATGCTTTCAAAAATAATCTTTTTAAAGTGAAAAATAAACCAATTAAAAATTCATTTATTCGAAAAAACTTATAAAAAGGACTTTTCTAACTTCATTTTTACCATTCGAGTTCAGAGTGAAAAGTAAAAGCTTTTGGGTAAAAAAAGTTCCTGTGAAGATTCTGGAAAATCCGTCCAACGAAATCGAGAACCGTCTGCTCTAGGTAATCCACGACTTCCTAATCTTGCATTTCATCCATTTACATTTCATTTTTAGGCTTTAGATTTCATTTTTAAGAAAAAAATATGTTTAAAAAATCGCCCGCAGGGGTCCGCAGACGCAACACACGAGCCCTGTGGACCACGAATTTTTCCTACATAGAAAAAAGTCGTGGGTCCGCACTTGTCTCACGGTGCCCATGTGTTCCTACGCACTGTGTATGAGAACAAATTGCGGACCCCGCGCAATTAAATTTCAAATTAAATTTTCTCAATTTCCGCCCAAAATTTTTCAAATTAGATTGTTCTAATATATCTTTTTATGCATTGTAGGAGATACAATATGCTAATTTGGAGAGAACGTGAGCATGAAGACGTAGATGACGTCGCAATGCTCCATTTTCCTACAATGCAGGCATTAAGAGCATGCGGTTTGTATAAATTCTGGGTCATTCAGGGCATGAGGGCACAGGTAGACCTCCTAACATGGCTGGTGAACAAGTGGAACGTACAGGACCAGTATTTATTTATTGGTGGCCACCGGCTCGAGATTAAGCTGGAGGACATTTATTTTTTGAATGGTTTGTCCAAGACTGTCACTAGTCTTCGATAAGAGTTCTGTAATGATCAGGCAGACCCCAGGGACAAACGGATTGACATAAAAACTATCATCTGTCCCGAGCTAAAATTTATTGCATTTACTGTCACCAGACTGTGTGGGAGTGCAGCGTTGCATGTGGCTACCAGTTCCCCAATGTGCATTGCCGTAGACTGTTTTCAGGGCACCATTTTCAACTGGTGCGAAGCTGTGTTGGCCAACGTAAAAGGCCAACTAACTAGAGAAAAGAATGGAAAGCTAGATAACTTTGGATATGGATCCATTGTAGTCACCTTTTCTCTAGAGAGGACCCCCATGTTAGCTCCGCAAAACATTCCTGTTGATGCTGGACGACCTCGAGAACCTAGGATGGTTCGTTGGGTTTCATTGATGGCCTGTCATGCCGCTGAGGGCGTCAAGGTTTTTCGATTTCCTTCTTCATATTGCCATTGGCTAGAACGCCAACATTTTGTTATAGAGGATTTTCCATACACTAGGATAGATTTCCGTTGTGACCGAGAGATGGCTCTCCCAGCAAGGGAACAATGGGATGAATCAGGTAAAATCATTTTCAACAGTTTCTAAGTTCTAATTCTTTATTTTAATCGTATTGAAACTAATAACCAAAAGTTTTTAAATGCAGAGGGCCCACGATGACCAACCCATCTCCATCCTTATGAAAGGAGACAAGCAGCTGTAGCCGCACCAGCCCCAGCAGGCCAATCAGCAGAGATCCTGTCTGATTTAGAGCATCACCTAGAGCGCCTAACTCTAGACATTCTAGAGACAGACATAGATGATATTCCACTCAGATTACAGATATATGTGATTGGTGTCCCAGGACCTTTTAGGAGGTTCCTATGTAGGGTGGCCCGGGAAGTGATCTCTTATCGTGATCACCATCAGTGATAAGATGATCAGGTCGTAGACTCATATTTTTGACCTTTTTTATTACAATTTTTGCCAATCATAAGGTGTTTCCAACCTATGATAGAAGACAATGTATATTTTTTGAAAACACTTCTATACTATGATATATCACTATTTACCGACTATCTGTGTACATGTTATGAATGTTGTTTAATTTACTATTTTGATTATTGAAAATGTCGATTTATCATAATAGAAGAAACTGCATCTGCTAATGTATTTAAATGTCTTGGAATATGTTGATATTCAATGTAATCAAATTCACGTTCCAAGAGACGAACTCTTAAAAATAACCGTAATAACACTAGATTTATAATGGCATAAACTCTGTTAAGCTGTAATACAACAAGTTCAGAATCCAACCTAACAATCAAACTCTGAATTCCAAATGATATGGATTCAGATAGTAACTCAATCACTACACTATACTCTACAATGTTATTCGTTGTTTGACCAAGGCTTACCCCATGCATGAATACTAACTTGTCAGAGGGTGAATAGATAACCCAAGCTGCAGAAGAAATGTTCCATGTACTGCGACAAGCACCATCAGCAAAACCAATGTAGGTTTGAAGAGACATTGACATTTGAAATATCAAGAGTAAAACTCAGATAAGCAGGAATAGTGATAAAAAACAAACTTCAAACTAGGCACGCTTTTCTAATCTAAGACACACTAGTAGTAAAGAAATCTAAACTAATAAAAAATCTCCACACCATGTTTAAGCATAATATCTCTTCAAATAAATCTCATTTCTGGGTTTATCTAAAGAGACACCGTCAAAATATATCATCTCATAGGCCCCTTTTGCCAGTTTTCGCTTAACAATGAAAGGACCATGCCACATAGGCACGAATTTTCCAGCTCCTAGCTTATCGTTGGCCTGATCATAAACTAAGACTAGGTCTCCTTCTGAAAAATTTCGGGGGATAACACTTCTATCATACGGAGCTTTTATTCGTTTGACATGAGCCTCATTTGCGATTGCAGCATTTCATCGATTCTCATCTAACTGAGCCAAGTACAAAAAACATCTCTCCTCTTCAGACGTAGTTTGGAGTAATTCTATGGCTAACTTCAAAGACGAAATTTCACATTCAATCGGTAACACAGCTTCCAAACCATAAACTAGTTGAAAGGGACTGAAACCAATTGATGTTTTTACTGAGGTTCGATATGCCTAAAGTGCTGAAAATAACATGGAATGCCAATTCAACTTATGAATACCAATAATTCATCTGATCATAGTGACTAAAACTTTATTGATAGCTTCAACCAGACCATTGGCCTGCGGATAATACGGAGTGGAACTATCATGGCGCAGGCCAAGTTGATCTTTCAGTTCAATCATCATGATATTTCGAAAATGACTTCCATGATCTGTAACAATGGCTTGAGGAACACCGAATATAGAAATTATGTGATTGAATATGAAAGTTGCAGTAGTCTTGCCGTCAGCCGAAAATGTAGGCATCGCCTCGGCCCACTTAGTAAAATAATCTACCGCTAAGATAATATACACATGCCCCCCGGCCGAGTGAGGGTTACATGTAATAAAGTCAATAACCCATTTTGCGAAAGGACTGACAGCAATTATAGGGTGAAGAGGAGCGGGTGGCGCACTCATCTTACGATCAAAGAGTTGAAAATTGTGGCATTTCCGAACTGCATAAATACAATCTTTGAATAACGACGACCAGAAATAACCAGCGCGCAATATCTTTTGGGCTGTGGCATACCCAAACATATGACCGCCACATGCTCTAGAATGGAAATCATTTAAAACCTTCTCAGCTTCTTCATGAGTAAGACAGCGTCGGAAAACAGAATCTGCTCCATGACGATAGAGTGTATCACCAATAATATTGTATTGTTGGGATTGGAAACATATTTTCCGTCGCTGAGATCATGAGATTTCAGGCCGAAAAGATTGGATTTGGAGATAAACGATAATATCCCCATACCATGGATCAATAGTACTGATAAGAAACAAGGATTCGTCTGCAATGGGCTCCTCCACCACAGTTTCGGTATCAGTAGAGGGAAAATCACACATCTGTTCGGCAAAAACCAAATATTTCTTTGCCTTGGATTTTTTAAACTCCAAGTCAAATTCCTGTAGGATAACTATCCATTTGGAATACTTGCCCCATAGAAATTGTTTGGTTAAAATGTACATCATAGGGTTACAGTCAGAAATTTCTGTGGTTTTGCGTAATAATATGTAGTGTCTAAATCTCTGGACAACTTGAACAACTGCCAATGCAAATTTCTCCACATGTGTGTATTTGATCTCAGTTGGATGCAGATTTCAACTAAGATAGTATATCACATGTTTAGTGTTGAATTGATCTTCCTGAACTAAAACCATTCCAATTATGGAATGAGAGGCGATGAGGTACAAAACGTAGTCCTGGTTGTAGTTGGGAGGATACAATAACGGTGCACGGGTCAACGCGTGTTTAAGTGCATCAAAATATCGATCAACGATCTCATCCCAAAAGAATGGAATGCTCTATTTCAGCAACCGGGTAAAACACTTTGTTAGCTCGGCGTAGTTAGGAATGAATCGACATAAAAGTTTGCTTTCCCCTGCAAACTTTGGAGTTGGCGCAGAGTCGAAGGAGGAGGTAAATTGACAATAGCTTCGACCTTCGACGGATCAATGCGAATGCCTACTTTCAAAACAACAAATCCTAGTAGGAGACCTGATTCTACACAGAAAACACATTTGTGTGGATTCAGCCTGATTTGATAATGCCTACATCTCATAAAGAAATCTCGTAAGTGAGTGAGATGGTTAGCCCTATGCAATGAATGAGCAGGTAAATCATCGAGATAAGGCTACACAATGTGCTTAATTTCATGAAATGCGTAAGAAATAGACCTTTGAAAAGTTGCTCCAGCGTTCTTCAATCCAAAGGGTAGTTTGCAATAAGCAAATGTCCCCCACGGACAAATGAAAGTTGTTTTTGGCTGATCAGCAGGGAGTATGTTTATTTGATTGTAACTGAAAAAACCATCCATAAAGGTAAGCATTTCACTGCCAGCACAATCATCAATTATTTAATCGATATAGGGGGTTGGATAATTGTCTTTAGGAAAAGCTCGATTAATATCCCTATAATCGATAAATACTCATATCGTTCCTTTTTTTTTAGTAACAGGAACAATATTCGATACCCAATCTGTTAAAGGAATTGGATAAATGAAACCTGAATGAAGTAATTTCTCAACTTCGGCTTTGATAGCAGCAGCTTTTCTAGGATTTATTTGACGTAGATGTTGACGGACATGTTTGGCATCCGGGTAAGTCTTGATTTCATGTATGACAATTGACAGATCGATTCCTGGCATTTCTTCATAGGACCAGGCAAACACATCATGAAATTCTTGAAATAGGGCTTTATAAGTTTGAATTTCATCTTTCGTGCAACAAGCACCTATATGAATGTTTTCAATTATTCTTGGCTTTAATAAAATGTCAATTGGAATCGTTCGAGAGATATTTTCCAAATTTAACTCAGAATCTGGATTTTGCAATGGATTATGCGGTTCTTTGACATATTCAGCAATAAAAATTGAAGCGAAATCATCTTCAAAATGATCCAGCTCAGGTAAAAATGAAGATCAGTGGTGCAGATCTTCCCATGGTAAATCATCAACAAACAAAAGTTCACAAACCTTCTCATTAGTATGAACAAGATCAGGAAATGTTGTTGTGGCTGAACTAGATATAGAAAGTGATTCCTCATGGATCCCATTCATTGGACTAGTTTCAGTTGAAGAGGGGTCGGAAAGTGACTGTAAAACCTGATATGCAATTTCAAATGGACTCAAAGGCATCATGCCATCAAATGAATCTAACTCGGAGTTGGAAGGTACGGCCCAAGGATCATCAAACATAATAGTATCTAATGAAATTATATGAATAGTTATGATAGAAGGCGATACGTTAGGAGGAGGAAAGGAAAAAGTTCCTAGCAAACCAGAATATTTAATCAAACCTACTCCAACATCCTTGTAAGGTATAGCTGCTTTACCAACGTGCTGGATTGTTTCTGTAGAGGCTAGATCGGAAGAAAAATAAGTTAACTGATCTATTGTAATGATCCTTCCTTGATGTGGAAATTTTATGAGTCGAAAGACCGAAGAAAAAACAACAGCCATAGCATAAGACCAACTACGACCCAGGAGAAGGATGTAATCTAGAGGGGCATCAACCACTTCCACATCTAGATTTACGGTTCTACCTTCGACCCCTATGGGTAAATCCTGCAAAATACCAAAAGGGTGGAAACCTCAGCCAGGAAAAGCCTTTAGAATCATCGAAGACTGATTGAGTGTAGGAGAACCAAGTGATTTCCAACACTGGATCGACATAATACACGTTGAAGCTCCCTCATCAATCACAGTCCGAAAAATCAGTCTGTTTTTTACTAACACTGGAATTTGGAAAGCCATTTGGTGAGGTAGGCGAGGTGTACTATTCTCTAAATCGAAGATTATAAGGTTCGAATCCTGAATATTGATAGCTCCTATGGCAGAAAAAAGTAATTTACATTGTGTTGGGCATGATTGCAGCACTTCCAAAGCCGACATTGCTGAAGGGGAAATATCTAAGTCTTCAACAATTTTGTAATTCTGAGAAGCTCTCACATGTGGATTGAAAGCTGATTTACGAATAACACCTTTAGTAGGCGGTTTGATTATTAATTCTGGATTCAGTTTCTTGATCTGTAGTGGACGAGAAATAGGAGGAGGTGTATTTCATGTGTTTGCACTAGAAGATTCTACTTCTTTACCATCAACAATATTCTTACTACCATAATCTTGCAATCGCATCGCAATACTTACATGAGACATCATCATAATAGGTTCTTCTGAGGCATTCGAGGTAGAACCAACCATCTTACTATCTTGAGTTGGAAAAGGATCCTTCAAGATAGCAAGTTGTTGTGAACCTTTAACGAATTTTGCAACCTCTGCTTGATGTGGGCATTCCTTAGTAAAACGATCCTCGTCACAAATGTAACAAGGATAGCAAGGTTTGTGTTTTTTGTCATTGGATTCGTTTTTATCAGTTTTTTATTTTGAAATTTTTTTTTTTGTATTCTTCCCTTTATTTTTACTGCTAGATTTAGATTTCGCTGTAGATGTCTCTACGACATGAATGTCGGCAAAAATTTCCGGGGAAGATTCTCCTTTCGGGGAATCAGGTAAAGTTATAATAGGAGAAGAATTCTTTGAATATTTCTTCTTGATTTTAGTATTTATTCTACCAATCATACCATCAACGGCATGAGACCGTGAAGGATCCGCAGCTATTTGACCTTGTTTTGGAAGATCGGGGATTTTTTCATGTAAAGTACCTGATTGCATATAAACGAGGTCAAGGTGCTAAGCTTGAGCAATCAATTTCTCCTCAGTAACAACTCTGGCCTTAGCTATGTCTTCAATGATTTTGGGTAACAATGATTTAACAAACCATTCCGCAAAAATTTGATCTGGAATGTAAACTTTCACCAAACGCCTTCTACGTCTCCATTCATGAATATGATAAGAAATATATGTGGACGTGGATTGCTTTAGTGAAGTTAATATTTTTGTGCCAGTGTCATATCTGATAGGCAACTGAAAATGAGTCAAGAAGGAAGTTGCTAACTAACTGAAATTATTAAAAGAGCCTCGTGGTAACTCAATGTACCATTTGGTGGCAAGACCAATAAGAGTTCTTTGGAAAAGATGCAAGAGAATTGAATCATCAATTATTGAATTAGATGCACACCAGAGGTGATAAGTCATCATGTGATTTGATGGATCCTCTCCTGACTTACCTTCGAATTTTGGTATATCACTGGGCAACTTATGCGGCATTGGTGGCCACTACGGATAATAAAAAATTAGATCATTCATAAGGCATGTCAAATCAGGTAAATCCAAAGTTGCAATAAATGGTAACTGACGGTTAGGGTCGCGAAAACCTTGAGTAGCCAAAGCAATTCCAGGAGGAGGATACCCAGGATAACTGGGAATCGAATTTGCATTAGGAATTGTGTAACCTCCCGGATAACTAGGATTAACCAGACCAAACTGGGGTTGTTGAGGCTATTGATAAGTATAGCTAGGGTATGGTTGATACTGATAATTTGGATTTTGTGAAATAGTACCGAATTGAGGTTGTCCTTGGTATGGTTGATACGTGAATTGTGGTTGACTTGTGACAACTGTACTTGTACCAGCTTGTCCTGCAGGCATTTGGACTGAAGTTTGAATAGAAGGTCCTGACTGGGGTACAAATACTTGAGGGATTTGCACGGATGCAGGGATAGAAGAAATCAGAGCTATAGATACTACAGAAACAGGTGTTAGAGGTTGAACAGACATTGCAACAGTTGCAACAATTTGAGGTGGAGTCTGAGGTGTACTAGGCCCAGACTGCTAAACAGAACTAGGTGCGGGAGTTTAAATAGTAGGCTGGACGGATTGCTGGGTTGGACCAGAAACCAAAGGTTGTCCTGGTTGAGAAGGCAACTGCACATTAGGCTATATAGGCTATTGATATTGGGATGGATCCCACACCATATTCATTTTGGGGTATTGTCCTGTAGAAGGTTGAATGTAAGGACCATAGCCTGGTTGAACATAGGGTTGATAAGTAAGTGGTAAATTTTATTTCCTTGTACAGATGATTGACCATAAGGCTATTGGAAACCTTGAATTGGGTACTGACCTTGAGGTTGATAACCCTAAGGCACGTACTGAAGCTGGGGTTGATAAGGACCCTGAGGAGCATATTGAGTTTGGGGTTGACCTTGGGGTATGTACTGTCCTGAAGATTGATAACCTTGAGGTATGTACTGTCCTTAAGGTTGTCCTCCAAAAGAATATGATTCCATAGTTTGTCCTGGGAAAAATTTACCTTGAGGTTGCCCCCAAGGTGGTAACTGACTACCTGAAGGTTTCCCCCCAGGCAGTAATTGACTACCCTGAGGTTTCCCCTCAGGCGGTAACTGATTTCCCTGAAATTTCTCTCCAAGCGGCAACTGACTGCCTTGAGGTTGAGGATTCAGAATATTACCAGACATCATAAAGATTTGCTCTGCGTTCGACATTTTAGTTTTAAATCCATTAAGACCAGATCATAATATGTGTTCAATTGGTTGAGGAGCTGCTCCAGAGAAAGTACCAGATAGAGCCTGATATCCCGAAGGAACAGAAGGACCACCATATAAAAATGCTTCCGGTGTCTGGGAAAACATTGATGACTCTCCTGCCATGATGGTTGAAGGATAGTAACCTCTGGGTGTAGGATGAAATGGAATTCGAGGTGGAGAAAAAGCAAGACCCAGATTTTCTAAAAAGTTTGTCAAAGATAGATACCAAGCGTCAGTTCGAATAGGGCTGTAGAAAATGGATTCACTCTCCCTAATATTTAAAGACTGAGGGGATTCAGGAAGAGATAACGCTTCATCTAGACTAGTAAGTTCTTCAATAGAAATGAGGCCAGATGGAAGATCTTCAGTGACAATACTTCTTATCTTAGGTGAACCAAGATCACTAGAAGTTGGTGTAATAAATCCTGAGGATGTTTCCAAAACAGAATGTTCAGTTTCAGGCTCAAAAATTTTAGATTCGTCAGCTAATTCACTAGAAGGAGAAATACTACCAGTAACTTCAGAAACTGAAATCGGTTCTTGAATGTGTTATGTCGTGGGTGTTTGATGATCAGGATGAACAACTATAGATTAAGTTCCAACTTCCATTGATCTAATTCTACCGCTACTGGATGATACTAGAGCACGAAGCCCTTTAAGCTGACTTGGTGTATATTCAGGGGGTTTCCCTTGAAGTCTCCGAGATTGTCTTGGAAATTCCGCCACGATTAAATATTAACTAATCACACACAAACAATGAAAAATTTCAGTAAAAACACCTAGAGTCTCTAAAGAAACAAACAACTGAATCACACGCTTAACAATCTAAGAGTTCAAACCACACACAAACAGTAAAATTCCCGTACTAAAAACACTAGTTGGTGATGAAATCCAACTTAGTAGAAATTTAATACAGAAAGGGCAGTTGGAACAGTTACCCTAAAAACCTTCTTAATGAAACAGACTGGCACAAGTTTCTTCAAAAAACCATCTCGTGTGAAGAGAACCCCCTAGAGAGTCCAAATGAGTCTAGTCAATGTCTGCTCCAGGTACAATGAGATCTTTCCTTCACCGTCACCTTAGGAAATAATCTTATGTTTTTGGACACTAAGGTTACCAATAGTAACAAATACAACTGGGGGAACATTCTATGATATGATCCCACACACAATGGTAGAGTAACAAAGCTCAATCCCCTTGAAGGCTCCTCGACATGGTCAATTCGAGGTTTACCAACAAGTGACCCCAGGCTCCTCGACAATGGTTAATACAAGGTTTACTGTTTGTAATGCACGCAAAATATTGTATCTTTCCCAATGAAATAGAATTGATTGTCTCAAAGGTTCGGACATGATCTCGTGATTGACTTCTTTAAGAGAAGCTTCCCAGATTGTACCAATTACAATTGGATTTATTTCCTACCGCAATATTTATCTACTTGTTTGTTTTTACTATCTTGGGAGTTAATTACTCCCTAATCCAAGATACTAGCCTCAGCTATGTTGTTGATAAGAGCCCTAGAAAATAAAAAGATTGCTAGATGAATTTTAATTAAGCATTGCTTTTATGAGTTGTTTATTAAGTCAATAGGTATGGAAATGAAACTTTGATGGTGTGAAGACTTGACTTCCAAAAACACTAAAAATGCACCTAAAAATGATAATCAACTCGTTTTCTTTCAATGAAAATTCTAGCTAAAGAAAGAGTTTGAGAATGCAATTCTTTTAAGAAACAATTCTTTCTTTGAACATAAAGAATAACTGGAAGAAAATATTTTTGTCTTTTCAACACTAACTCAAAATGAGACAAATTATCAAAGCTCACAAGAAAATCCTTTCACTTTCAAAAACTTGAAACTACAAAAACAATTTTCCTTCAAAATAAATTTACAAATTTTTAAAAGCACTCAAAACTATAAAACTAATTTCGAGATCTAAAAACTTTAAAAATCTGATTGAATAAAAGCTTTAATATTTTTGAAGAATGTTTTACTTAGTTATTTAGTAAACTAAGGATCTATTTGTCCAAAATAACAAACAAATCAAAAAACACTCAGATATGTTTTCTTTATAAAAATGAAATTCAAAACCTATACCAAAGTTTTTCGAAGATTTGCAAAGAAACAAGTAGATCTATTTCTCAATAAAGGATAGATTTCACAATCAAGTCAGACTCAGCAGGAAGGCAAAAATACCAATGTAATCTGAGGTATTTCAAACTGCCAATGCTTTGAATCACTACAAAGACCAAGTGAAAAGCAATCCAAAATGCAAAACTTCTAGAAAATCATCAAAACATAGATATTGTTGGAATTCATTCACAAAAGGCTTTTGATAGAAACAACGTCAATCGAGGCAAATACTAAAAACTCTAAATCAAAATAAAGATAAACTGAAAAAATAAATCTCGAGTTTCTCCAAAATTTTAACAGGGTCTGGAGGCTTCCAGAAGTAACAGGTGCGGTCTCGCACTATTTACTTAAGGAAAGTGCGAAACTGCCTGCACTATGCAAAATGACAAAGTGCGGTCCCTAGAAAAACTAAAGAAAAACATAAAAGATTTCAAAATTTTCGAAAACAGAGAAAACCTAAGCTACCCAGGTAGATATCCATCAATCAAAAACCAGGAAAAACTTTTTCCTCAAATGAAAATAAAAGAGAACCAAAAACAATAAGATCTTCCCCAGCAGAGTCGCCAATTTATTGTACGGATTAATCAATCTTGCGGACAAGACCAATCTCCCTAGTAACAAAAAGGTAATCTAGAAAAAAACAACCAAATGAACTAATCTTTCTCTAAGCATATATGATTTACAAACAACACTATAGAGGTGTAAAAGACTTACCGTAGGTCCAATGCTAGTTTGAAGTCATTGTTGTCCCTTGTGCACTTGAAGGAGTTATCTTTATAAACCTACAGTCACAAACAAGAAAACATTAAATAGCACCTGTATAGTAAACTTCATAAATCATGCTTATCATGGTGATCAAGGAATCCATGAAATAAACAATTAACTAACAACTTATTGAGAAAAATGAATTCATTTGTATTAACTTTAAAAGAAGGAAAACCTTATAACCTTAGCCTTGATGTTGAACAGGCCCTCCCGGGGTCCGAAGTAGGAATATCCTCTACTCTGATAAGATATTCACTCCTCCAACTGAGATAGATAGAGGTATGTGATCTCTCCTCACAAAAACATCAGTTAAATGAGTCTCAATCCCAACAACACTTAACCTCAAATAATCTAAAGCTTGAACTCCCCTTGAGGCTAGCCAATGCCTCTTTTTATAGTGGAAAAGAGGAGGTTTCAGTTCCAACTATGAAGGGAAGAATCCTCCTTCAAAGGGATAAGCTCCTCACATCAAGGGGTTAGCTCCATAAGGTAAGGGATACATGAACCTCAAAAGAGTGGTTCTGCCACCACAAGATTCTTTTTAGAGGCTTCTATAATTTACTGAAAGTGAAATTTTTGAGTTTACTTGCACCATTTTGATCTTTACAGGGGTCCGCACCCATAACACAGAGAAAGTACGTTCAAGTACGTAGGAGACATGAACATTAGGTGCGGGACCGCAGGCAAGATATAGAGAAAGTGCCACACCAAAGTTAAGGAGATTTTTAGGAACTTTTCTCTAATTTTCAAGGCTTGACATGAGGAACTGATATGTTAGACTTTCAAAGGAGGAAGTGTGAGTAATAATGAACTCATTACACATAGCATAATGTCAGGATGACAATTTTCAGTGTAGCAATCCTAAACATGAATTCCCCGGCAATTATTGCTAAACATCAAAGAATGCACAATGTTTGAATAGAGATGAAATGAATAATCATAAGCATCATTAACAATGGCTCTCCTCCTCTCCATATATAGAAAGTGAAGGCTCTCTCTCCATGGGCCCCATCCATTAGGGTTTCCTCCATAAAGGAATATTCCCTCCTCTCTCTCTACGCTGTCCCATGTAGTGCTTTCCACCTCATACCCTATGCTGGTTGACTTGGTCAAACCTCTTTGTAAATGTCTCCTTTCATGCATGAGGGTGTGAAATATAGTTCCAAGGCTGATCCCCTTTCATACTCGAGGGATTTTATCCATTTTTTTATTATGAATGGGTCTTCTCACCTAATTATTCATCTCCTAAGTGAAAATAGACAAAATTAATGTTCCAATTTATTGAAGGAAAAATTTGGAACATTACATGGAGGTCTGTGCCTTTGAAGGTTTTTTCTGCTTATTGGTTTTCTTAGATGCATTGAATGCAGTTTCTAGATGCGAAGTACCCTCTTCTTCATCAAGTCTCATTTCATATGCTATGATAACTCCATGTAGTTCCTCTTTGCTGAGTTTGTCCATATTTGCACTATATTATAAGACTGATACCTTTGGTTTGAATCTCCCTAGTAACGTTCTAAGAATCTTTCATATAATAGTCTTTTTGTCAACAAGCTCTCCCAATCCTTCCATAGTGTTGGTTATTTCATCAACGTGTTGGAAGTATGCAGCAATGTTGTTATCTTATTTTATTCTGAGTTTCTCAAAATTTTCTCTATAGATTTGAAGCTTTTCTTCTTTAACATTTGAGTCACCTGCATATATATTCTCAATCTTGTCCCATATCCTATACCTCCCGACACTGCCTCTTCAACTCTTGGCCGATAGACACTTGTACAATTTTTACAATGATGCATTTACAATGACTTAGTACAATGATACCTTTATAATGACTGTATGCGGTGTTTTCCACTTGAAGAATTCATGTGCTGAACTTCCTGTGGTTGTTCTCCACCTTGATATCTACTCTTGTCATGCTACTCTCTCTTGCACCTTGCTTTGCTTTGCTTCCCTAGAAAGTCTAGTCCTTTGTAGCCCTTGACAACACATGATCTAGCTTTTTCTTTCCTTCTAGGAGCTCTATATTGAATCATGTGTATCTATGTTATTTCAGACCCTCAATATGTGTTTTTTGGTCCTACAGTAGTCCTCTGAGTCTTCTTTCCAATGCCACAAGTCTGACCGAATTTGGATTCTTCAAGAGAGAGTTATGCCCAATCTCTCACAATGACCTAATTATGGGTTCGTTCAATAGATCGAACTTGTATGGTGTGCCACATATCATTGTTTCTTCATTCGACTCTGAAATTGATACAGAGAACACTATAGTTTGTACACTCTCCGCCACTTCTTACAAAATTCTAATCCGATACTCAGAGTGAGAGTGATGACAATTTTCACAGGGTCACTTCTTTGTGATGAAGTTCAGGAGCTTGCAAAAACATTGACTTCCATAGATCATATCTCCGAAAATATTGTACACCTTGATCTAAAATTTTCACTGGAGCTTCCTTAGGATTTCATCTTCGCTTCCTAAAAATTTCAACTTCTGAACCTTCGTAGAAAAAAATGTTGTAGGAAAAATGCCACGATGACCTATTTTAGGTAGCGAAATCCTTGCATGAGTAGGATATGAGGATCACAATTTATATAAATGCTTAGGTTGAAAGGGTCTTCAACAAGTGAATGTGGGAGGGATTTTAGGAGCTTAAAAATGATTAATTATTGAATTTTCAATCATCCATTGCACAACCCCATGGTGTTTTAGCCCACTAACTGGGGTTACAAGCTTGAAACATGAATATCTCTCAAATCGTGAAGAATTATGTGGCATGTAATATATCAACAGAAACATATCGACAAGTAGAAACCATAAATAATATCCTTGACTCATAATATAGTAATTTGGTAGGTCAAAATTCCCATGCAATATCGGGGTAGCCCCTGGTGCTGCTTGGGTTGACATCAATTACAACCACTGATCAACAGGCCGACACCCCCCAACATGATGACACCCTTCTTCATCACAGTGATGAGTGGCATATTGGGCTTCGTCCGCTATTGTCCATGGGAAATCTCTGAATAGTTGGCCATATTCATGACATCACCGACACTTAAATGGGAAATTTTCGTAGTCCAAAGATTGGATCTAGGTGGAATCATTGTAGATCAGCTCAATGGAATTTGGTAATGATTGTGATATTTTCATGTGCACACAGATACGAGAAAATGCTACATTGTGTCACCGTTTAGTGATCTCATAGATCTTGACAAATTGGCCAATGGAGTTCTCTATTCCCTCTAGTATATCATATTCCCAGAAATCTTCCGGTAGCGAGTATAATTGAACCCAAATTGGGTCTGATTGATATTATTCCTTGTTAGGATCATAGCATTCCTCTTAATATCTGATGAATAGTCGTGCGATGCCCATGAAATATGGCCCATTTTCAAATATGTGTTTCATATCCTCGAGATCTTTGAAGATGAATGTGAAAAACCCTTTGGCCCAATGTCAAAGCTCAAATTCCCCACGAGGTACCCATTTATTTTGGATCCACACCAGAATGTCTTCTTCCTTGTGCCAACTGCCCATAAATTTGCATATTCTAGAATGGTATTTCATGTATTGGCAGACTTTCTCGAAGCAATTATTAGGGATGACAAACTTGGGATTTGTTGTTTCTTTGGGCAGACAATGAATTTTCCTTTCTCTAACGTTCCATTGCGCTCCCATGGCTGAGGATTCTTTTGTTGCTGAGGGAGAGGCAGCTGGGCCTGCATGCGGCTTGCTACCTTGGACAAAAGGCATGTTATTTATTGTTTCCTTGAAGGAATAAGGCCCCTCATGCCAAGTAAAGGGGCCACTCATTGTGGCACCTTCTGCACCACCAATACTTGCAAGTTGCACGAACAAGCTATAAATGAAGGCGAATCTGGTAGGATCAGCCAGTAGGAAGGCGATCAGTCGACGGTGTTCAGAAATGCTAAGAAAGTGTGAGGATAACCCATCCCATTCATTGAAGATTACCTTTCATATAATTTCATGTTTATATTTTCACCTTTACTTTATGTAATAATAAAATTACCATAAAAATTATTAAATAAGAAATTATTATTTGACATTTATGTCATGAATCTAACCATTCAATAGCCACAAATAAATAATAGTAAGGGAATATGAGTCACAAATTGAGCTCCTTCAAAATATAGAGGATACCATTCTACTTTCACTTTCAGTTATACCTATAGCTTTAGCTCTGGAAGGTGTTGTGATGTAAGAAAGATAAAAGGTAAAAAAGAAAAACCCATGAGTCAATTTAAACTAGAAATGTAAAAAATAATTAGCTAAAATTCTATTATCTTCATGTAAAAAGCTCGTTTAATATCAATAGAATCAAATTTACCAAAAAAATAGTACTAGCAATTGCACCATATATTGCAAAAGAAACTTCGTAAGGCAATAGCATAGGAAAGAGTAGCCTATAAGAAATAAGAAGGCAATAGCATAGGAAAGAGTAGCCTAGAAGAAACAAGATGTTGAAGAGAACAAGCCATCGTGAAGGAATGAAAGGAAGATTTTGTTTCCATGGAAGCAAGTCGTGGAAGTTTCAAAGATATTGATGATAAGAGTTATCAACCAAAAATTTTTCTTATAGATTTTGAAATAGGCAATTGGGGGTGTAAACATATATGTAAATCAACATAATATGTTTACATATATACAAATTTTGGTATAGATATTGAAATAGGAAATTGGGGGTGAAAATCATTTAGTGATTAACAATCTAGCACGTAACTCAAATAAGATATTTTAAATATATTCAAGTACAATCTATCTAGGATAGATGTCAATAAAGAGAATTTTTATTAACAAAAATAGAGTTTACTTCAAGCTCATCTACATATCTGAGCGACAATTGCATGCTTATGAGAAATTGTATATGAAGAACAATAGTCTTGGTATACAAGAAAGTGAATATCATTTTAATATGGAGACATTTTTGGAACGAGATATCATTCTTTATGTTATGGTTTATTTTCTTAACTCCAAACTTGGTTTATTCTTTCTCTATATACATAAGAAAAAAAAATACAAAGTAAATTCACAAATTTAAGTTATAGTTTTATATTTCATAATTACAAATCTATTTTTTTATTAAAATATTTTACACATCCTAGGTTATTCTAAATTGATCAAGAATATAGAATTATTAGGGTGGTGTTCTATGTGCACTAAAATTCCCATGAGGTCTATCACAATGTATGGGGTTCATTGCAACCTTGGATATATTCTGTGAGTTGTTGTGATTTTTTGCTTGTGGCTACAACATAGTTTCGGTTTTCACCTAGTTATGATGATTCAAAATTTTGTTATCATCTTAGATCCTTATAGCATTATATATAGTATGTGAGTTAATGTGGTGTTTTGTTTGTCACAATGATTCAAAAATCAGTTATTATACCACAATATTGGCTTTCTTGTTGTCTATTTTGTTTATCATATTAAAATATTTTACACATCCTATAAGATATTTTAAATACATTCAAGTACAATCTATCTAGCATAGATGTCAATAAAGAGAATTTTTATTAACAAAAGTAGAGTTTACTTCAAGTTCATCTACATATCTGAGTGGCAATTGCATGCTTATCAGAAATTGTATATGAAAAACAATAGTCTTGGTATACAAGAAAGTGAATATGATTTTAATATGGAGACATTTTTGGAAGGAGATATTGTTCTTTATGTTATGGTTTATTTTCTTAACTCCAAACTTGGTTTATTCTTTCTCTATATACATAAGAAAAAAAATACAAAGTAAATTCACAGATTTAAATTATAGTTTTATATTTCATAATTACAAAACTAGTTTCTTATTAAAATATTTTACACATCCTAGGTTATTCTAAATTGATCAAGAATATAGAATTATTAGGGTGGTGTTCTATGTGCACTAAAATTCCCATGAGGTCCATCACAATGTATGGGGTTCATTGCAACCTTGGATATATTCTGTGAGTTGTTGTGATTTTTTGCTTGTGGCTACAACTTAGTTTTCGTTTTCACCTAGTTATCATGGTTCGAAAGTTTGTTATCATCTTAGATCCTTGTAGCATTATATATATTATGTGAGTTAATGTGATGTTTTTTTTGTCACAATGATTCAAAAATCAGTTATTATACCACAATATTGACTTTCTTGTTGTCTGTTTTGTTTATCTTATTAAAATATTTTACACATCCTAGGTTATTCTAAATTGATCAAGAGTAAAGAATTATTAGGGTGGTGTTATATGTGCACTAAAATTCCCATGAGCTCCATCACAATGTATGGGGTTCATTGTAACCTTGGATATAGTTTGTGAGTTTTTGTGATTTTTTTTCTTGTGGCTACAACTTAGTTTTGGTTTTCACCTATTTATGATGATTCAAAACTTTGTTATCATCTTAGATCCTTATAGCATTATATATATATATTATGTGAGCTAATGTGATGTTTTGTTTGTCACAATGATTTAAAAATCAGTTATTATAACACAATATTGACTTTCTTGTAGTCTGTCTTGTTTATGAACCCCTTAAAAAGACCAGAGGAACATTTGATTTTACAGTGTGATCTCCCCAGCATGGGTGGGGGTTTCAAAAATTGGAGAGTAAATTGAGTGGTTATTGTTAGAAATTGTTGTATAAGAAGGGAAATTTGGATGGTTTGTAGACAATATGGATGTCATAACATATATCATTTTTGAATTTTTTAGTGTCTCTCGCCACCATGCATTTAAGAGGATCCATTTCAACTAGGAACGTCAATACATCACTGTGCGAATGATAAATTGTGACATCCCTAGACATTTTCTTTTATTATGGATCAAGTTATAAACTCATAACTTGTGAAATCCCTAGCCATTTTCTTTGATTGTGGATTTGTACAAAAAAAACCCCTTAACGGTGTCTCAACTTACTCTATTGTTAACCACATAGTGTCAATTTTGTAAAAATATAATCTACAATAAGAACTAAGTGGGTGTTTTCTTTTGTAAGTTTTGTTTGGAATTGAACAAAAAAATTATAAAAGCTAAAATTATGTAGTGAGAAACATTGTTTAAAATTTCATAATAAAAAGTTGAGTAAGTTTGACATCATATAATCTGAAATATAGTTTTTTTTTAACAGAAGAAAGGGTATATATAGGGTATATATATGTAGTTACAAACTGTTATGTAGTTACAAACTATTACAATTAAGTAATTAAATGTAAATTTAGTGTTATTTAAGAAATGATAATTATGAACATTCATCATTATTGCTCAAGATAAATCATGTCGTGTGAAATAATTTGGAAATTTAAAAAGATCACATATTTAAAAAAATTCATTATTAATTTAATTTTTTATATATTAAGAAATGCTACTCATGAATAATAAAAAGATTGTAACATAAATAATATATAACAAAAAACCATGTATTTTTGGAATAATAAAACAGTTGTAACAAAAATATTAGAGAACAAGAAAAACTATGTATATTTGGATGTATGAAATTTAGATACATTTTATTAAGTGAAATTTTAAAAGAATAATGGTTATAAACATTTTAAAATAATTTTATTAAATAATTAGTTTAGATCTATAATATTGATGAGAGGGATCAATGAGGTTTACATATGAAGACATTTGATCCCTCTTGGCTCTTGGTAGATCTAGAGTTTGGCCATCTTAATTTCCTCCTTTAGATAAACCACATTCCACATGAATACCATGAGTCAATACCATGGGTTGTTTTTATAGTTTAGTAAATAATTTTATTAAATAATTAGTTTAGATCTATATTATTGATGAGAGAGAGCAATGAGGTTTGCATATCAAGACATTTGATCCCTCTTGGATCTTGGTAGATCCACAGTTAGGTCATCTTAATACCCCCCTTTACGTAAACCACATTCCACATGCATTCTATGAGTCAATACCATGGGTTGTTTTTATAGTTTAGTATTATTTTTATTTTTGTGTAATTTGACAAAGTCACCAAAACCTAAATTCAATAACTTATTAAAAGAAAAGACTAACATTATAAAAAACATATATAAAACTCTAACTTGTGAATCTAATGGCCTAAAACATTTCAATCTTGATCCAATGGCTTAGACATTGACACAATAGCACCTAGAGAAGTTGTTTTCAAATAAGAACGTCTTACAACATAAAAATACTAAAATTACTTTTTCAAGTTTACCGAATAACATTATAAAATCCCATAATTTAACAAATGCCACCTATTTATTCTAATAATTATATTAGAGCCATTAATTTCAAATATATACATATTTATCACAGAATTAACACATTAGTAAACATGCTTGGGCTATTTCTATTTTTGCAGATGGCAAAAAAGACAGTTATGAGGTCCGCCCCGGGCACTGACCATATTTTTGATTGGATAGAAACATGTAATTAAGAACCCGAACCTTCATGATACTTTGTAATGACCGTCAAGTGATTCCAATGTTTCTGGTTAATGTCAGCAACCTCTGCTTTGGTAGAAGTCAATTGGGATTGCAGCTCTGCCTTTGTGGAAACTAACTGCGATTGTAGGCCTGCAACTTTTTCATGGGGATAATTGATTACTCCTCCACAGCGATGTAAAGCAACTCGAAATTTTTCTTTGCTTCGTACAATATTCTGTTTACTGCATCATCTCGCTGCTCCATGGGAAGATCCTATAAAACCACCATTCATTAGAAAAACTGATGCAGAGGCACAAGAAATTAAGCGATTGTGCTTGTACTGGCCTGAAACCTAACTGTAAAAACCCTAAACCAAGGTTAAAAACCTAAGAACCCTACTTAGTGCTTTACAGCAAAGTGAATAAGGCATTAAAGAAAGCTATTAAAATAAATTTCTTGGAAATTGTTTTTCACATATGTAAAGAATAAACCTGTTGTTAAGAAAGAAATTCTAGAAAGAAAAGATGTTAAGAAACCTGTTGCCAAAAGGAACATATTTCCTGTGTATTTTTCTTTTTGGATGATGAACAACACAAACTCTTGGAATCCAGAGACGCCCTCCACATTTCCATGCTCTGCTTGCAAGATCAGGAGAAAGAAATGTCCAGAAAAATGCGTGCTCGCTCCATATTTTCCGGCAAACGATCCCCTGAAGTTTCTTGATTACACAAAGTGTTCGGAAATGGCCATGTCATCAAATTACTACAGGTATGTTTCAGAAGTAGGGAGCCAGCACAAACATACCTGGAGTAATTTGATGACATGTCCATTTCCGGAAACTCTGCGTAACCAAACAAACTTCATGGCATCATGCACCGGAAAATATGGAGCGAGCAAGCATTTCTCTGAACATTTCTTCTTGATCTTGCAAGCAACACACTGAAATGTGGACGGCGTATCTGGATTCCAAGTTCCAGTGTTGTTCATCTGCAAAATAATTCCACTAGAAATATATTATATAGTAAGTAGGGAACAACTTTCTTCGCATTATTTTCCCCTAAAATTCATCATATTGCCAATCAATCGCTTTTCCCTTACTGTGTGCCCAGAGTTGTGTACAAAAGGACGGAATAAATAGAAATTGTTGACACAAACCATCACATTTGAGGTACAATTATTAGACGACAGTCACGAAAAAACCATGCAGAGTCGTCTATTTTTCCGTAAGTCTGTCTACTGTTTATAGAATAACAAGATGGACCCAGAATTGGAATTTGGAAACCCGTGCAAGTTAACTTTATTTTTATTTTTTTTAATGTTTTGTGATTAATTTTGCTCCATGCTTATTAGGGATTCGTTATGTTTTAACTAATTCTGAGACCCAAAATTTTTTAATTAATTTTGAGACCTGGAATTGGAATTCGGAAACCCTTGCAAGTTGTAACTTTGTTTTTAGGGTTATGCCACTTTTTCGGTTATGTTTTGTAATTAATTTTGCTTCAAACTTGTTAGGGATTCGTTATGTTTAATTAATTTTGAGACCCAGAATCGAAATTTGGAAATCCTTGCTAGTTGTAAGCTTTTTTGGGCTTGGCACATTTTCGATTATGTTTTTTGTTTCATTTTGTTCCAAACTTGTTAGGGATTGGCTCTGTTTTTTAATTAATTTTGAAACTAGTTACGGATTCGTTGTGATTTTTTTAATTAATGGTGAAATTTGTCAAAAATGGGTTAAAATCAAACAATGGAGTTTTATAATTTGTTTGAAGTTGTTTAGTTGTATTCAAATCGTATATTTTATAGAATTTTGTTGCAATCACAAATTTAACTAGTGAAGTTGTCTAACTACATAATAGAATAGCTTTTGTTGCAATAGTAAATTTAACTAGTGAATTTTAGGAGTTGCCTAACGACTTAATATAATAGCTCTGACGATAGTTTTTTGTGAATCTGGTCAAACAAAATAAAAAAATCAGGTAGCTGGAGTGTTTGAATTGCATTTTTGATAGTGGATATGGATTCAACACCATAAAAAACCATTAGGACACCCAAAATAAAAAAATCAAGTAGTTGGAGTGTTTGAATTGCATTTTTGATAGTGGATATGGATTCAGCACCATAAAAAACCCTTAGAACACCCAAAATACTCAAGTTTAATGACTTAACCCAGATTTTCAAAAATCTTTGCCCAAATTTTTCATAATCTTACTAGAATTCTAGATTATTGTCTAATTTTTTTTTTAAATATACCATTCTATATAATTTAAATATCTTAATTTGTTTTCAATAAAATAAATTTATATATAAATTTAAAAACAAATTTTAAATAACATTAAAAAAATCAAATTGATTTATTTAAAAATACAATTTAACCCAAAGTTTTCCAACCAAACTAAAATCTCCTAAACATATTTATAAGATTTATTCATAAATTTAAATATCTAAATATATACGAATCACAATTCCACTCAAAAGAAAATAAATAAAAACAAAACAATTCAGAAGTTATGAACTTTCTTGTCAATTTTTTTCCGCCTTATCCGTTACTATCATTACGATAAGTGTCTAATTATTTTAATCTTATTTAATTATTGAAATACCCAAACCAAATGATTTTTTAGTTCAAATTATGTGTCAATATCTTCACGCGATATTTTCGTGAGAACCATTCCTTGGCATTTGTAATGGAGAATAAAAAAACCGTTCAGTCCGCGAAATTTTCGTTGGAACGACACTTCAAATTTTTGGCCATCTTCGGAAAACGTTGGCCATTTCCACTTGGAAAGAAGATAATATTCGGTGGCGGGTGCCATGTTTCTATCCGATATTAATCAATACGGTCTATTCATAATTGTCCGTCAAGTGAAAAGATATGGATATACCTAGAATATGTGACATTTTTTTCGTTTCGATGATTAAACATTTTTGGGAATTAAATTAATGATTTCTTTGAGTGGCTAGAGGGTTTTATGTGACATTTTTTTTTCTTTTACATGTTTAATTTTTTTGGTAATTTATTTAATAATTGGGGTTGACGTGACATTATTTTTGTTTTGGTCATTTAATTATTTTGGTACTTTATTTAATAAGCTTCTATGAGTTGCTAATGGGTTTGAAAAAACAATATGATGAATGAGTATTTCATGATTTTTTTTTTTTTTGAAAAATATATATATTTTTAAAGATATTTCAAGTTTTAGGAAAAGTGGGACCTAGTTTTCTAGAATGAGACACGTAGGGATGTTTGAGATTTCTGAGGGTTGTTTGTTACAATTCTATTTGCTTTGTATGGAGATATTTTATGGATATTTTTTTATGTGATTTGCAGTTCGAGATTTTTTAACATACAAGTTATGGATCACAATAGCCTAAATTTAGAAAATAGGAAATATATGTTGTTTATGGCTCTCAGGTCTATGAAAAATCACCTTATTTTTGTAATATCTATAATCCCAAATATAATAGAATTATGGGACACATGTAGGAATCTTTAAGAGTTGTTTGTTACAACTCCATTTGTTTTGTATGGAGATATTCTATGGATATTCTTTTATGTGATTTGCACTTCAAGATTTCTTAGCATACAAGTTATGGACCAAAATAGCCTAAATTTAGAAAAAAGAAGAAATATATGTTGTTCATGGATCTTAGGCCTATGAAAAATCATCTTATTTATGTAATTATCTATAATCTGAAATATAATAGAACTATGGGTTTACTATGTTATTTCATGTTCGATTCAATGTTATACTAACGTTTGTAAGAAAAGCCGATGAATGAATTTGCGTAAAGATAACCCATTGTATAATGAATCAAGATCGAGAAGAACTACAAAAAGTATGGAAGATGGTCGGAGTTGCAATAGTAAGGAAACTCTCCTTGGTTGAAGGTCAAGTTACTCAATGACAAGCTAAGCCACATTGCTTGTGAGGCACGAGACACAAGAAAAATTGGGGTTGAATTCTAGGGAGAAGATGTGTTTGGCGTGAGAGGAAGGTGTTGAAAGGTGGATAGATATAGAAATGGATTAAGGTATGATATCTATGATGATATTGGTCTCTTTCACTTAAAGATAGTGGAAGATGCCTACTAGAAAGCTTTAAGAACTAGAGGAAGGAGTGGAACAAAAGGAAAAGGATCTTCTAGTAGAGAACGATTCCAAACTCGAATAGAGGAGGTAGATAACTCTAGCATACAATCACCCAAGGGAGGAGAGTGAAGAGGTAGAATATTCTTCTCAAGGCGTAGAGTCAGAGGATGAGAAGTAGTGTGCTATAATTATGGGAAGACATGACACGGGTCATGGAATTGTCCTAAAAATAAGACAACAAATCAAAGTGGGGTTCACATTGCAGAAGCCAAAGAAGAGGCACCAAGTACATAGGTAAAAGGAAAAACTCCTGATAGAGATGAATCCTTGATGTTGAAAAGAGTTTTGGTTCAACCAGAAATAGAAATTCATGAAGCAACACAAAGGATAAATTTTCTTAAGAGAATATGCAAACCGAAAGGAAAATGTTTTAAGGTGATCATTGACAGTGGTAGTACCAATAATATGGTATCTACAAAGATGGTGGAGAAGCTAGGATTGTAAAGGATTGTGCATCCCACTCCATGCAAAGTGTCATGCAATTGTCCTGAAAACAAGGCAACAAATCAAAGAGGGGCTCACATTGTAAAATCAAAAGTAGAGGAACCAATTATAGAGGAAAAAGAAGAAACTGCCGAGAGAGGTAATCCTTGATGCTGAAAATACTTTTTTTCAACTAGAAAAAGAAAGTCAGGAACCAACACAACACAGAAATTTGTTTGGAAGATTATGCAAAGACAAAGGAAAATACTATAAAGTGATCAATGATAGTGGCAATACCAACAATCTGGTATCTACAAATATTGTGGGGAAGTTAGGATTGTAGAGGATGACACATCCCTTTGCACAGTGAGTGTCTTGGTTGTAGAAACGCCACAAAATTTTGGTAAGTGAAAAACGTGAGATGTAATTATAAATTGGTATCTATAGGGATGAATTCTATGTGCTATTATTCCTATGCATATCTGTGAAATTTTGTTGGGAAGACCTTGGCAGTATGACTAGAGACTTATCTATGAAAAAAGGAGGAATAAATACACACTTGAAAAGGATGGTCATAAGAATGTGCTATTACCATTGAATGATGAAAGGAAAAAGGAAGAAGCAAGCCCAAGCATGATAATGAGTGGGAGGGAAGTACTACAAGAAATTAAGGAAGAAAAAGAGGTAAAATTTACTTTAATTTGAAAACCATGAGTAGTCCTTGCTAATACTATAATAAATGATTTTCCTTATGAAATTCAAGCATTATTAGATGATTTTTTTGATATTATTATTAATGAATTTCCTAATCATTAACCACCCATGAGTCGCATTAGTCATCACATAGATATGATCATAGGATCCAATCTACCAAATAAGGCAGCTTATAGGATGACACCCAAGGAGAATAAGGAAATTAGAAATTAGGTTCAAGAAGTTGTTGGACAAGGGGTTGAATATAGAAATTCTAAGTTTTTGTGTAGTACCTACAGTTTTGAGTCTAAAGAAGGATGGAGAGTGCAGAACATGCACTAATTCTAGAGAAATAAATAAAATAACAATAAGGTATACATTTCTTTTACCTTAGATATATGATTTAATGAAATATTTGAGTGGTGAAATTTTCTTCTCCAAAATTGATTTAATAAGTGGAAATCATCAAATTAGGTGAGTGGAAGGTATCATTCAAAAAAGGTGATGGAATGTATGAATGACTTGTCATGCCTCTTAAATTGACCAATGCACCTAGCACATTCATGAGACTTGTGAATGAAGTTCTCAATACTTTATTAGAAAATTAATGATTAAATCTCTTGATGATATTCTTATTTACAAAAAATTAAAAGAAGAACATTTAAGGGTTTTAAAAATAAGTGTTAAGAAAGCTACAATACGAGAAGCTTTTAGTAAATCTAAAAAGATGTTGCTTCATGAAAAAAAAGCTAGTATATTTTGGTTTTGCGATTTCTCTAGAAGGAATAAAGATGTATCCATAAAAGGTAAAGGATATTAAGGAGTGACCTTCTCCACGAAATGTTTGTGAGGTAAGGAGTTTTCATGGATTGGCTAGTTTTTTTAAAATTCATTCAAATTTTAACCATATATATACTGATAGTTTAAACTATTAATAAGGAACAACAACCATTTTCATGGAAAAAAACATGGAAAATTTTAGGGGCTAATATTCATAGGTGGACTAATTTTCCATGGTTTTTCCAAAAAAATAATTCGAGAATTTTGTAGGTTTTAACCCTGAACAGAAATTATCTACACACGAATCTTATAACAGAAGATAAACAATAGCGAGAGCATAAAACATAAAACATAAAAACACAGAGATTTTCCCCTGGATCCCAAATCAGGACGACCAGCTTGATTTTTCATTATATTCCTTTTAGTGTTACAACACATATATATACATGCCGAAGCATACATAAACCCCAATACATTAACTCTGGATTAGAGCATAACCATAGTTCCCTTGACCGGATCTACAAATATACCAGGGACCGAAAACCATCGTACCCCAATACCATGTGCAAAACCATGCACAAAACCATGGACGCGGACTACCCATCGGAAATTAAGGACCAAGATATTAAGGTAAGGTAAATTTCTTTGAGTGTTTTGGATGAAATGGGCTCTACAAGATATTAAGGTAAATCCATATATCTATTAAGTGTTTCAATAGAAGTGTAATAATAATTTCAAAATAAAACATTCTACTTTCTTCAATCACTATTTACATATCATCATAAAGTACCACTTCCTCACACAACAAGTCTTTGAGAAAATAGTGAAGATGGAATACATACCCATAAAGCCTCTTGTTAGAGAAACATTTGAATATATATGTGAGAAACAAATTAGGAATAGTTCTTGTAAATTATCTTGTTAGAGAACCATTTGAACATGTGAGAAACAAATTAGGGATAGTTCTTGTAAATTATTGTCACTTATTTGACTTCAAAAGAAGAGCGTATGAAATTGAGTGCAATATCTATGTGGGAGAGTACATAATATCTAAGGGGGAGAATACAATATATTTGACTTCAAAAGAAGAGCCTATGAAATTGAGTGCAATATATGTAGGTTTTAACCCTGAACAGAAATTATCTACACACGAATCTTAAAACAGAAGATAAACAATAGCGAGAGCATAAAACATAAAACAGATAAACACAAAGATTTTCCCCTCGATCCCAAATCGGGACGACCAACTTGATTTTTCATTATATTCCTTTTAGTGTTACAAGACACATATATATACATTCCGAAGCATACATAAACCCCAATCCATTAACCTTGGATTAGAACATAACCGTAGTTCCCTTGATCGGATCTACAAAAATACTAGGGGCCGAAAACCATTGTACCCCAATACCATGTGCAAAACCATGCAAAAAACCATTGACGTGGACTACCCATCGGAAATTAAGGACCAAAAATTTTCGCCGGGGCGCTACCCCAAACCCCGACAGGGGGGGCTACCGCCCCCCCTGTGACCCCCCCATTGCACCCAGCGCAAAGGGGGGGCTGTCGCCCCCCCGCACGTGCTTAGTCGTGGAAAGAATATAACATATACCGAACATTCTCCCACTTGTTGTTTTCTTTCCACAGGGGGCCACAAGAGAGCTTAGTCATTGGCCCAATTCTTCAACACCCATTGTTTCTCTACACCAAGAGAACTTCTGAGTGCTGACAGACTTTGTCAATGCATCTGCAACATTCTTCAGAGTGTCCACCTTTACCAGCAACACCCTTTTAGCCTCAACCATATCTCTAAAAAAGTGATATTGAACATCAATGTGCTTTGTCTTTGAATGATAAGCAGGGTTCTTAGCAAAGAAAATTGCACTTTGGCTATCACAGTCTATCCTTATAGATTGTTGTACCAACCCCATACTTGAACACAATCTCTGCAACCAAAGTGCTTCCTTACTTGCATGAGTGGCTACTATGTATTCTGCCTCTGTAGTTGAAAGAGCCACTACAGAGTGTCTTTTACTCATCCAACTGACTGCGCCTCCAAATAGGCTAAACACATACTCACTTGTAGATCTTCTTTGGTCCAGATCTCCAGCCCAGTCTGCATCAACAAAACCACGAATGTCCAACATTCTTTCCAATCCTGGTCTTCCTTGGTAGCACAAGCCATAATCACTAGTGCCACGTAAATATCTGAAAGCCCGCTTTATTGCTGTCCAAAGCTCCTTTCCTGGGTTTGACATAAACCTTCTCAATACTCCCACTGAATGTGCAATGTCTGGTCTAGTACAGACCATTGCATACATCAGGCTACCCACTGCACTTGCATATGGAACACGGGACATATACTCCTCTTCTTCTTGTGTCTTGGGACACTGTTCAAATCCTGCAAATTGAACCTCTGCAATATATTTTCGACATACTTCCTCTGGTTTAACCAGAGCATCCTCCTTGCCTGATCTCTCTTAATTTCCATGCCCAAAATATAGTTTGCAGCACCAAGATCCTTCATGTCGAATTTGGAGAACAGTTGGGTATTTAAATCTTGGATAATTTCTTTGTCATTTCCAATCAACAACATATCATCCACATATAAGACCAAATAAATAACACGGTCACCAATTAATTTAAAATAAACACAGTGATCCTCCTTGCTTCTGGTGAAGCCAAGTCCCCGTATATAGGTATCAAATTTCTGATACCACATCCTTGGTGACTGTTTTAACCCATACATAGACTTTTTCAACCTGCATACCAATTCTTTCTTACCCTTCACCATAAAGCCTTCAGGTTGCTTCATGTAGATCTCCTCTTCTAGATCGCCGTCAAGAAATGTTGTCTTCACATCCATCTGTTCTATCTCAAAATCAAATGCAGCAACAACAGATAAAAGTAATCTAATAGAAGTAACTTTGGCAACAGGAGAAAAAATATCACCAAAATCAATTCCCGGCACCTGGGAATAACCTTTCTCTAGCAACCGAGCTTTGTATTTCTCCACCTTGCCTTCTACATTCATCTTCTTCTTAAACACCCATTTTCTCCCAATGGGCTTCCTTCCAGCCGGCAACTCCACCAGATCCCATGCATTTGTTTTGTGCAAGGATGCCATTTCATCAACCATGGCCTCCTTCCAAAGTTTTCCATCCTCTGAATCTACTGCCTCCCTGACAGTTATGGGTTCATCATCAGTTATAGTTAAGGAAAAACCTGAACATAAAGCAAATGGACTATACCTTTCTGGTTGCCTTCTTTCCCGAACTGATCTTCTCAAAGCTGGAGTTTGTGGCTATTCATCTTCTGATTCTTCTTCTGTTGTAGAGTCTGATTCATCCTCCTTTAGCTCAAACTCTATCTTCTCAGGTTCCATTGGTAGGACTTCATGTTTAACAACATCTTTCACTTCTCTAAACACCACATCTCAACTATACACAACCTTCCTTGTTTTTGGGTTCCAAAGCTTGTAACCTTTTAAACCATCCTTATACCCAATAAAGATGCACCTTTCAGATTTATTATCCAACTTGGTCCTTTTCTCCTTTCGAACATGTACATATGCATCACATCCAAATACCCTTAGATGTGAAAGAGAGGGTTTCTTACCAGTCCATACCTCATGTGGAGTCTTATCCTCCAACACCGATGAAGGTGATCTGTTAACTAAGTAACATGCAGTCTCCATTACCTCTGCCCAGAATTCTTGTCCTAACCCGGTACCACTGAGCATGCTTCTTGCCTTTTCCATCAGTGTTCTATTCATTCTTTCTGCAACTCCATTTTGCTGAGGTGTGTATGGAGTAGTCTTCTGCCGTGCTATACCACACTTCTTACAGAACTCTTCAAATTCCTTCTTGCAGAACTCCCCACCATTATCTGTCCTCAGTGCCTTTATCTTCTTCTCTGTTTGGTTTTCCACCAGAGCCTTAAATTCTTTAAATTTGTCAAAGACCTCAAATTTCTTCCTTAAGAAATATATCCATGTATTCTTTGAGAATTCATCTATGAATGAAACATAGTACATAGACTTTCCCAGTGATGGAACTGACACAGGTCCAAACACATCACTATGCACAAGTTCTAATATCTTGTTCGCCCTCTTAGCACCAGAAGGGAAACTCACCCGATTCTGCTTTCCATATACACAATGTTCACAAAAATCGAAATCCAGAGAGCAATTAGACATACCTTCTACCATACCATTTCTATGCAGTATCCGAAGGCCCTTCTCTGCAATATGTCCAAGCCTTTGATGCCATAGCATGGTCTTTTCTCCAGAGACAACTAGGCCTTCCGCTCCACTTTCAGGAACCATAGAATTGTTACACCCAATGATAACAGTGCTACCTTGTAGCTTGTACAGAGTTCCAGTCCGAACTCCCCGCATTAATACCAGTGCTCCTCGAACCATCTTGCAGGCATCTTTCTCAAACACTGTTTTTACACCTGCATCATCCATCTTGCTTATAGAAATCATATTTCTGGCCAATGGAGGAATATGCAGAACACCAGGAAGTGTTCTAATCCTTCCACCTTGCAGCTTCAACTTTACCTTTCCACGTCCAACGATTTTGGCCTTCCTATCATCCCTTAGGAAGACATCACCATCATATTTCTCATACTCGCAGAACCACTCCCTATGGGGAGTGAAGTAAAAGGATGCACCTGATTCAATCAACCATGATTCATGATCTACATGTGTATTTGAAGAAGAATCCAAATACACATCCCCACCCTCATCCGAGGTGGTTTTTTCCTCTGCAGAAGGAGCATCATCAGATCCCTTTCCTTTCTCAGGAGCTTTAGATCTGCAGTCCTTTTTGTAGTGCCCTTCCTTTCCGCATTTCCAACACACCTTTAAAAACTTTCCAGGAGATTTAGATCTCCCTCTAGATTTGGATCTCCCACTCGAAACCTTATTCTTGTTTCTGTTCTGGGACCTTCCTCGTACAGATAAGGCATCTCCATTCCGACCCTCCATATTTCTCCGTCTCATTTCCTCCGACAGCAAGGCTGAGACAATGTCATCAAAATTCAAGGTAGTTGTATTGCTACCTATTGCAATAACCAGACTATCCCACGAGTCTGGTAGAGAACACAACAAACTGATGCACTTATCTTCATCCGAGATTTTAATATCAACAGATGACAGCTGACTTACCACAGTATTGAAGGCGTTCAGATGCTCTGTCACCGAGTCTCCATCCTTCATCCTCAGGTTATACAACTTTTTCCGCAGGAACAACTTATTCACCAGAGACTTATATTGGTACAAAGTCCCAAGTTTTTCCCACAAATTCTTCGCCGTAGCTTCCCTAGATACATTCAACAATACTGAATCTGAGACACACAACCGTATTGTGCTCTTAGCCTTCCGATCTAGTTTCTTCCAGTCTTCATCTGACATTGCCGTTGGTTTAGTACCTGGATCTACCGTGATCCACTGATCTTTATCCACCAGCAGATCCTCCATCTTGAGCTTCCACAACTCAAAACTCTAACCATTAAATTTCTCGATCTCTATCTTCCCGTTGCTCGCCATCTTCTTTCACCACAAGAATCAATTCCGCAGATCTCCCACTAAACAGGGTCTACCTCAGGCCTGAACAAAAAACCCTCAACAACAAAGGCGTCCCCTTGAAGCCGAAACAGCTCTGATACCAAATGTAGGTTTTAACCCTGAACAGAAATTATCTACACACGAATCTTATAACATAAAATAAATAATAGAGAGAGCATAAAACATAAAACAGATAAACACAGAGATTTTCCCCTGGATCCCAAATCGGGACGACCAGCTTGATTTTTCATTATATTCCTTTTAGTGTTACAACACATATATATACATGCCGAAGCATACATAAACCCAAATCCATTAACCCTGGATTAGAACATAACCGTAGTTCCCTTGACCAGATCTACAAAAATACCAGGGGCCAAAAACCATCGTACCCCAATACCATGTGCAAAACCATGCACAAAACCATGGATGTGGACTACCCACCGGAAATTAAGGACCAAAAATTTTCGCCGGGGCGCTTTCCCAGACCCCGACAGGGGGGCCTATCGCCCCCCTCTTACCCCCCCCTCGCGTGCTTAGTCGTGGAAAGAATATAACACATACCCAACAAATTTCCATTTTTTCTAAAAATAATTCTCTGAAGTTTTATAATATAAATTAATTTTACCTTAAATATTGCCAAAATTATATAGAGATTATATATAAAAGCATAATAAATTTGAATGTTTTTATAAATATATCAACAAATATTTTATCATTTTGATATTAGAGACAAGCCAGATTCGTCGAGGTTTCTAAACTTTAAGAAAAATTTCTATCCTTAAAATTTTCCCTCGAAAACAAAGGCTAAAAGGGGATTTATATTGTTGAAGGAAAGATAACACAACAACGTGTTCTAACCCTACCATATTTCCATAAACGTTTTGAAGTAAAATGTGATGCAAGCAGGATAGCCATTGGAGCTATTATGAGTCAAGATGATAAACCCATTGCTTATTTTAGTAAAAATTTGAATGACGCGAGGCAGAAATACTTAACCTATGAGAAGGTTCTTTATGCAGTAGTGAAATCCTTAAAGACATGGATTCATTTCCTTATGCCAAAAGAGTTTGTCCTGTACACCAACAACCATGCTCTATAATTTATAACTAGCTAGGAGAAATTAAATTAGAGACATGCCAAATGGGTATTTAGTTTATGCAAAAATTTATTTTTGTCCTTAAACCCATCACTAGAAATTTTCTATAGAGCTACATTGTTCTTTGCTTTGATAGATGAATTTCTTTAATAACATGTTAAGTTCACCACAAATCATTATACCATTATACAAATATATATTATAAACCATCATAATATGAAACTATGTAGAAAGAAAAATATCATCACCATCATCTAAGTAGCGGAATGTAAAGGAACAAAAGTAGAGAAGAATGAACACACAGAGACACCAGGATTGGTCCGAGACCAGGGAAAAACCCACTATGGGGAAAACCCTTGAAAATTATTCTTCTCATATCATAATCAAATGATTCAACAAAAAGGAGTACAATGATCCATTGATGTAATTCTTCATAGTGTAGACAAACAACTAGCACATGCATGATGTGACCTTAAAAATATCTTTGCTGAAGGAACTTGATTCTGAGATTGAGATGCACTGACACTAGTTGTAGCATAATGATGAATACTACTGATACTGAGTGAGAACTATAGATACATCTTGCAGTGAAAAATATACAAATCAAATATATAGATCTGAAGATCTACAACATCAAAAGCACATATCCAATAGATCACTAAAACCAAGTGATATCAATTGCCAAGTCCTAGATATGAATCCAAGATGTTGTCAACGATTGATCAGAAGCAATTGTGACTAAGCGATAGATTTATGAAGGCACTGGGAAAGCAACTAAACGTGACCTAACTCAAATCAGCCAAGAAAAACCACTACCTACAACCTCAACATGATCAACCTGCAACTAAAGTTTCCCTGGTCACGACCTAAACACAATATGCCCACGGATCATGTCCCGATGAACCCGATCTAGCGCACAACCCCTAGTCAAGACCTCAACACACTCAACCCGTGGTTGTAGAAGCTTAGCCACTACCTTACCACACTCAACCCATGACTCTAGCTTGAATCCTGTAGTACTGAGCCCACAGCTATGGCTCAAGAGACACATAATAGAGAGAGCCTCTTGCATGTGATCTTGAAACCTGCACGAGCTTCTCCCAATGAACTTGTGTAAGACAAAAGAAAAAACATGATCCACACCAAAAAGTGGAAGAATAAAATCTCATGAGAGAATGTGTGAAAATGAGATTAAGTTCGCTTCTATTTATAGCTTTCATGAGGGACCACTTAGGGATTTTACCAAATCCACATGTGTTGAGGCCGAACCATTCCATTTCATTAATAAATAAAATAATTCATAACTTAACTTTTGCTTAACCGTTAGGGCGATCTATAGGTTGAATTTGGCCCTCTCAAAAATAGGAACCTAATGCAATTATAATCTCGACCATCTGAGTAGTCCATAGTGGAATTTAATTGTAGTTGAATAATTTTAACACTCCCTCTCAACTAGGGAGAATTCCACCTGTCAATATTTTTTCATCGATCACTATGCTATTTTGTTATCTTCATGCATCATCACACATCATCACTAATAATTTTTTTCATGTAGTCATCATGCTGTAAACCTTTCTCATTACAAATCATCAATGTAATTCACATACGTATTCCTACTTATCTCTTGATTTCTTTGTACTATCCCAAAAGGGAGAATGCAGTAATACAAAAGCACAATATATGAACTAAAAAAAATTAAAAAATTAATCTAAATACAACATTAGAGTGTACAGAATAGCTGAGCCATTTTATTAATATGGAGGTGAATAAACTAGTACAAAATTTCTCAAAATATGAGACACTCATGCCAAAGAGATGGCCTAGAATGACCCTAAAATGATCCCACAAGAGGGACTGCATAATTGTTGGACTAGTGGAAGGAAAACTGCACTGTCCCTGCTGTAACTGCTGACAAAACATAAATTTAGATATAGGTAGTTTTGGAGCTCCAATGATGCTAAAAATATAGATATGGGCTCTATGATGGATGCCCAAGATAACCCAGAAAGGATTTTCCAGATATATGAGTTTAGGAAAATCACCCTCTTAGGGCTTCACATATACACTGATGGGTATGTAGATCTGAAGCATAATATGATGGAAGATGGATGTAATAATATGTACAATAAAATATATTCTTGAAGGGTTGATCCCTTGACTAGAACCTTGGGCTAAAAGCTTAATATATAGTTGCTCTTTCCTCCTCCATTGAAGATAGTTGTTGAATGATTAACAACTTCAGAAAGATATACTATCAAGGGGGGAGAGGCTGAAGCCTACTTCTAGATATGTCAAATCGGCTCAATAATGGTAGGAATAGTGAATGCAAAGTGAGGAAATGGTCCCTCATAGGATTTCCAGTTGAAATGATGAAAACTTACTTCCTCCTTTGGATCTACAAGACTAATATGTGAAATCCTTGAGGGGATTGCTGCTACATGGAGGAAAAAACAAATGTCATGAGTGTCAGATACATATATGCTTCTCCTAGAAGATTGAGCATGAAGCACAAGTGGAAGGATGAATCGTCCACCAGTCTCTTAGTTGGAATGCTAGAAATAACCTCCTCAAGATGGCACCAATGCCTCATGAGGAATGAAGCTCAATAGAAACCTTCCTAGAGCAGGCACTCGAAGTCCCCTATGGGTAAGGGTGGGATTTCCACTCGGAAACACCTTGTGCTAAATCACACTGCTGACTTAGCTAAACAACATAAGCGTGCATAGAAATGTCAATCCAAAAATCTAGATCTAAACAAATCAGAAATAATAATCTAAAACATGCGTTCTATTGTGCCTTCATCTTAATTGTATAGATTATGGGCCTTCCATAGCCTAGGCCCACCTCATATCTGCGCTTCCTATGTGGCCACTAGCCTCCATGAAGACTGTGTTGTCTCTCCATGATCTCCATCATGTTTTGCATCAAATTCCCACTCTCTCCATCATGTGTGCATTAGATGCACGACTTCCTCCACTATATCATCATAAGTTCTTTATGATGTTACTTTGAAGGCACTATGATCTTAGTTGACCTCCTCCAAGATCCTCATCATTTCACATTTATATCCATAATCTCCACCCTTCCTTCATTTAAGAAGTTTCTCCACTACTCCATAATGTAGATCTATATCTAAGATATCCACATACACACATTGAAAGTGAATTTTATTCATATATGGTTTTTGTGGGTCCCTCCACCCTCTTGTTTACTTAATTAATTATGAAAATTAAGAACTCCAATATTCCAATCATCTTGTGGAAAATTGGGAATATTACAGTCCTCCTCGCCGCAATGTTTCTTGTCCTCAATCAACTGCAAAAGTGGATGCTACAACGAACATCCTCCCTCCAAATGACATCCTCATATGGAAGGCCTTCCCATCTGTCACAATGTGTCATGTGTTAGTGTCAGTATTTTCATACTTTCACCAGGGTTCAAAACACATTTTGCATGTTCATCATAGGTGTCCCACTCTAAGGAATTCTCAATCATTCCACTAGGTTATGATATAAAATTTTTCCACTGGTGGTTGTCCTTGTCAAGTGTCCCATTTTCCTTCACAAGTATATGCCTATTGACCCTCTTCCATGTCTTCCTCATGCTGAAAACAAATCTTCTCTCATTTCAATTTTATTCAAAATCACTCATTGAGTCAGTTTATTTCATTTCTCATTAGGTCACTAGGGTTTCATTACGTCAAATCATTGCATTGTCTCAATTTCAATAAAGAGCAACAGAAGGTGTGAAGGTGATCCAGAATAAACTCATGATTTTCTTCAATCAGTTCAAATGTAATAAGTATTCAATCTCCTAAAGGCTACCAACTCAAAAATCCACATGCCAACACATCAAAATTCAAAGGGAGTTGTCTTTTCCAAAAGGTGCCAAAGTCATCATTGTTCACAAGCACTAAACCCTAAATTTCCTCTCCCACTGAGCTAGGGTTTTCTATGAAGAAGAGGAATATGAGCAGAGGAGCCATAAGGTAGGTCATATTATTAAGTATGAGGCTATTCCAACTCATAAACATCATGTCTCCATCATTTTCCAACAAATCATTCCAAGAATCAAGCCATTTTCCACTCATAGGGCTAGTTTCACTTTAAACTATGTTTCCAACAAAACGAAGATGAATTTGACAAAAGTGAGAGAGATTTTTTTCCTAATAGGTCATATAATGAAAAAACTCCTTCAGTGTTTACACAGGTATCAGGGTTTTGGGCAATGTAAAAAATACAGGTGCCACGGGAGAGTTGTTGCACTTTTGGAGTGACCTTAGGAAATCAAGTTTTCTCATAGCTGGAGTTTCCAAATGGATTTATTGATGAGTTAAATTATAATTAGACAAAAATATCTTTCCAATGAGCTATATTGAGCTCATCTGGAGTTTAGGAATGCCTACAAACATTTTCTGCACCAACACTTTGCATTTCTGCACCTTCATTCAACACTTTTGACCAGTATTGGAAAAATCACTTTTTGACTGGGAAAATAAACCTTAAAAAGAAAAAAAAAGGTATATTTGGAATGTAGATCAGATAATATTTCCAACGAGCTATCCTGGGCCCAATTTGGACATGGGGAAGGCCTCCAAATGTGGTCTGATAAACAGTTCTTCTTGGCGTTGAACATTTACCCAGTGGCGCTGCGCATTTGCTCGAAACATCCTGACCAAGATAAATTGGCATTGTACATTTTCCTAGTAGCGCTACGCATTTGTATTGGTGTTGTGCATTTTCACAAGGAGAGTTTTTAAGAGTTTCACCACCTCCAACAAGCTCAAATCTCCTCCCAATTTCTTCAAAAGGTTTTAAATTAGTAAGTACACCCTAAATCACCTCTATTCTCATATATTTGGTGTTCTATTAAATATTTGAATTGTCTATTGCTATGAAACCCTATTTTTCATTTCCTTTTTCCATTTTCATTAATATTTCCCATACTCATGTCCCTAAACACATATAAGTCAAAGCTATAAGATCCTATGGGTTTCACTAGCCTAGGCTCCATTACATATTCCCATTTCCTTCATTTCCCCACACCTTCATTCAATTCACACTCCTTAATTTCATTCATCATCTCCCTAGGGTTGTGAACACCAAATACATCATGGAAACCTAGCAGAGGTGAAATTAGCAAGCATAAGAGGACTGATTTGGGCACATTGATACATACTTATCAGAGAGGTCATAGGCACGTGTTTGCTTCATTTGGAGTGAAAGGGGCCATGCCTTCTTCATTAACACAATAGGTAGAAAAAGGCGAGGAAAAGATAATAGAGCCAAACATTGATGATAATGAGGGAAAACATGAGACAGAGCATGAACTTCAGTTGATTTACCTAGGTGAGGAAAATGAGGAAAAAATCACCAATGTAGTTCTTAAAGGAAAATAAGCATGGTTTGAGAGGTTCAAACAACACTTGGAGAAGATATTGGCTAAGGTTCAAAAGGAAAATGACATTCAGAGGAAAATGGTAAAGCATTACACCATGAGGAACGAAATTGCAAGGGCCAAGCTCAAATGAACCTAAACAAAAATTCAAGCTTTGACTGAAAAAAAAGGAGGAGAGGCTAGAAATACTTGTTGAGGTGTCCCTTCATGCCTCAAGCCCTTTATGAGCAAGTAAACTCACACATTTTGGCAATTTTTTGGCACATTTGGCACTTTAGTGCATTTTTGAGTTTTTGAACAATTTTGGCACACAGATATTCAGGCAAACGCGCAACGCCACTAACACTGCACTCTTTTTTGGGGCACCCGAATGAAAAATGGCCACCCCCATTGTGTTCAAAATGATGAAGACATCCACCCTAGCAATTTTTAGAAAATTTGGAGGAGAAATGGTCCCTCAAAAGTGAAAAATACCACCAAATTTCCATGTTTCTGCCTCCTTTTTGGCCTTGGAGCTGTCCGTTTACTAGTCTTGGGAGAACAGGTTTTGGGCACATCATATAGACACCATTTTGGAAACTAGAGGAATATTTGGAAACTATACTCAAATATATTTCCAATGAGCTATCATGGAGTTGATTTGGACATCGGGAAGGCCTTCAAAAGTTGCCTGCAACACAAGCTATTTTTTCTATCATGGCACTGCACGTTTACCAAGAAAATGCATTTTTCATCATCTTCAACAAAATTTTGAATTTTTGACTTTTTACTTGGGAAAATGAGAAAATTACTGATGTAAATGGTCATGGAAAATTTAAATATCATGTTTTTACTTTAATCTAGGGTAGATGCATCAGATAAGTCTTTTAGAGGTCAAATGAATTAGTTTCCTCTCTTTTAGAGGCAAATTGTTGAGTTTCCCTAGTCTTCAGATTCTTGTTTGGGAGTAGGTGAAACTAATTTCTATCTCATGGATTCACCTCCTTGAGGCTAGGGAGAGTGGCTTTGAGGTCTATTTGATGTATTTTATCAGTCATTGTAATGCTTGGACTCACTTGGAGCTTTGGCATCTCAAGAGACATATTTGTATCTGTTTGGCTTGGACATTAATGATAAATTTGCAGCTATTTCTTTGGGATCCATGTGGTATGCAATGTTTGACATAGTTTCTTCTTTGCGATCATGTCTATGAATGTGTTGTAGTTCATAAACCATTTCCATGTCTATGATATGCTTAATTTCAAGTTGAAAGGCATAATTCATGTTTCATGCTCTATTTTGGGAAATTTTGCATAATTTGTTTGTTTTCTTCAGTTTAGGGAGAATTCATTTTAGATGCTCTTCCTAACTCCTCACTAGTCTATTCACCTCACCATAATAATCCTTTGAATGTTAAACCTTATACCTACCTTGCCCCTTATAACCCCTACATATTTTGAGCTAATTTCCTTGCCCTAGTTGTTTGACTCCTCCTGATCCAACAAACCCTATACAAATCAAAACCAAAACCCTGAGCTACTATACCTATCCTAATATGTTCTTTCCTTAGTAATTTTTACTGTGATCCATACAGAGAGAGCCCTCTCCTATCCTAGTAGGGCTAGCTACTTGGCTAAGCGTTGTTCGAGGTTACCTTGGTATTTCCTTCTTCAGCCTAAGGTTCAATCCGATTGATAACATCATGCATGTACAGCTCCAAAGCTACCTCTCTAGAATTTGTAGAATGGCCTCCAACTGAAAAGTTAGATACCCTTCCCCATCAATGAATCTCCAAGTGGCAACCATATTATGTCTAAAGATCTCCTCTATACATGCGATACATGAAATGAAGTGGTTTCTTCCCAAAGTGGAAAGTCCCGACTCATGAACTATCTCTCCAACCCATGATACATAGAGTAGATTACATCTATCAATTCTCTCATCATTAGCCATGTTGGCCATGTAGGATCCAAACATAACATCAACATAGTGAAAAACAAAAAGTAGAGACATATGGATAAACATGAACAATGTCAAACCATATTCTCCAAATAACAACCACCACAAAAAAGCCTTCTACTACCATGATGGATCATCATGAAAACAATTAAGAGATCCATACTCTCTCAATAGAAGCCACCACAGAAATTATTCTTGCTGCCATGCAAAATCAGCATCAATATAAGTATGAGATCCATACTCTCTCAAAAGAGGCCGCCACAACAATGCTGCTTGCTGCCACACCATATCATCATTGTACCAAATGTAGTGGCCATATTATCTCAAGAAAAGCCACCGTAGCAAGGCATCTTTCTACCCCATCACATTATCATCATACCAAGTACAATGAACATAATCCCCCAATAGAAGCCAACACTGTAATGCCTCCTATTGCAATTCTACGTCAATGTCATTAAATGTATGGGTAGAAGCCAAGCCATACTCTCCCAATAGTAACCAAAGAAACAAGGATTATTTCTTCCTCCTTACATCATGATGATGCAAGTCATGGAGAAACAACATACTAATGGGCATGCGAACTATCTCATCAAAAAAATACAAATATGCTCGCTTATGCCACATCATGTGAGAGTTATGCTTTGTCCCAAACCCAAATACAAACATGAACATGAGATACATCCCAAATAGAAATACATGTAAAGATATGGGACATATCCCAAAAAAAATAAAATACATGGACATAAGATATATCATGATATGTCCAAACTCTCTCATAAAGAACCAACACATCCATGCCTCCTACTGTTGCACGTCATCAGTGATATATATGGCATGGATCCTGGAAATGTGAGATGTTGGATAGTATGCATACTCACCCAAAAGAAATGAGAGAAGGCATGCTTCTTGCTACTCGGTATCATAGTTCTGTAGAAAGGTAGGCAATGTCCTGCTCCTCATCTGGATCCATTCATCCCAATGTGGATGATGAATCATGCCAAGCTCAATATTGGTATCCCCCCCATTGTAGAATACCAACATCCTCCAACTGATTAGATTTTCACTCCATGAAATGTTGAAGTGCACCTCAATTGAGGTCTCTCTATGAGATCCTCTCATCAAAGGCCCATTGGAACCCATAAGGCTCCATACATGTTGTAGGTAGAGATCCCTCTTTGAGCTGTGAGATTCTCATCAAGGAAACTTCATCTTAATAATGTAAATTACTCTCCATAACAAGATGTATACCATCTATCATATGTCCCTCCAATGCTTCATGAGTGAAGCTTCCATTAGAATGCTCCAACAATGAATGGGTCCTCTTCTCATCACTGTTGTTCATTAAAAGCGTTGTTGATTTCCATGATGATGTATCAATTGTCTCATGGCAAGGAATAATGCTAAACTTATAGCCTGACATTGTACATGGGATTATTCTCATCCCATCTTCTGAAACTCCACACTTCAACTCAAATGGTTGAGTGTATCTAGACAATGAAAAACTGGGATAGCTCTTCATCTTTTCCTTGATCAGATCAAGGGTCCTCTATTCAATAATAGGTTTTTTCTTCAAATCATCATGTTTCTCTAATCCTTGGTTATAAAATGACCTCGATGGCATGTCCCCACAAGCTTCAATACAAGGTACTGAAACAATATGGGATGGAAATGATTGCAAACATTGGACCAACTAATGTTTGGGAACATCTTATAAGACCACAAGAGTTCCTTCAATTGGTGCAATGGTCTCTCCAACTACTGGTGAGAGTGATGGTTTCTCTTCTATCAATGTACTAGCACGGCAATCTGCCTCCTCTTCCTCATGTATCTCCTAAATCATGCATGGGACTCTATATGTCAAGATCCTAAGACTACATTGCAGAGATGCAAGTGTCTCTTTTCCTGATACAAGTACTTTTGCAATTTGTGGTGAATGTAGTGACTCTTTGTCTAGAGTGACAAGAATGACATTCTCCCTTGGCTTCTTAGGAAATGTCTCTTTGTGACATGTATCTGGTTCTATTCTATAAAAATCCTTCCATATCCTTTGAAATAAGTCTAAATATTTATTCACTTTTGCATGCTCCATGTGACCAAACCGCCATTCATATGCCTCACCTTGAAGGTGAAGAGCTCCAATATGAAAAACCTCTTTCTCACCTACAGGATGTATCCTGAGGAATACATATAACTCTTTCCTCCAAGCCTTTCCAATGTTTGAGGAAAATCGATCAAATGTAGGAAAATATAATCTATTATGCCTCTTTCTTCTATTACTACTGTAGGATCTTCGTTCTTCCTTGAGTTAGAAAAACGGTTGGAGAGTTAGATTCTACTTGAATAAAACGGTTGGAGAGTTAGATTCTCATTGAATGATATAGATTTTGATTTGTACTCTTCAATATATAGACTTAGAGTCTCATGCGTTCCAGGCTCCAAGTTTATTCTATCTCCATACCATTCACTTTCCTCTTCAAAGGAAGTGGGCATAATAGATATTCGAGGAGCTCTATGCTTCTTCGATATTCTTTGCTGCTAATAAGAAGTTATGGGACCTTAATTCTGAAACTTTATTGAGGTTTCTCTTTGTCTTTCTCTCTTTATTTCATTTATATCCTTGGAGATATCCTTCATAGTTCTAAATATAGATGCAATAAAACTTACTCCCTCCATTTTTTATAGATCTCTACTATCTTCTTTTCAAATGCAATCAAGAATGTCCACAAGCTAAGCCAAAGATAATGATCTGATACCACTGTAATATCCCAAAAGGGATAATGAAGTAATACAAAACACAATATAAAAACTTCAAAAAAGTAAACAATTAATATAAATACAACATCAGAGTGTACAAAATAGCTGAGCCATTTTATTAATATGGAGGTGGATAAAGTAGTACATCAGTGCTCAAAATATGAGACACTCAAGGAAAAAACATGGCCTAGAATGACCCTGAAATGATCCCATAAGAGGGACTATGTAACTGCTAGACTGCTCGAAGGAAAAATGTGTTTCCCCTGCTGCAACTTCCAGAAAAATATAAAGTTAGATCTAGGTATTTTTGGAGCTCCGATGATGCTGAAAATATAGATCTAGGCTCTATGACAGACACCCAAGATAACCCAGAAAGGATTTTCTAGATATATGAGTCTAGGAAAATCACCCTCTTAGGGCTTCACATATACAGTGCTGGGTATGCATCTCTAAAGCATAATCTGATGGAATATGGCTGCAATAAGATGTAATATCAGATATATGCTTTAAGGGTTGATCCCTTCACTAGACCCTTCGGCTAAAAGCTCAAGATATAGACACTCTTTCATCATCCACTAAAGATAGCTGTTCAATGATCAACAACTTTAGAAAATTTTGTTTTCAAGGAGGGAGAGGCTCAATCATGCTGCTAGATATGCCAAATCATCTCAATAATGGTGGAAATGGTGAATGCAAAGTGAGGAGATGGTCCCTCATAGGATTTCTAGCTGAAATTTTGAACACTTCATTCCTCCTTTGGATCTACAAGAATGAACTATGAAATCCTTGAGGGGAATGCCACTACATGGAGGAAAAATACAATGGCTTGATTATGGATATAGTTCTGCTGCTCCTCGAAGACTGAACATGAAGCAAAACCTAGCCGGTTTCCTAGCTAGAATGCTAGAAAAAAACTCCTGAAGATGGCACCAATGCTTGGTGAGGAATGAATCTCAATAGAAATCTTTCCGAATCAGGCACTCGAAGTCTCCTGTGGGTAAGGGTGAGATATTTGCTCAGGAACACCCTGTGCTAAACAGCACCGAAGACTTACCTAAACAGCATAAGCATTCATAGAAATTTCAATTGACAAATCTAGATCTAAACAGATCAGAAATAATAATCTAAAGCCTACATTCTATTGTGCCTTCATCTTCATTATATATATTATGAGCCTTCCATAGCCTAGTCCCACCTCCTAACTGTGTTGCCTATGTGGCCACCAGCCTCCCTGTTACACAACAATTTGTCACCGTCCCTGCAATTCCCCATCCCGCACAATTGGAGGGCTCATTCCATGACCTGTGAGCAGTTACATAACTTGAAAACACTTTCATGGCATTCCCCTAAACATGTACTTTCATTGCCCTGAAGACAACTCCTTCTGGAAAACCCTAAAAACACCCCTTTTTGTATTTGCGTGGGAAGACAATTTAGTACCCATGCCAATGGGGGAAATCCTTCAAAGAGGGTGCGCCAATTGGCGCTCTGTCGTAGAGTCACACTCGTGCCAGCCATTTTAAGTAGTTTTTTTTTTAAATAAATGGCAGAATTTTCGTCCTAACCAATCCATAAACTGGTATCTAATTTGAGTTGGGAGGTTTGGCTCCAGATCTCCATGTAGAGGAAGTGGTTTGCCACCTCTCATGGAAGCTTCCTTGAGGATAGAGCCAATCCCATGATTATAGGGATCCCAACTCCCCTTCCTCCATCTATAAAAGCTTTCTCATCTCCTTTGCAAGTGAATCTCCAAGTTCCCAAGAGCCATTAGAGCCTTATGCTACAAGAGCCTTGATTCATTTCCTTAAGGCCAAATCCAAGCAAGGAGATTATTGTTGAGACATCCGAAGAGAGAGGCTTGTCCCATCCCCGACAGGCTTTTTCGAGACGTGTTTCGCTAGCAACCCTCTGAAGGAGAATTCAACATCAAAGCCAGGTTGTATCCTCCTTTGATTGATTAATGATAAAATATTATTAGTTATGGTTCCACTCCTATTGTCGATCATGATGATGAGTTATGTCTTCTCTGACTGACATATAGTTGCATATACTCTATTTTACGCTTGCGTTTGTTGTGTTTCTTGTGAGTGCAGGTGTCTGGTCATGGAGGTCATGAGGATCGTGATCTGCCAGAGCTAAGGAACGGGAGCACTAATTTCTCTACAAGCAACAACGTTGGATTTCAGGTAAGCCTTCATTTCTATTTGGTTTATTTTCAATTAGGAACCTGCACTATAGCGTGTGATGATTGTTGCTAGACCTGGTCTGGGCTAGTAGGGATCGCCTCTGTCCACAGAGGGGATTTACCTCCACAAAAAATTGGCGACTCCGCTGGGGATCGTCTAGCATGTCGTTGTTCTGATTTGTAAGCTACAGACGGAGCCTGAAGTTAGCCAGATAGCCTTCGAAATGCTATTGCTCTCCATTAGCGAATTAGATCAAAGATGCTTTAGTCAATCTCCGGTTTATTTTATGAACTAAAAACTTGGAGTATTGTCTTGTCTTTTCAGTTGTTTCTCGATTATGCTTGCTTGATCGGCTCTTTTGGTTGGCTCATTTTGTGATTTTTTCTTCTAGTCAGCTTGATCATCACTGGTCTGCTTGTTGGAGTGCTTTTTTTATTTTTTCCATAGAAAAATCGACTGGCGCGCTTTTCAGTGTGACAGTCGCACCCACTGCTGCATGTTGTCAGTGTATTACCCATGCCAATTCCATTCTGGCGCTGGTTTCAGCCTCACAGTCACACGAATCCTGTGAGGTACTAGGGTTTGCTCTGTTCTGAGCTTCCTAAGCTCGATCAGTGTCTTTGGTCTTGTTTTTTCGACTGCTTGAGTGTTCTGGAGCCTTGTTTGACTGGTTGTGACCTTCGTCCTTTGGTTGTTTGCCCGTTTCCATCGATTTCACATTCTAGCCCTAGGGCATCTAGGTGCTCTTGTTCAGTCAACCTTTTGATTGCTCCTCTGCACTCGTTTGGCAGTTTTTTATCATTTTATTGCATTATTTGAGTGTTTGTTCTCTTCTTCATTTGAATTTCGCTTTGTCTCACTTCGGGCCTAGATTACATGGTCCATTTGAGTCTTTCGGATTCTTTTGGTTTTGAGGGACTGTTTTGTCAATTTGAGGTTTGATTGCATGTTTGTCATTAAGTGAATTTGCTTATCTTTGCTCTTTTATTATCGCATCTCAAATTGATATGCATTAGTTTTCATTTTGTTTAGTGCACTTTGCTATTAAACATTGAAAATACAAAAAAAAATCTCTTTTGCTTTCGACTAGTTAGTGAAAATTAAAATCTTTTCGGTGTTATTAGTGATTAATGACTTTGAGAGAAATTTTTTTGGTTTACATTAGCTACATTAGAGACTTTGTTGGTTGTTTTCTGATCATTTTGTTTGTGTGAAAAAGCTCTCAACTCTCTCATAATTAGGTTTCATCGAATTAAATGATGTACTGTGGCATATAGTGTGCATTTAGGAGATTTTGAGACATCACACTCGCTAGGTCCTGAAAACTGAAACATAATTGAAGATAAAGATTAAAATTTATTCAATTTACACTAAGGAAGCATTGAAACATTAACGCAACATTTAGTGGTCTAGGCTAGAGACGTGTTCCAGCGTCTTTAAACCTAGTATTTGTCGTTCGCCTCTTGGCTTTAGACAGCACTAGTACGGACTTGTGCTCCCCGTACCATCGAGTATATAAAGGGAGACCCCACTAGGTTTCTATCCTTTATCCATAGGAAGTCGAGTCTTCCGCCCTATACCCGTGATACACCGGACACAACATTCGAGGAGATTGCCTGCACGTACATTAAGTCTGTTATCACTCAGATTTTCCTTGAAGTTGTAAGAAAAGGAAAGAAACCTGAGGTAACCACTAACCAACCTTCAGATACATAATCTAGCCAATCTGTATCCAGAGAGGGCTCTCTCTTTAAAATTTAGCTTTGTTCTTAGAAAGTTTTAGGCTAGTTATAAGTCCAAGAAATTTGGTTTGAATTTGAATGGTGGAATCCGCCAACTGAAGGAAATATTGAGTATTTCAGGCCATTGGGCTATGGAGTCGAAAGGATGGTTTTACTGGATTAATCTTCTACACACAAGATGGCTTTGCAGGGCAAGATAGCCAAACAGAGAACAATTTTAGATCTTAAAATGAATGGAATGGATTTTGAAGGGATAAAAGGCAATTAAGAATCTTTCAACATGTTCAAAAGAAAGAAAGTGAATGATTACAAATAAAGAGCAGTTAAGAATTCTTTACTATAGTAATCAAAATGTTTAAACCAGCGAAACAAGAGCAATTAATAATTCATTGTTTATAACCAGTTTAGAAGAAAACATTTAGAATAATTACAATTGAAATCAGAGTACACTTAAGCAATTTCTGATTTATTCTTTTTTGTCAATTATTCAGAAATGGAACACAGTGAAATTATAAACAAAATATAAAACTTAAGACATAGGATAGAAAGAACTTATTGAACTATAGTCGGACACATGAATCCTGCAAAAAGTCTTGAGCTTCAAATCATCATCCAGCAAGCCACAAAGAAATTTCTACAAAGCACTTTTATTCCAAAAAATCAATGTTACAACAAAGTAGTAGAATCCACCCTCAATACTCCTTTCGAGGGCTTATTTATACAAAAAATTACTAAAAATATCTCATAACAAAAGAGATATAATCTAGGGTGAATAATGAATAGGTTACAATAAAAATGGAGACATATGGTCTCGTAGATAGGAAAAAGAATAACTGCTGGCATGCTGTTTCCTCCTTTTAAGAATGTGCTAGAGGCAGATCCTATGGTTTGGCTTCGATGCTGTCAAATTCAGTAATTTATTCTAACTGCTTTGCTTGTCTGATACTCTTTATTTTTCACTGATACACTTTGACCTTCATTTACCTATTTATCCTTTATTAAGATATACCACAGTAAAATAAAAAATTTCACCCAAGGATAAATTTTATAAAAGTTCCATCATCTCATCCCACCATTGAACTTCTGGCAGTCTGGTTCTTTGCAATTTTCTAAATGTTTCATCAGCTTTGGTGTATTTGAAAAAATTAGGTTGATATGGAAACAAATCTTTTATTTCATGTTCAAGATAAAATAAACTCTCCAATTTTTCATAAATATTTTTCCCTATTGGTAATGTTCCTTCTGCTGTAATGGTTGAAGAACTGGCTTGATCATCAATCTGTTTGTTTACTTTCTTAACAAAACTTTCCAAATCCATTAATCTACCTTCTTCAATAACAGGACTGGGCAAAACTTTATTTAACACAACATCAAATCTTTCTTTGAAGGTAAAAATTTCTTGCTGCATGTCTAAACACCTTCTTTCAAGATTTTGCGTAAGAGTCCTTTTGGTAAAAACTCTTTTGATTTCCAAGATGGTTCATGTCCTGTCCTGAATTCCAAATTCTGCAAGTTGCTGCTTATTCTGAGTATTCAAAAAATTGATAAGTCTATTGGCTTCTTTTGGCATATTCCCTAACTCTTTCCTTGCTTTCTCAATTTCTTCCAGAGCCAATCTGACTAAATCCTGCTGTTCATATATTATTTGAATAGAAGACCAAACGTTCTTTATTGATTGAATAATGTTATACCAAAGAATTTCTTTTAATTCACTTAAAGGTCTTTCCATTGTAAGATCCTTTTCCAATGCTTTAACAGATTTTTCTAGTTTTTTTATTTCTCTTGTCTTCTCAGCAACATTCATTTTTGATTGATCATATTTATTTTTCAGAGTAGAAAGCTGAAACTTTAATCTTTGGAGTTTTGTCACTTGCAATTTTAATTCATTCATTTCTTTGATTAATTCATCAGAACCCTTATCAGAAGTGTTCACCTGTGTTAGCTCTGCTTGTTGGCTTGTGATTGATGTACTTGTTCCTGTGGCCGCCTGTGTTGTGGTTGCTGGAATAATGGACTCTTTATCTTTTAATGCTTGCTCAAGTTCTTTTTCTGTTTCAGAAAGTCATTCATTCATTTTTAAAAGTAAGTCCATCACCTCTTCTTCTGAATTTTTCTTCATTACTTCTTCAGTCTGAGGGTGCCTTGAAGCTGGTAGTTTCAATTGTTTCCTTAATGCAACAATATCATCATCTTTCTTTTTAATCAATGCTTCAATACCCTTGACATCCTTTGGATTGTGACCTAATCCAATTATTATCTCTTCCAATGTTTTTATCCTCTTGTCTTTGGCTTGAGATGAGGCTCTTTCCACATGTAGTTACGCATTTGTGTTTTCTAAAGAATCTTGCAGTTTATGAGCTGCCATTGCTTTATCAGTAAGGGTGGAATAGATCATTTCTCTAGTCTACTTGTGTAATTCAATTTGATCTAATGGATGAATATCTTTTGCTAGGACCTCAAAATTGGTTCTGATATAATCAGATGCTATCTGTGGTTGTTGCACTTTGGGTTTAAAATGGCTCATTAGCATTTTACCCTGTTGAATGTCAAAATTTGACATTAATCTCTCTTGATTTTTTGGAGCCATTTTAAGATATTGATTATACACCTGTATCCTCAGTGGATCATTCCTTGCTTTTATACTGATGAAAGTCTTCTTTATATCTCCTGCATCTTTAATTGAAGGTTTAAAAGAAAATATTTCTGTACTTTGCTGCCTGTGTATTGTCTTTCCTTGAAGACCAGAGTATGTACCAGTAACTGAACTTGTTTGCTGACTATCTTCTCTTTCTGGAATATCAATGATTTCTTCAAATGATTCAACTTCTGGAAGTGGATTCAGTTCCTGCCTTTTAGCCTGAGGTTGTTTTGAAGATTCCTTGGGAGGAGTAGGACCTTCAGCCTCTCTTTTCTTTCCCTTTTCAATATTTAGTGGAGTTTGCAAGTTTGGAATTTCTACTGGATTGGTTTGAGGAGGAACCTGTACTTGTCCTTGAGCCTTAGATGTTTGAGGTTTTTTTGTCATGATGAGTGTTTCTGTAACCTGGAAATCAACCGCTTTCTCTTTTCCCTTGGATTCCACTGCAACGCTTTCCTGTAAATTCTGCTGAATAGTACCAACAGAAGAAGTACCAACCTCTGGTCTCTGTACATGTGTAAAATAATCCAAGTCAGGTATTTTTGCAAGATATTTCATAAAATTGTTTATATCAACATGCTCACTATCCTGTTCTATCAATGTTCCTTCTACCCATTCATCTGTATTAGCATACTTTTCAATCTCAGGGATTCTTCGATGCATGTAGGGTGCTGATTTATTTTTCATTATTTTGTCACAAATAAAGTTGAATGGGTCATAGGGTACCCAATGGAAACTTTTCTGTAATCTGCAACGTTCCTATAATATCTTTTGAGCTTCTTCTCCTCCATCCCTAGAATTGCAGATAAATGGACCTAATTGACTCTTTATCCTGAGTTGAGATTTTTTCTTTGCATTACAGAAGTGAATTATATCTGAATTGTTCATTTGTCTGAAATCCTCAAGTGCAAAAAGTCTCATTGGAACATATCTGGATAACTTGAAAGGGCTCAATTCACATCCGTAAATTCTAATTTCAGTATGATTCTGATAGAAGTACCAGTCACCTATCTTATACTGTTTTGAAAGCTGAAGGATTTTCTTGATTTCATTGTTGAGTCTTGGAGGGGCAACTCCTGTCAACATGTTAGTTTTAGGATGTACGAAAATATCAATGAACTCATTATAAGAATAGGGAGAATCTCTGGACCAATTAGTAATGGCTGACCAAAAGATAATAGATCTTGGATTCCCTTGGTTATCAAGTTTTCTGATATAGAAAGGGAAAGTTTATGACTGGTAATAGAGCATGAGATGGTAAATGACAGTAGAATACTTGAATATTTTCTCATTCTCTAATCTCATGAATTGATCATGGATTTTTTCTGCAATGAAAGATGCAAAGTCATACTTGGCAGCATGAGGCTGTCTAGGGGTTTAAATAGATAATAACACCAGGGTTAAATGGTCAACATACTCACTAGTATTAAAACCCATTATAAAAGATATCATACTCAAAATATTTTGACCTTCTTCAGTGAAAAAAACACTAGCATAAGGGGGAGGGCTTGTAGGTTGATGCTCTGGCCACATGAAGGTTTGGCAAATGCGATTTAACTCCTCTTGGGATAATTTAGTGGATTTTTCCAATAACTCTCCCATGGAAAAAGGAGTAAGGGCTTCACCAGGCTGAAAATGTAACATATTATTGATGGATTGAGTAGTAATGCGAAAAAGGATATTCTGGCTTGGGAATAAAACTGCTCTTTGATTTGGATCATAATTAGCATGACAATAATGGATTATTTCAGGGAAAATATGGACAGAGGGAAAAAGGCACCTAGGAAGACCAGACTTCCATAACCCAATAATATCTGAGCCATTCAAATAATTGTCTCTACAGCGACAATAAATTCGAAGGGGACTTTCAGTAAAAACTATGTCTTTTATTTGAAAATCTTTGTCCACTAATGATAAGTAATCCAAATCTCTATGGGGGGCATTCAATGGGGCTACATTCAAGGCTACAGGAACTTCCATTTTTTGGTTCTGTGTATTCAAAAAACGGAAATTCAGGGTTTTTTATGAAAATTTGAGTAAATTTATAGGTTTCAACGGGGGAAACGGGTACAATTGCAAGTTTAGGGATATTATTTACAGTTTTTAGGATCAAGGAATGAACTAGCAATCAACTTTAACTCTGTTTTAGTGAAAAAACAAGGAAAGATGAGTTTCTTTCAGAGTTCAGGGCGAAATGGAGTAAATACCTGTTTTTAGGGGAAAAACTGTGATTAACAGGTACCAGCTGGTGGCGAGTGAATAATCGAACACTGGTCTGGTAGTAGCTTTTAGTAGAATTTAGTTGAATAGTAGTTGACAGTTGACTTTTGAATTTCTTTGCATGGAGGAAAAAGTCGCTTTCAGTACATAGAATAATGAAAAATGCGCGAGTTTTTGTTTTATTTACAAAGTCAAACGGGTGGGGAATATTTTATTATTTTATGGGATGATGTCAACGTACGGGAGGCGAGTCACGGGGGAACGTTGGTAAGCGGTTTATTCCGCACCACCTTTGGAGGAGAGTGGTTTTATGTGAATCGGCAGCGATTCCACAAATTGAATGACACATGGTAGGGACACTATTTGAAAACCGCTTTGATTTCGCAATTTATCTATCGGACGAAGGATGTGCAGCGAAATGAACGAGGGCCGTGGATCTCTGAGCAGGCAATCGAACGGTGATTTGAGACGGGGAGATGGCATAGGAATTAATGAGCGGGACCGACACGTTTAAAATCCATTAATCATTCCAGGAGGATTTCGATTGGCTGGAAAGATTATTAATTAATCCTAATGATTAATTAACCTCTTTGCGTATAATGACGGTGGGGGGTAATGAATGGGTAATTTTCGAAGTTTGATTTGAATTTAGACTTCGGGTTTTATTTTTCCATTTTAAACATATAAAACATATGTTTAAAGCCTTTTTCTTATGTTTTTATTATATGGTAATAAACCAATATGATTTGTTTACCATAGGGGGCGGGGTTGATATATACAGATATATTTTAGCCAAAGGGTTTGTAAAGTGGATATTGTTATTTGAATATGTGGGATTTATTTAACTTTGGCGTAAGATTATAATACAAAGGTTTTTGGGATATTTCTATAGGAGGAGTTATATACTATAGGAAAAAGATTATTTCAATAGGGATTTAATAAATAAATTAGAGTTAATATGACAAAGGACAAGGTAAACTCAAAATACTTTAACATAACCAAGGAAGTGAAGATTTTTAAAAGAAAATTGCATTATCATAACTTCATCAATTAAACTCAGAATAAAAAGTAATTTTGAGGGATTTTTATGGAATATTGCATGATTTTCCTAAGTAAAATGGGATTTTACTTAGGAAAAGCTTTTTTGAGAAGTGGATGAATGTTATAATGGATAATTTCAAGTACTTAGGTCTTTTTCAATTATTGGGCCGAGGGTCCAGTCCCTCCAAAAGTCAAGGAAATGCCTTGAGCCCCTTTAATCTTTAAATACCTTAGCACTTAGGGGAAATTAGTGAAATGTCTAGGGAAATGAGAGGGGAAGTTAATAATTTGACTTTTATTTGCTTGTGAACTTTTCCAATGTAGTATCTGCCTTTGTACTTGTGATGAAAGTAAAATTTAAACACATTTGGAACCATCATCCATCACATGCAATTCTACAATAACATCTACATGCCCTACTTACTTTACCCTACCATTTTCTCTTCTTTATTAGGGTGCACTTAGACTTGCAAACCATTTTCAATCTTCTTTTTCTTTTACATGGCAAACCTATCTAAGTCTACACTTATTACATCCAAGGGCTCAGATTAAACTATTGAGCACCTTTTTTAACTCTACCTATCTGCTTAGCTGCCAAGATTAAACTGTTTGGTAAGATATTTATTCTCTATTCTACAACATAAAATTGAAAAAGGAATGAGTCAAGTTTAAACAGTTTGACTCTTCACAAATTGTGGCAAAAGTTTGACAAGCTGCACACAATTGCTTTATTACAGAAAATGAAATAGTAGTGGCATTTAAAGTGACACACTTTCCTGTTCTATTTTTGTTTGGGGTTCATTTATTTCACTTTTTTGACCATTTTATTCTTTTTACCCTTTGATTTTTCTTTTAGGGTATACCCTCTTTACATTTTTTATAATTTTTTATTTTTTTCTTTTTTTAAGAATATGGAACACCTTTGCAACAAGAAAAAGGTTTGACATATTGCATAGTTCAACAAGTCAATCATGAAAAATGACACCTATTAGTATATGAGTCTAACACTGACTCCACTTGGGGATGGCTTTTCCTGGCGAAAAGTCAAGAACAACAGGTCAGATGCCTCAAAATGTCTTCAATTGAACCATGTAATCTTCTTTTTCTGGTGGCTTTATTGTATATATGATAGTAAAAGTTCTGAAGCTTAGGGCCTTCACTTCGGGCTTAAACTCCAGTAAGTTACTGTCCACTCAAAACTTAAAAATTTGTTGCCCAGTTAGGAATTTTTTGCCTTGTTCCAATCCCAAACATGCATTTGCTGTGGTTGAAAATCTTGAATTGAATATAGTCCTTTTTCTGCAACCTGAAATCTGATCTGAAACTAAAATAACACACAAAAATTTTCAAACCAAATTAATGAAAAACTAGCTGAAAATTGAAAACTAAAAAAAATGCTCAAAATTCTAAGCTTATTAGCATTCATTTACCTACTCTAATCTACTAAAAATATTATTGAATCAGGTAATACAAAAATGCCAATGAAGCCAATCAAGTAGCTATAAAAATAAATGGATAACTTGATTTCTTGTGATAAAAATTGGAAGTATGTTATGATCATGTGCCTTTATAATAAATGATATGATGTGTAATGGCCACTTTTGATGTATTTGATCCTTATAGAGAAAACATGTTTGCATATTTGGGCTCAAAATATTCTCCATATAATCTGATATAGGATCAATAAAAGCGTGATGTATGTTATTTACTTCTAGGCCTTCAATGACTAATTGTTAAATTGAATTATGAATATTAGACCATGAACTTATTTCTTCAGTCTTGTGTTTGAAAGAATAATCATCTTCAATATGCAAGTCAAAAGATAATACACTTTCCTCTTGCTTTGGAGAAGGAAGATTTTCAAAGAATTCTTTAGGATTTTGGAAATTGTATGACTGAATTTGAGAATGCAAAAGTTTGATTTCATTTTCATAATTTTCAGAAATTATATCAAGAAGCCATTTTTTAACTTGAGGAGAACATTTTCTTGATTTCAAGAGAAGAAAGAAAGCTCTTAGAAAATCCTCATCAAGCTGAAGTTCTAATATCTCATCCCTCAAAATAGCTAGTGATTGTTCTAGGAAATTATTTTGAATTGGGAGAACATAATTATCATCATACTGATCATATTTAGGAAAATCTTCAGAAGAAGGAATGTCATCAATTATAAACATTGGATCAGCATATTTCTCTTCCAACAATCCCAATATGTCTTGATTAGATTGGTTGCATTCTTTTTGAAAGTCATTATTTTGCTCAATAGGAGTGCTATCAAGCAATGGGCCTTTTTGGGAAAGTAGAATAACAAGAGCATCAACTTGTTCTTTTGTCCCTTTATGGATAAAAACTTTTGTACATTCATCAACATTAGAATAAGTAGAAACAATTTCTTAATTATGTAAATATTTTGAGGATGGTTGCATGTTTAGAAGAAAATTGATTTCTTCTTCGGTGAGAGGGGTTGGGAATCTCTGAATTCTTAGATTGAAATGACAATTGCTTTTTCCATTATGTAAAAGTTGATCATGAAGTTGATTATTGTCTTTAACTCCATTCAAAACATTAAATGAAACATCATTTATTAATACAAAGGGGTTTTGTGGATCTTGATTTATTTCCTGACTTATTTCATCTTTGTTTAACTCCTCTTGATTATTATGACATTTAACTTGAGAATGAAAGTTTTGAAATTCTTCTAATAAATCTTCAGAAAACCAATTTCCAAAATCTTCATCAGTATTTTTAAGGTAATTTATAAGATCTTCAGCTTGATCACAACAATTTTCAGCTAATGATAAAGATGGAAAATCTTCTTTCTAATGCTCATAAAATACCTTATGAAAATCTTTTAGAGAAAACAAACTTGCAGGTTTGAGAGCTTCATACCATTCCCTTGCTTTTCCTTCTAAGGTTCCCATGAATATCTTCATGAGGCAATCCTCATGCCAATCACCCTTCAATCTTGATGAGTGTATATGAAATTTAATGAGATGTAGTAAAGGATCATCAATATTATCATCTTGAAACATGGGCAGATTTTCACCCCAATTTACCTTCGGTAGTTTGTGTGGAAATCCAGGTATGTGATCTCTGCTCATGGGAGCATATCTTCGTTTTATTCTTGGATCATCTTGAAAATCAGTCATAATGAAAAACCACTTTATCTGTACAACCAAGTTAGATCTTTATATAAAATACAATACATATTGAATCTTAACGAGAAAGAACATAATGTCTTGGATTAAGATCCAAGTTGAAAGCCTGATCTTTCCATATTGTTCTTCCAGGTTCATTCCTCCAGTCGAGTCTTGATTGTGAAATGGATTTGGAGTTGCCAGGTGGATGATTTTAACCTTTATGTGTCTGATCCCTGTCCACCATAATAGATCAGATCTGAACCTGTAAAGTATTTCTAAAGAAAAAGGTTAGCCTTCCCCAGTCAGTTTTCTAGATAATTCTCTTTTTTTGGTTTTTGTTTTGGATAAAATGAAAGTACAACTTCGACAAATTCTTCAAGAAATTTAAGATTTTGGGTTAAAATTTTCTCAAAGATTTATTAAACTAGAGAATCTGATTGAATGTTTGAAACCAAAGTTCAGTTATTAAGCTAAATGAGAGATAGACTGAAGCATTGTTTATTTACTATGCAATTGCAGAGCAAAAGCAGTTCAAAGGCTACCTGGCTGATTTTCAGGCTCTGTCTGTAGCTTATAAGCAAACTAAAGTAACAATAAAAATGATTCATATCCCCAGTGGAGTCACCACTATGTTATCACTTAGATTTTCCTTGAAGTTGTAAGAAAAGGAAAGAAACCCAAGGCAACCACTAACCAACCTTCAGATACAGAATCTAGCCAATCTGTATCCAGAGAGGGCTCTCTATTTAAAATTTAGCTTTGTTCGTAGAAAGTTTTAGGCTAGTTATAAGTCCAAGAAATTTGGTTTGAATTTGAATGGTGGAATACGCCAACTAAGGGCAAGATTGAGTATTTCAGGCCATTGGGCTATGGAGTCGAAAGGATGGCTTTACTGGATTAATATTCTACACACAAGATGGATTTGCAGGCCAAGATAGCCAAACAAAGAACAATTTTAGATCTTAAAATGAATGGAATGGATTTTGAAGGGATGAAAGGCAATTAAGAATATTTCAACTTGTTCAAAAGAAAGAAATTGAATAATTACAAATAAAGAGCAATTAAGAATTATTTACTATAGTAATCAAAATGTTTAAACCAACGAAACAAGAGTAATTAAGAATTCATTGTTTATAACCGATTTAGAATATAACATTTAGAATCATTGCAATTGAAATCAGAGTACACAAGCAATTTCTGATTTATTCTTTTTTGTCAATTATTCAGAAATGGAACATAGTGAAATTATAAACAAAATATAAAACTTAAGACATAGGATAGAAAGAACTTATTGAACTGTAGTTGGACACATGAATCCTGAAAAAAGTCTTGAGCTTCAAATCATCATCCAGCAAGCCACAAAGAAATTTCTCCAAAGCACTTTTATTCCAAAAAATCAATGTTATAGCAAAGTAGTAGAATCCACCCTCAATACTCCTTTTGAGGGCTTATTTATACAAAAAATTACTAAGAATATCTCATAACAAAAGAGATATAATCTAGGGTGACTAATGAATAGGTTACAATAAAAATGGAGACAGATGGTCTCGTAGATAGGAAAAATAATAACTGCTGGCATGCTGTTTCCTCCTTTTAAGAATGTGCTGGAGGTAGACCCTCTAGTTTGGCTTCGATGTTGTCAACTTCAGTAATTTCTTCTAACTACTTTGCTTGTCTGATACTCTTTATTTTTCACTGATAAACTTTGACCTTCATTTACCTATTTATCCTTTATTAAGATATACCACAGTAAAATAAAAAATTTCACCCAAGCATAAATGTTATAAAAGTTCCATCATCTCATCCCACCATTGAACTTCTGGCACTCTGGTTCTTTGCAATTTTCTCAATGTTTCATCAGCTTCAGTGTATTTGAAAAAATTAGGTTGATATGGAAACAAATCTTTTATTTCATGTTCAAGATAAAATAAACTCTCTAATTTTTCTTAAAGACTTTTCCCTGTTGGTAATGTTCCTTCTGCTGTATTGGTTGAAGAACTGGCTTGATCATCAATCTGTTTGTTTACTTTCTTAACAAAACTTTCCAAATCCATTAATCTACCTTCTTCAATAACAGGACTCGGCAAACCTTTATTTAACACAACATCAAATCTTTCTTTGAAGGTAAAAATTTCTTGCTGCATGACTGAACACCTTCTTTCAAGATTTTGCATAAGAGTCCTTTTGGTAAAAACTCTTTTGATTTCCAAGATGGTTCCTTTCCTGTCCTGAATTCCAAATTCTGCAAGTTGCTGCTTATTCTGAGTATTCAAAAAATTGATAAGTCTATTGGCTTCTTCTGGCATATTCCCTAACTCTTCCCTTGCTTTCTCAATTTCTTCCAGAGCCAATCTGACTAAATCCTGTTGTTCATATATTATTTGAATAGAAGACCAAACGTTATTTATTGATTGAATAATGTTATACCAAAGAATTTCTTTTAATTCACTTAAAGGTCTTTACATTGTAAGATCCTTTTCCAATGCTTTAACTGATTTTTCTAGTTTTTTTTATTTCTCTTCTCTTCTCAGCAACATTCATTTTTTATTGATCATATTTATTTTCCAGAGTAGAAAGCTGAAACTTTAAGCTTTGGAGTTCTGTCACTTGTAGTTTTAATTCATTCATTGCTTTGATTAATTCATCAGAACCCTTATCAGAAGTGTTCACCTGTGTTAGCTCTGCATGTTGGCTTGTGATTGATGTACCTGTTCCTGTGGCTGCCTGTGTTGTGGTTGCTAGAATAATGGACTCTTTATCTTTTAATGCTTGCTCAAGTTATTTTTCTGTTTCAGCAAGTCGTTCATTCATTTTTAAAAGTAATTCCATCACCTCTTCTTCTGAATTTTTCTTCATTACTTCTTCAGTCTGAGGGTGCCTTGAAGCTGGTAGTTTCAATTGTTTCCTTAATGCAGCAATATCATCATCTTTATTTTTAATCAATGCTTCAATACCCTTGACATCCTTTGGATTGTGACCTAATCCAATTATTCTCTTCCAATTTTTTTATCCTGTTGTCTTTGGCTTGAGATGAGGCTCTTTCCACATGTGGTTGTGCATTTGTGTTTTCTAAAGAATCTTGCATTTTATGAGCTTCCATTGCTTTGTCAGTAAGGGTGGAATAGATCATTTCTCCAGTCTGCTTGTGTAATTCAGTTTGATCTAATGGATGAATATCTTTTGCTAGGACCTCAAAATTGGTTCTGATATAATCAGCTGCTATCTGTGGTTGTTGCACTTTGGGTTTAAAATGACTCATTAGCATTTTACCCTGTTGAATGTCAAAAGTTGACATTAATCTCTCTTGATTTTTTGGAGCCATTTTAAGATATTGATTATACACATGTATCCTCAGTGGATCATTCCTTGCTTTTATACCGATGAAAGTCTTATTTATATCTCCTGCATCTTTAAGTGGAGGTTTAAAAGAAGATATTTTTGTACTTAGATGCCTATGTATTGTCTTTCCTTGAAGACCAGAGTATGTACCAGTAACTGAACTTGTTTGCTGACTATCTTCTCTTTCTGGAATATCAATGATTTCTTCAAATGATTCAACTTCTGGAAGTGGATTCAGTTTCTGCCTTTTCACCTGAGGCTATTTTGAAGATTCCTTGGGAGGAGTAGGACCTTCAGCCTCTCTTTTCTTGCCATTTTCAATATTCAATGGAGTTTACAAGTTTGGCATTTCTACTGGATTGGTTTGAGGAGGAACATGTACTTGTCCTTGAGGATTAGATGTTTGAGGTTGTTCTGTCATGATGAGTGTTTCCGTAACCTGGAAATCAACCTCTTTCTCTTTTCCCTTGGATTCCACTGCAATGATTTCCTATAAATTCTGCTGAATAGTACCAACAGAAGAAGTACCAACCTCTGGTCTCTGTACCTATGTAAAAGAATCTAAGTAAAGTATTTTTTCAAGATCTTTCATAACATTCTTTATATTAAGCTGCTCACTATCATGTTCTATCAATGTTACTTCTACCCATTCATCTGTATTAGCATACTTTTCAATCTTAGGGATTCTTCGATGCATGTAGGGTGCTGATTTATTTTTCATTATTTTGTCACAAATAAAGTTGAATGGGTCATAGGGTACCCAATGGAAAATTTTCTGTAATCTGCAACGTTCCTCTAATATCTTTTGAGCTTCTTCTCCTCCATCCCTAGAATTGTAGATAAATGGACCTAATTGACTCTTTATCCTGACTTGAGCTTTTTTCTTGGCATTATAGAAGTGAATTATATCTGAATTGTTCATTTGTCTGAAATACTCAAGTGAAAAAAGTCTCATTGGAACATATCTGGGCAACTTGAAAGGGCTCAATTCACATCTGTAAATTCTAATTTCAGTATGATTCTGATAGAAGTACCAGTCACCTATCTTATACAGTTTTGAAAGCTGAAGGATTTTCTTGATTTCATTGCTGAGTCTTGGAGGGGAAACTCCTGTCAGCAAGGTAGTTGTAGGATGTATGAAAAGATCAATGAAATCATTATAAGAATAGGGAGAATCTCTGGAACAATGAGTAATGGCTGACCAAAAGATAACAGATCTTGAATTCCCTTGGGTATCAAGTTTTCTGATATAGAAAGGGAAAGTTTTTGACTGGTAATAGAGCATGAGATGGTAAATGATAGTAGAATACTTGAATATTTTCTCATTCTCTAATCTCATGAATTGATCATGGATTTTTTCTGCAATGAAAGATGAAAAGTCATACTTGGCATCAGGAGGCTGTCCATGGGTGAACATAGATAATAACACCAGGGTTAAATGGTCAACATACTCACTGGTATTAAAACCCATTATAAAAGATATCATACTCAAAATATTTTGACCTTCTTCATTGAAAAAAACACTAGCATAAGGGGGATGGCTTGTAGGCTTATGCTCTGGCCACATGAAGGTTTGGCAAATGCGAGTTAACTCTTGGGATAATTTAGTGGATTTCTCCAATAACTCTCCCACGGAAAAAGGAGTAAGGGCTTCATCAGGCTGAAAATGTAACATATTATTGATGGATTGAGCAGTAATGGGAAAAAGGATATTCTGGCTTGGGGATAAAACTACCCTTTGATTTGGATCATAATTAGCATGAAAATAATGGATTATTTCAGGGAAAATATGGATAGAGGGAAAAAGGTACCTAGGAAGACCAAACTCCCATAACCCAATAATATCTGAGCCATTCAAATAATTGTCTCTGCAGCGACAATAAATTCAAAGCGGTCTTTCAGTAAAAACTAGGTCTTTTATTTGAAAATCTTTTTCCACTAATGATAATTAATCCAAATCTCTATGGGGGGCATTCAATGGGGCTACATTCAAGGCTATAGAAACTTCCATTTTTTGGTTCTTTTGTATTCAAAAAATGGAAATTCAAGGGTTTTTATGAAAATTTGAGTAAATTTACAGGTTTTGACGGGGGAAACGGGTACAATTGCAAGTTCAAGAATATTATTTACAGTTTTTAGGATCAAGGAATGAACTAGCAATCAATTTTAACTCTGTTTTAGTGAAAAAACAAGGAAAGCTGAGTTTCTTTCAAATTTTAGGGCGAAATGGAGTAAATACATGTTTTTAGGGGAAAACTGTGATTAACAGGTACCAGATGGTGGCGAGTGAATACTGAAACACTGGTCTGGTAGTAGCTTTTAGTAGAATTCAGTTGAATAGTAGTTGACAATTCATTTTTGAATTTCTTTGCATGGAGGAGAAAGTTGCTTTCAGTACACAGAATAATGAAAAATGCGCGAGTTTTTGTTTTATTTACAAATTCAAACAGGTGGGGAATATTTTATTATTTTATGGGATGACGTCAGCGTACGGGAGGCAAGTCACGGGGGAATGGTGGTAAGCGGTTTATTCCGCACCACCTTTGGAAAAGAGTGGTTTTATGTGAATCGGCAGCGAATCCACAAATTGAATGACACGTGGTAGGGACACTATTTGAAAATCGCTTTGATTTTGCAAGTTATATATCGGACGAAGGATGTGCAGTGAAATGAACGAGGGCCGTGGATCTCCGAGCGGGCAATCGAACGGTGATTCGGGACGGGGAGATGGCATAGTAATTAATGAGCGGGCCCGACGCGTTTAAAATCCATTAATCATTCCAGGAGGATTTTGATTGGCTGGAAAGATTATTAATTAATCCTGATGATTAATTAACCTCTTTGCGTATAATGATGGTGGGGGGTAATGAATGTGTTAATTTTCAAAGTTTGATTTGAATTTAGATTTCAGGTTTTATTTTTCTGTTTTAAACATATAAAACATATGTTTAAAGCCTTTTTCTTATGTTTTTATTATATGGTAATAAACCAATATGATTTTTTTACCATAGGGGGCGGGGTTGATATATACAGATATATTTTAGCCAAAGGGTTTGTAAAGTGGATATTGTTATTTGAATATGTGGGATTTATTTAACTTTGGCTTAAAATTATAATACAAAGGTTTTTGGGATATTTATATAGGAGGAGTTACATACTATAGGAAAAAGATTATTTCAATAGGGATTTAATAAATAAATTAGAGTTAATATGACAAAGGACAAGGTAAACTCAAAATACTTTAACATAACCAAGGAAGTGAAGATTTTTAAAAGAAAACTGCATTATCATAACTTCATCACTTAAACTCAGAATAAAAAGTAATTTTTAGGGATTTTTATGGAATATTGCATGATTTTCCTAAGTAAAATGGGATTTTACTTAGGAAAAGATTTTTTGAGAAGTAGATGAATGTTATAATGGATAATTTCAAGTACTTAGGGTTTTTTTCAATTATTGGGCCAAGGGTCCGGTCCCTCCAAAAGTCGAGGAAATGCCTTGAGCCCCTTTAATCTTTAAATACCTTAGCACTTAGGGGAAATTAGTGAAATGTTTAGGGAAATGAGAGGGGAAGTTAATAATTTGACTTTGCTTTGCTTGTGAACTTTTCCAATGTAGTATCTGCCTTTTTACTTGTGATGAAAGTAAAATTTAAACACATTTGGAACCATCATCCATCACATGCAATTCTACAATAACATCTACCAACCCTACTTGCTTTACCCTACCATTTTCTCTTCTTTATTAGGGTGCACTTAGACTTGCAAAACCTTTTCAATCTTCTTTTTCTTTTACATGGAAAACCTATCTAAGTCTACACTTATTACATCCAAGGGCTCAGATTAAACTATTGAGCACCTTTTATTAACTCTACCTATCTACTTATCTGCCAAGATTAAAATGTTTGGTCAGATATTTATTCTCTATTCTACAACATGAAATTGAAAAAGGAATGAGTCAAGTTTAAACAGTTTGACTCTTCACAAATTGTGGCAAAATTTTGACAAGCTGCACACAATTGGTTTATTACAGAAAATGAAATAGTAGTGGCATTTAAACTTGCACACTTTCTTGGTCTATTTTTGTTTGGGGTTCATTTCTTTCACTTTTTTGACCATTTTATTCTTTTTACCCTTTGATTTTTATTTTAGGGTATACCCTCTTTACATTTTTAATAATTTTTTATTTTTTGATTTTTTTAAGAATATGGAACACCTTTGCAACAAGAAAAAGGTTTGACATATTGCATATTTCAACAGGTCAATCATGAAAAATGACACCTATTGGTATAGGAGTCTAACAAAGTCCTTGGTTGATTTCTCTTTCATTTTGAAACCAAGGTGTATATTGCAGTTCACGGTTATTTGGTACACCCTTTGCCTAGTATTCCTGAGTAGTCATTTGATATTTTCTGACTCTTTAAATTTGAAAGGATCACCAAGCGCTTGTCCTTTCATGCTTGCTTCAAAACTGAAAGAGATAGAGTCACCTTTCATCTGTTTCTCGACTCTTAAAACATGAAATGGTGAAGTTTCTAAGTTTCAATGTGGTAAAATAAATCACCCGCGATCACACGCCCTATTAGATTTTTCTTGTTGGGCATTTGATTGTGTGTCTTGACTCTTTTTTAGCCCGTGTGTGTTGTGCTTGATCTTTTTTCATTGTTGTCACAGTGGCAGAACCTTCTGTTTCGTCTACTGTTAGTCCATATACGGACGATTCATCAGAGGCTTCTCAGTCCTCTGCTGAACCCCAGCAACCCATCGTTTTCGAGTTTCCTGACGGGGGACCAGTTCTGTCTGAGCAGCCCTTTGGAGGACTAGTTGAGTTCAATTGGCCCTTTTCTGACCCTTGGTTTGGATTGGGATTCGGGGAAGATTTCGCTCCTCTTACATCGGGTTCGCCTTTTATAGCTGTTTTTATTCCTCCTAGTCCTTGCCGTCTGTTACGAGATTTAACGACATGTTTTAATATGAGTGATTCTTCTAGCGAGGAAATCTCCACGTCTGGTGAATATTACCAGATATTCCCTCGACAGTTATTCCCAGAAGACAACCCTGAACCATCTATTATGTCATCACCTGGTCCCTCATTACCAGCTGGGTATAGATTCTTGGGTCAGATTATTGTCGCCGCTGCCTCTATGGGTGTATCAGCTCCTTCTACGAGGCCGATTGTTCCCTCATTGGAGATGTCTCCACGGACACCTGTTACGTCATCCCCTCAAGTTACTTCTGTACCCTCCATGCCCACTGTTTGTGTGGCCGCATCTGCACCCATTATTACTACCCAGTCCGTAAGGACCACATCGCTTCCCGAAGACATCTATATAGAATCTTCTATGCCGAAGAACATCTCTCCAGAGAAGTATTTATTGTCCCTGCAACAATCGGACCCCGAGGTCGGACAGTCCTCTCAAGATCCCAACCGCTCGTATTTTTTGCATTATGCACAGGATGGTACACCCATGCACGTTTTTCCATATCAGTACAATGAGCATGGGAACCCTTTACGTTTACCTACTCCAGAGGCTCAAATTCATGCTCAAGGTTTACCATATAACCAAGCTGGAAAACCTTTTAACCCGCAAGGACAACCTTTTCAAGGCCAACCTTCGGGCTAGCCTGGCTATCCTTATGACCCACAGGGACAACCCGTACAGGGCTACCCTCTAGGATAGCAAGGGCCATTATATGGTCTGCAAGGACAGTATTACAATACAACCCTTTCGGTCAACACGTGTAGCCTCTCCCTGGAGTCCCACCTAGGCAACCTCAAGGACTCACAGGTCAATCGGGGTACCAACCCGGGCCAGTATACGGTCTTGGGGGGCAAGTCCAACTTTCTCAACCTATGCAACTGCAGTATCCTCTTGGTCCCAACGTTGCACATCAGCTAGGACCATCTTATGGTCCTGTTGAGGGTCAAACCGGTTATCAGCAACCACCTGGCTCCATTCCACTACCAGGCCAACCGACCCATCCGGCACAACCTGGTGTCCCTCCACCAGGCCAACCGGCCCATCCAGCACAACCTGGTGCTCCTCAATAGCCAGGACAACCTACATAACTGGCATAACTTGTTTATCTGGGTCAACCTGTTCAACCAGGGTAGCCCACTCAGCGAATTCAGCCTGTTCAGCCAGGCCAGCCTACACATCCTGTCTACCCTACCCAACAACTAACTTATGCAATACCACAGCCAAATCAACCGCTGCACCCTAATTATCAGGCTCAGCAGGGTCCCACCTATCAACAGCCCACTCAACCTTAAGGCGGTTACTATTCTCATGGTCAATACTGACCAAATTATAGCCAACCCCAAGGTTTTAATTATTACTCTCAACAACCCGGCTATACCTATACTCAGCAGCCAAATCCGCAGACTGCTCAAATGGGGCCGACTTACAATCAGGGTCCATACTCTGGTTATCAAGCCCTGTACACTGGTTACCAGCAACCAAATCAGGCTGGTTACCAGCAACCGAATCAGGCTGGTTATACACCCTATACCCCCTACGGTAAGAATCCTGCTGGACAGAACCCCTCGGGTCAAGGATATTCTCAACCAGCCGTGAGTATAGGTACTGGTCCTTATCGAGGACCAGGCATGCCGTCCAATCCGCCATTTCTGTTCCTAGCTACCTTGGAATTACCGGATGTTTCGAAATTAACTAATGATCCAATTCTGCACAATCCTTATTGGCCTCTAGTTCCTACCAAGGTACCCGATGATTGCCCCAAGTTTGAGGGTAAAGCTAGGGAGGACCCCCAAGCTCATGTGATGACTTACCATATTTGGTGTTCGTCCAACTCTTGGGTGGATGATTCAATTCGTCTACGCCTCTTCCAGTGCACTTTGACTGGTGCTGCCACTAAGTGGTATATTGAATTACCCCGTGGCATCTTTCAAGATTTCAATACGTTAGCCATGGCTTTTTTGACTCACTTTCAGTTATCAGTTCGCTACAAAGCTGGGACGCACCTCCTGACTTCTTCGAAGTAGGACAAAGCGACCCACATTTCTAATCAAATTCATGAGTGGTGAAATCGTCGTAGACTAATCAAGTTCCATATACCTGATCAGATACTAACTCATTGGTTCACCACCTCCTTCGTTAACAAAATCGCCAAAGATTTTGCTATGGGAGCGTGTTTGACTGAAGAACAAGCCATAGTGTGTGCCTAATATCTGGATCTAGTATACTCTCAGTCCGACACACTTTATGATACTTTTCCTGATGCTCCACGGTCTGGAACCTCTAAAGCTCCACCTACCCCGGCGGTGGATGGTGTTATTGGTTCCATGTCTCAGAATTTGAAAAAATATTCGAATGGGAAGCAGAAGTCCAACTCATCCAATAATTGTGCTCCTCCCGCCCCTCTCGATTCTGGAAAAACTGCGGAGGTTAACGCCATTTAGGCTAATCCTACAGAAAAAGCCTCCAAAGGGAAAAAGAAGGGCAAAGGAAAATCTAAGTCCGACACCCCAAATCCAGAGTCCAAACCTCGAACGGAGGACGGTTCCCAACGTAAACCGAAGTATCCCTGCCTTATATGTGAAGGAGATCATTACACCAAGGATTTTCCAAGACGATCTGACGTTAGTCAACTTCTAAAAGGCTCCAAAGGGACTCTGGTAGTTCTTAAAGAACCGTTCCCGTCTCAGCAGACCCGGATGGTTGAACAGCCTTCACCATCTGCACCATTTGGGTCCCAGGTCTTTATGATGAATGGTGCTGCACCTATCTCTATTGCTACGCGTTTGAAGGATTACAACGAATCACGTTAGGCAGCTAGGAAGGCAGTTGTGGATGGTCCACCTCCCCCACCTGTCTCCGGTTCGTTGGAGATTGAGAAGCCTACTACTGAACCTGTTGTGAGGCCACCTCCTAAAGGTGTTCTAAGAAGATATTCCTACAATCTGAATGCCCATGCCGCTCATCACTACAGTATTGTTGAGGATTTGGCACAAGCGCCTTTTGCCATGTCTGCATTGGAAGTTCTTCAAAGTTGTCATTCGCAACAGAAATATTTGTTGTCTACAATCAGTGGAATCGATCCAGCCAATTCTAGTCTTCTCACCTTCGACTTAGAAAATTTCACCCCCCGACTTCCACATAAGATCGCTCTTGTTATTCAAGTCAGGATCTACGGTCTTAACATCCATAGGGCTGTTGGGGATGAAGGTGCCTCTACCTGTGTCATGTCGTCCACCTGCTGGAAGGCCATTGGCTCTCTGGCTCTTTCATCATCTCCAAATGCCCTAGAGGCATTCGATGGTCAGGAATCCAAAACCCTAGGTGTTCTCGAGAGTTTACCGATTACTTTATAGGGGAAGACAGTCAACGTAGAAGTAGAAGTGGTTGACGCCAAGCTTAACTACAGTATACTTCTCGGTCGCAATTGGACTCACACCATGCTATGCGTGCCATCCACCCTCTTTCGACTTCTTAAGTTCCCTCACGAGGGAAAAATCGTTACGGTGGATCAGTTGTCTTTCTTCACCTCCACCTCTGAGAGCAATGTTCCGTACGTGGATCAGATCCCAAATCCCCCTGACAGCGTAGGACCCGGTCTATTCAAATATCTCGTCCTCATGGGTATTTTTCACGCACCACCATTGCACACCGCTCAAGTTAATATGATCTCTAGGTCTGATGACCCATGGCTCAACCCTTCGCCTGAGCAGGTGACTGAGTTTGGAGAATCGATGCCCTTAACTCCGGTAGAGATTAACTACTATGAAATCATCACCGCATCTGATCCTCCCCCTCCTCAGCATGCTCCTTCAAGCATGGCTTTAGACATCTGTTCTCAATCCCCCTGGCTCGGCGAGGCCGACTCGCCTAATCCTCTTAAAGAGATTTTCCCTCTAGACGAAGCCATTGTTGAAACAATGTCTCTTGAGGAGGTTCCTTGGACCAATACTCATCATCGTTCCTCCTTTATGCCCATCCTAGGGGCAATGTCAGATTTTCTAGAGCGTTTTTCATCTCAGGTTCCCACTCCACCTCTCCAGACGCCCATATTGACACATGAGGTGCTTTCAGAGGGAATCCTAAGCAACATTGCTCAAACCATTCCAATCGACATCTCTGTTAAACTGGGGATAGCTGAGAATATACACGTGGGAGTGAATTGTTCTCCTGATGAGATACGAGTTTATACTGGTCTTTTTCGAGAATTTAGAGACGTGCACCTGGTCCTTTGAGGAACTGCCCGGGATTGATCCTAGCATAGTATTGCACGAGATTCCTACCTATCCTGGTGCAAAAATCATGTGCTAACACCTACGCCCAGTGCACCCTCGCAAAGCCGCTGCCATTAAAGAAGAAGTTGAAAAACTTCTGAACGCGGACTTCATTTACGCAATTCCCCTCACAAAATGGGTCTCCAACATTGTCCCTGTAGATAAGAAACAGGGTACTATAAGAGTTTGTGTTGATTACCGAGATATTAATCAGGCCTGTCCAAAGGAAAACTACCCCACTCCTTTCATAGATCAAATCATTGATGAATGTGCCGGGAGTGAGATTTATTCCTTGATGGACGGCTTTTCCGGGTATAATCAGATAAATATTCTACCCGCTGATCAACACAAGACTGCATTCATCTGTCCATGGGGTAATTTTGCTTATAAAAAGCTCTCATTCGGCTTGAAGAATGCTCGAGCCACTTTCCAGCGTGCTATGTCTTACATGTTCCACGACATACACTATATCGTTCAGCGTTATCTGGATGATTTTCCAGCTCACTCAGCTTGGCGAGAGGACCACCCACAACACCTCCGCCAGATTTTCCTTCGCTGTAGACGCTATAATATCTAGCTCAACCCTCATAAATGCATCTTTTGCGTGGATTTTGGCCGTCTATTGGGGTTCATAGTCTCCAAGGACGGGATTTTCCTTGACCCTCTAAAGGTCGAGGCCATTGTCAATCTCCCATCCACCTCTTCATTATATCAATTGCAAAGTCTGCAGGGAAAAGCTAACTTCCTACGACGCTTTATACGGAACTACGCGGAAGTGGCCAAAGGATTCACGCATCTTTTAAAGTAGAACGTTCCCTTTCATTGGGAAGACATTGCTCAACAATCCTTTGAGAAGCTTAAGAAATTACTTGTTAATGCTCCATTGCTTCGGCCTCCAAACTATCATCGTGATTTCACTCTATACTTGGTCGTCACCTTTAGCACCATAGCTATGGTTCTGGTGCAGGATGACGATAATGGCAATGAACACATTGTTTACTATCTATCATGGAATCTTCTTGACACGGAAAAGCGTTACACTCACGTCGAGAAGCTAGCTTTAGTAGCTGTACAAGTTGTGAAACGTTTCTGCCACTACATCCTGCTGCGTACCATTACCGTGGTTTCGGATTGCAACCCCATGACATATATTATTTCTCGATAATTACTGGGGGGGAAATAATCCAAATGGATCGTTATCCTTCAAGAGTTCGACCTAGAGTTTACTACTGCTAAGTCAACCAAATCACTGGTTTTCGCGGATCTTATTTGCTCCCTCCCGACAGACTCCCCCCCATCTCATTCTGAAGAACATATTCCAGAGGAAACCATCTTCCTTATCAACACCCATGACCCATGGTATGGTGATATTATTGTGTATCTTCGGACGTCAACCTTCCGCTCTGATTTGACCAAAGATGCCGACGTCGGATTCGGCATCAGTCTCAACCCTACCGCATTGTAGGAGATGAATTATACTGGGTTGGAGTAGATTCGGTGCTCCGTCGGTGTTTGACTCTGGAAGAGGCCGAAAGAGTCTTAAATGACTGTCACAATGGCACCTGTGGCAGTCACATGTCTGGATATGCCACCGCCCAGAATATTCTGTGTGCGGTTTACTTCTGGCCGTCAATATTCAAAGACTGTATTGTTGTAGTCTGAAAATGTCATGCGTGTCAGGTTTTTCAGCACAAGATGCACGTGCTGCCTCTCCCTCTGAACCCTGTCATTACCATCGGCCCTTTCGCAAAATGGGGCGTATATTTCATGATGTGTAACCCTCATTTGACCGGGGGGCATGCATATATAATTTTCATTGTCGACTACTTTACTAAGTGGGCCGAAGCGATGCCTACACTAGCCGCCAGTGGTAAGATAGCTGCCCAGTTCATCTTCAACCACATTACTGCACGTTTTGGGGTCCCTCAGGCCATTTTTACTGATCATGGTACTCACTTTCGAGATTACATGATGGTCGAGCTGACATCAAGATTGGGCTTACGACACGATAGCTCAATGCCATATTACCCCTAGGAAAATGGCCAGGTTCAGGCTGTGAACAAAGTTTTGGTCACAATGCTTCAACGAACAGTTGGAATTCATAAGTCCAATTGGCACCTCCAATTGTTCTCAGCTCTATGGGCATACCAGACGTTAGCAAAGAATGCAACTAGATTCACACCATTCCAATTGATCTATGGTCTGGAAGAAACTCTTCCGGTTGAGTGCGAAATTCCTTCTTTAAAGTTGGTAGTGGAACTTTTTCCCGATACTTCTCCTGAAGAAGAGCGTCTCTTGTATTTGGAACGGTTGGATGAAACCCGCCGCTTGGCTACCTTAGTCATTGAGGCACAGAAAAAGTGGGTCAAAGCACACTTTGATCAATCTATATCTCCACGTTCCTTTGTCTAAGGGGACCTTGTCCTCCTATACGACCAAGCACATGACAAACTCGGGGCAGGAAAGCTCCAACCCATGTGGCATGGGACCTATATAGTAAAATGAGTATTGAAAAATGGGGCTTATGAGCTCATTGATTATGAAGAACTTCCGATAGCGCAGCCTAGGAATGGGCTGTACCTTAAGAAATACTACGCTTGAAGTTGATTATGAAGGAGTTCCATTAGCGCAGCCTAGGAATGGGCTATACCTTAAGAAATACTATGCTTGAAGTTATTTTTGGTGTGGTGTGTGTACATAGGTGTATATATTCATTTGTGTGCATGTGTGGTGTGGTGTGCGATGTAAGCGTCTTTCTACTGATCGGGTCTTCCTGATTGTGCAGATGTCCATTACTCCGTTTGTGGGTTTTGTGGATGGTGCCTCCTGCAGTACCAGGAATCTGTCCTCGGCAGCCTAGGTAATTTATAATCTCGCTGGTGAGTTGATTAACCTGCAAGGTGTATGTCTGGGTCCTGCTACAAATAATATCGCAGAATATAGTGCTGTATTGGAATTATTAACCAAGGCTGTGGACCTCAGCATTCATGAATTACTTATGTATCTAGACTCACAACTTGTAGTATTACAACTTAACGGACATTATTCAGTAAGAAATCCATCCATTTTATGTCTGTATCTGCGTATTCGTCTGCTAGAAAGAAATTTTGACTATATTACATATCAACACATACCCAGACATATGAATACATTAACAGTTGCAGTAGCTAATTTGGTTCTAGATAGACATTTGTGCAATTTATAAACAAAACATCATCACATGTAAAAGATTCATCCAGAAATAGGTATGTATATATATGTGTGTCGAAATGTTTACATATTGTGCATCACATAAAATAAAAAAATATACATGTTCGTCTTAATACATCCAGAGACGACATGTCTCTCAAAAAAAATATATGCATGAAAGAAGCCCTAGGTGTCTAATCTGCATGGTGCTCGTGGTAACATGCTACCACGTGCACTAAGCGTCTCAAAAGTCGGTGGAGGTGACTAGGCACTCCCACCGTATGTCTTTGATATGCCACCAGGACATTTGCCAGTCGGACGTAGTCTGGAATCCCCCGAGCAATCCCCTCAATGTTCTGGATCAAATCTCCTCCCTCGGCACCCTCCGCCTGAGGGTCAGCTGTAAGCTGAGTTCTCCGTGCAATGGGAGACATACCGGCAGATCTCTCTAGGTCAACATCTGCATACATATAAAACTGGTGTTAGAACGGACATGTATTACCAAAAAAATCATAAAACATAAAAATCAAAAAGAGAGGTCATACCCAACTCCTCGTCCCAGTCATCCCCCTCCGGAAGTGGGAGATCTGGGTCTCTACTGAAATCAGCCCTGGCATAGGGCCAATCCTCAACCACGATTAGCTGCCGCCGTAACCATCCAAAAAACTCCAGCCTCTAGGACATCTGTTGGCCTCCTCCTGATTTGGGCATAAGTGCTGCCCAGCGAGCCATCCTTGGCTCTCTTGGTATCAGCTCAGCAACTATGGCCCCTTAGCCCTGAAAGATAGGTAGTCGTTCCAGGATGAACGATACCAAAATGGAACCGTAGCCAAATCTCTTCAGTTTGACTTGCTTGCACCTTGTAAGCTGCCTTTTGATATTTTTTGTCACTACAGTAGCCCAATCAAACAATGTAGGGCTCATACACTCGGAGGCTAGTATGAGTTGGGCCTTGGTCACCTCATGCAGCGCTTGCGATCCCGCAGCTCGCGTAATGGTGTGTAGCACTACCCTGAGTGCTAGATCACGGACAATGTGGATATCCACCTTCCCGCTTCCTGATCCAGTTCATGCCCCTGGGCACACCCTTGCCATTACTTTCTCCATATTCTCTCCAGATGGTCTGCTGCCTGTCAGGATGGGCACCGGACCTCTGCGCGACAGTTCGGTTATGAAATATACGTCGGAAACCTCGAGTTCCAACATTTGGTCCCGAAGTTTAAAAACTTCCTCATTTTCGTCCCATATGCTGACCAAGTACTGTAGCAAATCTAGCTAAGGTCGTAAGCAAGGTGTGAGGAAGAATTTATTAAGTCCATAGTTCTTAAGTGCGGTCATGTAGGTTTCATTCTCGATAGCCATTTCATCTTCCTCTCCATGTTCCCTCTCCTTCCATTCGATAACCATTTTTGCCTTTATATCTGCATCAACACAATAAAAAATACATGGTTAGATCTCTGGAACATTTGAAAATCCACATAGATAGCTCACATTTTCAAAATTTTGAGCGGAAAATTGCGTTGCGCCATTGGCACGACCTCTTTGTGAAGAAATGTCCATTGGCGCGGGTCCGTGCCCGATACCCGCGCCAATGGAGCGAGCCCTAAAATTTCAAATTGGTTCACCCAGAAGTCTAATACATATAAAAACATATAAAAAATGGATTGGAATGGAGCTTAAGGAAACACCTATTACCTGGAACAAACGCGGAACTGAATAATGTCTCGGATCAGTCGTAGTCACCGTCAGAAGTCCGCACACAAATGGACCACTACTACTCTCCAATGAGGTAAATAGTAAAAGTAATTTTGTTTTTACCATTTGAGACTTATTTATAAATTTTTGAAATCTAATTAGGTTTTAAAAGTCATTTTTTATTAATATTTTAATATATTTTGTCAAAAATGGATTTTACACTTGCCTTTATGTGCAGCAACAGGTTTTTACGCAACTTAAACGGTGACACGAGTTGTATTTTATACTTTTTCGGACTCGGTAAATACACAAAAAATTCATTTCGGAGTCATCTTTCAGCTCTTTTCTAACTCTCTAAACATGAAAATATTGCCGAGGCCCTTGTCGTTTCGATCTCGTTAAAGTGGCCATGAAATAACATCTACCCAGTATACGTTTACCCCTTTTTCAGGCTGGGATAGATTATTTACGAAAAAGGAATACCCTAGCCTATTGCGACTAGGAGGTTTTCTCAGACATAGTTTTCTACCTTTTCGGATCTGAGGAACTATTTACGAAAAGGGACCGTTGGATTTTACTTTTCCGCTGTCTTTTCAAACTCTCTAAATATGAAAAGACACCGAGTTCTTCCTCTTTCAGACTCATTAAACCCTGATGACATTGGATTCAGTCGTAATGACGTTGTTCGAGTCGCTCCTTGCTAGGGCTCGTTAAATGCACTAGGATGGATTCATCCAAAGGATGAACTTATATTACAAGCATGTGCTATCCCCTTCAAGCTTGTTATCAAAATAATTGGGGTACTCGCCAGAAATGGTGGGGGAAAATGGAACCAAAATCATTGTCATGTCAGCAGTCTGTCGCTCTTGAACATGGCACTTGTCTGTATTCGTGTCAGGTTGGGGATATCTCATCTCGTTTGTTCACTTGCCTCTATGGGTTTGGGTAATCCTTTTTAACCTCTCATCTTCTATTTGCCTCGTTGCCATGACCTATGACCCGATGATGTCAAATACTTCCAAACTCACTGTCATGCTGCCATGTGTTCAAGAGAAGTTGACCTCTACAAGTATAAACCTTCCTCTGATTCTCATCTGGTCCTGATTCACAAAGACATTATGTTCCTCTGTCTCACGTCGATGATGTGGGAAACACTTGCCCCACCTTCGATCAAGGTCACTTCCTGTCGACTTCAGCTCATTATCCAGGAAGCTGATCTAGAGACTCCCTTCTGGTACCTTAGAGCCTGCATGCCTCAATGGCAGGTTCTTCGCATTCGACGTGAGGTTTTCATTATTGGCCTCCGATTGAGTGATTCTGCGGGTGTTCAATGTTAGCTCAATGTTCACATGCCGTAGATTGTACCTGTAGTACCTTGAGGACCATTGGCATTAATGGTGGTACCTCTCGCGTCTGTTAATAGCTTTCATCATCGCCTAATAATCAAACGATGTTCTTGCATGTTCGACTTCAGCTCACTTATTCGTATGCTTGAACTTGTACTTTGTTTGGGTCGAGATGGAGTGCAAGACCCTGGATTTTGCCTTTTATAATCCAGGCTGCGATTTTGTGGATTATTATGATTAGTTACATGACTCACTGATTGGATGGCTACGACCATACCTGAGTCTATTTACCGATCCTCACTGGATGGCTACGTCCATGCCTTGGATCTGGATTATTACATACTTTGTTATGGATGGCTACACCCATACCACGTATATATCATGTATTTGAGATATCAGTTGTACTTCTCTACGCAGGTTTTCCGACGGTGGTGTTTTCAGTTGGACATGTTCTCGTAAAGCATTTCACCCCTCTCTCTCTCTCTCAGGCCTCATGCTTTAGGGGGCATCTGTTACAGAGAAATTTGTTACCGTCCCTGCAATTCCCCATCCTGCACAATTGGAGGGCTCATTCCGTGACCTGTGAGAAGTTACATAACTTGAAAACACTTTCATGGCATTTCCCTAAACATGTACTTTCATTGTCCTGAAGACAAATCCTTGTGAAAAACCCTAAAAACACCCCTTTTTGCATTGGCGCGGGAAGACAGTTCAATACCCGTGCCAATGGGGGAAATCCTTCAAAGAGGGCACACCAATTGGCGCTCTATCACAGAGTCGCACTCGTGCCAACCATTTTAAGGAGTGTTTTTTAAAAATAAATGGCGGAAGTTTTGTCCTAACCAATCCATAAAATGGTATCTAATTTGAGTTGGGAGGTTTGGCTCCAGATCTCCATGTAGAAGAAGTGGTTTGCCACCTCTCATGGAAGCTTCCTTGAGGATAGGGCCAATCCCATGATTATAGGGATCCCAACTCCCCTTCCTCCATCTATAAAAGCTTGCTCATCTCCTTTGCAAGCAAATCTCCAAGTTCCCAAGAGCCATCAGAGCGTTATGCTACAAGAGCCTTGATTCATTCCCTTAAGGCCAAATCCAAGCAAGGAGATTATTGTCGAGACATCCGAAGAGAGAGGCTTGTCCCATCCCTGATAGGCTTTTTTGAGACGTGTTCCGCTGGCGACCCTTCGAAGGAGAATTCAGCGTCAGAGCCATGTTGTATCCTCCTTTGATTGATTAATGATTAGCGACTATTGGTTATGGTTCCACTCCTGTTGTCAATCATGATGACGAGTTATGTCTTCTCTGACTGACATATAGTTGCATATATTGGATTTTACGCTTGCGTTTGTTGTGTTTCTTGCGAGTGCAGGTGTCCGGTCACGGAGATCGTGAGGATCACGATCTGCTAGAGCTAAGGAATGGGAGCGCTAATTTCTCTACAAGCAACAACGTTGGATTCTAGGTAAGCCTTCATCGCTAGTTGGTTTATTTGCAATTAGGAACCTGCACTATAGCGTGTGGCGATTGTTGCTAGACCTGGTCTGGGCTAGTAGGGATCACCTCTGTCCGCAGAGGGGATTTACCTCCACAACACTCCCTAAAGACTATGTTGTCTCTCCATGATCTCCATCATGTTCTGCGTTAAATTCCCACTCTCATCATGTGTGCATTAGATGCACCACTTACTCCACTATCTCATCATAAGTGCTTTATGATATTACTTTGACTGAACTATGATATTAGTTGACCTCCTCCGACATCCTCATGATTTCACATTTTAGATCCATGATCTCCACCCTTCCTTTATTTAAGAAGCTACTCCACTACTCCATAATGTAGATATAAATCTAAAATATCAAAATACACACATTAAAAGTTGATTTTATTCATCTATGGGGTTTGTGCATCCCTCCACCCTCTTATTTACTTAATTAGTTATGCAGATTAAGAACTCTAATATTCCAATTATATTGTGGAAAATTGGGAATATTACATTCTTCCTGCTCCTATGCTAAACATTCTCAGATATAGAAGAATATTTTGTCACTGGAGGGAATCTTAGGCTACCACCCTTGATTCATCAGGAAAAAACTTGGATTTTCTGACAATTGGATACTTCCTAAAATATCATCATCAATCATCATTAGAGGGCATATCATCAGGGAGCGCACTTGACCCTATAACCACATCGAGGAGCACATCTCAATCGGAAATATGATGGGGGAGTTATACCTATACAACCCCATATCTAGAATAGGATATGTATCAATGTAGGGGAGCCCATATTGACCCTGGTATCACACCAGGGAGCTAAATCTCAACTCGAAGCTACATAGGGTTATCTCAACCCATCCTATTTCCTACTTATCTTCCCAGTGATGACCCAAAATAGTCATGTGGTAGAACAATTGCATCAGAATGGACTTGGGTTGTACACCACAAGTACATTCTCAACTTGTTGGTAAAACAAGGAGCGATATTCCCGAGAAGCCCTACTTGTGGGTATGATGCCAACTAGGGTATACTCTGTAAAAACTAATCAAGGGTGGAGCATTCTATGACCCTATGAATATAGAGGAGAAACATCTCAACCGTATGGATAAGAGATATGGAATACGACCTATTTTCTAGAGTTCCCTCAACCTTAGGAGCCCTTTATCTCGATTCCTCATCTTGGGAGCTTGGAAAGGGAGGAAGATCTATATCAGTTTCCTTTATCAACACTTCTCTCATCATACTCATATCTAGTATCTGATTATCACAATAAAAACTAATTATTGTTCATATTGGACATCAAATCAAATGTTATGTTAGAACATACATAATCATGTAAATCACAATAGGGTACCAATCACAACAAGATACCATAATCATCCTCCCTCTCACAGATGTTTCAATCAGACATGGATACCATAATCATCCTCCCTCTCAAGGAAGCGTCAATCACAAGTTTAAGCTTTTCTTGAACAACTGGAACATTTCAAATAGCATTCCAAACTATATTTATATGGAATTCTCTGTCATTACATTGTATCCATGTCTTATCCATATCATGCTTAGACAAATCTCTAAGGATATTCTACATCTTGCCTCACAACTAGCCATGCTAGCAGCATTGTATCCTAACTTGGTCATGATATGGGCCTCTCATCCAAGATATCATGGTAGATCTAATATTAAGGAAAAATCCAAATGTGCTCATCAATAATAATCCCAAACATGATCAAATCATTCCTACAACTACATATCATGGGAGAAATATCTCAACCTTTAAAAGTAAAATGTTTCATGTAGATACTTCAAAAATATGTTTGCTGGAAATTCTGAATGACGCAGCTCAGTCATGAATTTAATCATGTTATAAACACATATATAAGGATGGATTTTCAAAACAGAACATCAATGATTCAATAAACTAACAGATGCAAGGTAAATTTAAACAAAGTTTGAACATTAGATCAAAGTGTCCAGGTATTTTCATTACACAAATACATTTCAATAGTATTGCAACACGGGATTTCTTTCCCAAAATCCATAAATTGATTCATCATGCCATGATACATTATTTCGAGCTTTAGAAGCCATCCTAATATAACTTATATTTTTAGAGGCTCATCGCCTGTCAAGGGTAGACTATGAGTATTTAAAACCAAAGCAATAATCAAAATCAAGGCCATACCTTGGAACTAATTATTATGACTTCATTAGATAACTATCAAATATGGACAAATCTAAATCGATGAGCTTGCATCATGTAATGCTCTCAGTAAGCATAATGTCTTACCAAGCCAACATACTCAGCCTTACATAAATCAATGTTATGTTAAAAAAATCATTTCATAAAAGTTTAGAAGCCAAACCAAAACTATTATCCAAGACATTGATATCATAATATCAATTATTTCAACTGGTGATAGGTAGAGCTCATATCAAGACTTGAATTCATTTATTGTGAAGTCAATAGGTCAATCATGCCACTACAAGAAATTTTCATTACTACATGCTAGTTCATACATCAAGGTTAAGTCATGCATGTTTCATCTTCATACTGAGTTACAACAACCATTGTGCTAGGAATAAGAGGACCAATACATAACCATAATAATGAATACTGACATATGACACTGAAGGTCACTATGCCCACATAACATTGCCATCTAGGAAAATCAACAATCACTAGATCAAATCAAGTCAAATCCAATTGTGCGATCATGGTAAGATATATACTTCTAGAAATATCTCAATCAATAAGAATCATGTCAAAAGTTCCAAACACGGTTTATCTATTAGCAAACTCATGTCGAAATTTTGTAGAATAGACATAGTGACATACTCATATGTAATATTCCCAATTAGCCATGAGCTAGTTGGAATTTTAATTTTTGTTCTACTGCTTTGTTTTATGAATAAGAGGACAATGGAGGTCCATAATTCTCCTTAATAATGAATAAATCAATTCCAATATGAAAATGATATATATTGGCACCTTAATTGAGCACCTCTATGTGTGAAAAGGGGTTGCAACACCTTCATTGGGTAAACTTTGACAAAATCAACAACGCTGCCATGGAGGAGTGGCCATCATTGAAAGACAACGTAGTTTTAGATGGAGATTCTTTGCATGGAAGTAGTGATATTATTGGATGGGGCTTATGGTTTGGAAGCTCATATCTTATAAAAGGAAGAGGATGGCAGCCATATTCATTATGTTGATGTATATGATATTTTTGAATATATGATGTTTTTAGACATATATCTTTCTCTAGTTGTTTAGCTGATATTGATTTTTTTTTAGCACTACGTGTTCCTGATCAGGAATCCCACCTCTTCCATTGATGATCAGGTGATCATGTCCATGTTGAAAAAATGCTAAAAAAATGGAACTGCTCAGAATTGGTTTCACTATGAACAACCGGAAAGGGCTCATCACTGCGATTCTAGTGCCGTGAACAGGACTCAAATATGATGTCGTATGTGAAAGTTACTGAAATTTGAAAATGCCTAATAACCTCCAAAATAGGACTTTTTGACCAAAATAATTTTTCATTGAAAAAATTTTTATTTGGCAAAAAAATAATTTTTATAATGTTTTTATAGCCCTTTTGGAGGGTGCCACGTGGCCCGAGGCCAATGGTTCAAAATTCATGTTGAAGGTTGGAGGTCAAGGTGGGTCGAACCCTCGACCCGACACTTCGGGTAGGGTCGACTCAACGACTACACCACAGGTAGGTTGTTTAAATGTTGGGCGGAGGTTAAATGCACAACGGGCAAGTCGAGTTGTTCAAAGCTGAACGGAGGCAGAGTTTGGAGGGTGATTCGGGTCATCATGTTTCAGTGAATTTTCCATCGATCGTGTATTTGTTAAATGGGCGGAAGGATTGCGGGGCTAGCCCTTTAGGGTCAACCCCATCACCATACGACCACCTGCGGAGAACCGTGGCCTAAACCATTTCATAATCGATGGATTAAATGGGTTAAGCCCCTATGGGGTTAGCCTCTCACCACTGGACCTCCGACCCATGACCATGGGCAAGGGCTAAAACTTTAACTGTAGTGGAAAAGGTTATGTAGACCGTTAATGTCGCCAGTGCAACCACATAATTAATGTGGTGGTTTATTAACGGTTGGAGAATGCGGTTAAGTCGGGTATGGCATGTGATCGATGCCCTTGATATTTAATCTCACACCAAACCGTTTCCACCTAACTTGATGCATTCCACCAAATCCGAATTTTTCCCCATATTTAGCACGCTTAACTGGAGTTAGACCATATTCAGTGGGGTTTTCAAGTGACATTGGGCAGTTTTATTTGGGAGGTCATAACATTCACAATATTGAGCCAAATTGGATGAAATTTTAGTCAATTTGGGGTTTCTTAAGCATTCTGGAGTGTTTGGGATAGGTTTCAGAGTGAAAAAAAGGTGTTCTTTAGCCATTTTTTCTTCAGAGAAGAGGAAAGGGCCACCAGGGCAATCAGGAAGATGGAGCTATATTAGGTTTTACTTCACTGTTTGAGGTGAAACAAAAGCCATTTTTAGCTTATTTCTATCTTCTGAAGTCAAATTCACAGCCTTTTTTCCTATTTAGGCATATATTTCACTATATAACCATTTTGAGAAACTTAATAGAGAAAGGACATGCCCATTGGGAGCCTTGGACCCGACAAATGTAGCCCAGGAGGGGTGAACTGCCTCATCAGTTTGTTGTGTTATGCTATGGTTAATTTCTCTTGTTGTGTATTTCTGATATAATATGTTAAATAGTAAACTTAATTAACATTTCCTCACAGAAAAACTGAGAAACAATTACCAAAAAATTTTTGTTTAACCTGCAAGACATGTAGAATACTTTGCACACTAAATTAAATGGAAATGGATAATTTGCATAGCATTACAAATAGTTCCATTTTCATATCAGATGGTATCAGAGATCAAGATTTTAGCCTTAGAAGCTAGATTTTTACTCTGCATTTGTTCTTGTGCAAAGATATAGTTGATTGTTTGCAAGTTTTGATGCGTACTAGGCTTAAACTCAAGAAAGGTGAAGGACACTTGGTTAGTGCACAAAGTAATCCACAAAAAAGAAGGGCTAGAGAGCCACCTCCAAGATCCATTGAAGAAGCCTCAAGCATGTCTTCAAGAGAAGGAGAATCTCTTGAAGGCATTGATCCCAAAGAAGAAGAGCGGGTATTCCAAAAGGCTTTCCTATACATGATAGAGATGGTGAGGATACTCTACCAAGAAAGGAATGATAGGCTTGCTAGAGAAGGGTCTAGACACCAAAAAGAAGGAGAGGGTTCTTCAGGAGGAAAGAAAAGTGATGACAAGTCAAAGAAAGGACATGGAGGTAATGGTGATCCACTATCCCCAATATTCATCCTCTTCCTCTACATTGTCATCCTCTACTTCGGTGAATCAATCCCACAAGTCTAAAATCATTGGTAAAATTCCATTTTTAAAGCTTTATGTTAAATTTGAGTTGCCTATGTTTAATGGTGAGGTCAATGCAGAGAAAAATGACAATTGGATAAGACAGTTGGAAGCTTATTTGAGGATACAAAACCTTCATGAAAACTACACCAAAATTCAGTTAGCCTCTTTGAGAATGGAGGGAGCAACATTGGTATGGTGGGAAGCCAAGACCAAGGATGAAATTAAAAAACAAGGTAAGATTAATTTATCATGGGCTGAATTTATTTCCGCAATTAAGCAGCAATTTTATCCATTAGCTCATTTACAAAAGGCTATCATGAATTGGCAAAGTTTTAGACAGCTTAAGGGACAAAGTGTTCAAGATTACACTCAAGATTTTAGATGAAGGGATTTATTACTTAGAATTTATTTGCATAGCCAAGAGAATTTTCTGAAATATATAGGTGGTTTACATAGCTATCTTATACATACTATCCTTATGTTCAATCCTACTAGTCTAGACGAGGTTTGTGTCCAAGCCGCACATTTAGAGGCTAGAGGTAAATAATCTTTTGATGGGAATGAGGGTAGTGAATTTAAAAGCAGAGGTAGAAAAACAAATTCAAACTCTAGGAGAGAAAAAGGGAAATTATTTTGTAAAAGCTGTTCCAAAACAAGCCATGATGAAGAACATTGCTAGAAACTTCATCCAAAGATGAAACTAGAAAAATTTAAAACCAAAGGTAAGGCCAAAGAAAAGGGCAAAACAATTGAAACAATTTAACAAGACTTAGGGTCTGAATTAGATGATGAAACTAAAAGCATAACAATGGTACTAAAGAACATAAAGGGGAAATAGATTGTAAAGGAAAAAAATCCCTGTTCTAGCACTTTAAACTATCACATAGAAGCTCCAAATGAAGAGAGGAGGATAGAGTTGTTTCATGTGAGGATAATCTCAAGACATAAAAATATAGACACACTATTTGACAGTGGGTCTCAAACGAATCTCCTCTCAGAAGACTTAGTCAAGAAGCTGAAACTTGAGACCATTCCACATGCAAATCCATATCCACTTGGATGGATTTGCAAGGATGCTAATTTAGAAGTCTCAAGAAAGTGCATGTTGTGCTTCGCCGTAACAACTTATTATGTTGATTTGGTTGAGCTAGATGTGGTAATTCTTGACATTACAGGTGTGGTGTTGGGTAGTCCGTATTTATATGACAGAAAAGCGATCTTCCATCGCCATGAGAACAAGTACCATTTTTTCAAGGATGGTAAGGATTTTATTGTGAGAGCACATTGGAAGAAGCTAGAATCGTCTTTAGTGAATGCAGGGCAGTTGAAAAGGCTTGTCAATGCAAGTCAAAATATGAATTTTTTTATGATTAAACAAAAATATTTTGTACATAATCCTTTTCATTTTATTGCTGATGTAAATGATGAAATGTTTCAATATGAAAGTAGGTCATCTTTGGAAGAAGATGACAAGATGTTGCAGAAGGTGTCCTTAGTGTCGATCGGTGTAGAGAACAAAGTGTCAGTGCAAAGTGGTGCAATAATCCATGAGAAGGAAAAGCGTGCAAGAAAAGAGAGCACAAAGTTCAACAAGGGTCATTGCTAGTTTCAGAATGGCAGGTTGGTATGGTGAGAAAACTTGGTCAGGAATCGACACAGGTACATGGCTCATTCAACAAAAATTTTCCACGAGGACAGTTGGTAAGGTGAACCTTATTTTCAGTTTCCTTTGAAGGTATACCATTGTAGGAGCAGTATGTTTTCTGCAAATTATAGTTTTTATTTCGCAAATTTCAAAAATTGGCACCATGACTCAGTCAAGGTTAGAAATAGTCGGTCAACAGGTTGAAGGAATAATTTATCTTTTTATGAGAAGCTCAATTTGATGAAGTCAAGAAGATTTTAGTGGCTTAAGTTTGGAAGAGTGGAGATTCAATATCCTCATCTTCAATTTCTATAATTGAGAGAGATTTTTGGGTCCAAAATCTTCCCATTTGGGAGGTGTGATCAGTTGATCATGTCCAAGTTGAAAAAATGCTAAAAAATGGAACTGCTTAGAGTTGGTTGCAATATGAATGACTGGAAAGGCCTCATTGTTGCTATTTTGGTGTTGCAAAGGACACTCAGATCTGATGTCGTATCTGAAAGTTACTAAAGTTTGAAAACACCCAATAACCTCCAAAATAAGACTTTTTGACGAAAAGAATTTTTCATTGCAAAATGTTTTATATGGAAAAAAATTAATTTTTATAACGTTTTTATAAGCCTGTTGGAGGGTGCCACGTGGCATGCCTGGAGGTTTCCACGTGGCCTCGGGCCAATGCTTCAAAAGTCATGTTGAAGTTTGGAGGTCAAGGTGGGTCGAACCTTCGACCTCACACTTCGGGCAGGGTCGACCCGACCACTACACCACAAGCAGGTCGTTTAAACATCGTGCGGAGGTTGAATGCACAATGGGTGATGACTCATTCAAAACCAAATAGAGGCAGAGTTTGGAGGGCGAGTCAGGTCACTGTGTTTCGTTGAAAGTTCCGTCGGGTCATGTATTTGTTAAACAGAGAAAGGATTGGGGGGCTAGCCCTTCAAGGTTAGCCCCATCGCCATATGGCTACCTGCAAAGAACCGTGGCCTAACCCATTTCATAACCAACAGATTAAATGGGTTAAGCCCCTATGGGGTTAGCCTCTCACCATAGGACCTCTGACCCGTGACCATGGGTGGGGGCTAAAACTTTAACTGTAGTGGAAAAATTTATGTAGACTGTTAATGTGGCCAATGCAACCAACTAATTAATGTGGTGGTTTATTAACGGGTGGAGAATGAGGTTAAGTCGGGTATGGCATGTGACTACCACCCTTGATATTTAATGTCACACCAAACCGTTTCCTCCAAACATGGAGTGTTCCACCAAATCCAGAGTTTTCCCCATCTTTAGTGCAATTAACTCAAGTTATCCCACATTTAGTGGGGTTTTCAAGTGAGATTAGGCAGTTTTCTTTGGGAGGTCATAAATTTCACAATATTGAGCCAAATTGGACAAAATTTTAGTCAATTTGGGGTTTATTGAGCATTCTGGAGTGTTTGGGATAGGTTGTAGAGAAAACAAAGGTGTTCTTTAGCCATTTTTGCTTCATAGAAGAGGAAAGGGCCACTAGGGCCATTAGGAAGATGGCGCTGTATTGGGTTGTACTTCACTATTTGAGGTGAAACAAAAGCCATTTTTAGCTTATTTTTGTCTTCTAAAGTCAAATTCACATCTTTTTTTTCCTGTTTACGCATATATTTCACTGTATAACCATTTTGAGCAACTTAATTGAGCAAGGACATGCCCATTAGGAGCCTTGGACCTGGCAGATGTAGCCCAGGAGGGGTGAACTACCTCATCAATTTGCTATGTTATGCTATGGGGAATTTCTCTTGCTATGTATTTCTGATATAATATGTTAAACAATAAACTTAATTAACATTTCCTAACACAAAAATTCAGAAACAATTACCAAAATTTTTTTGTTTAACTTGCAAGACATGGAGAATACTTTGCACACTAAATTAAATGGAAATGGATACTTTGCATAGCATTACAAATAGTTCCATTTTCAGATAAATTGATAAGCTCTTGGAGGATTCTTGCACTACATTGTCCAATTTTAAGGCCAAGCTTCATCTTTCATTTACAGTGCATATCCTATTGAGGGTTGAGTTGTTTTGCAGGTTCTAGCAATGGAGACCATATTTGGGTCATTTCAATGCTTATTTTCAGTGGAGAAGGCCTCCTTTCCATTGGGAATATGTTAAGGAAGGCCCTTGTGCTTATTTTCATATCTTGGCTTCAGGCCATTGATTTATTTTCCTCTACAGTGCATTTTATTTCCAGACCTGCATTATTTTGTAGGAGGAGTTGCAGGGTGGTTTTGGCACACCATTCGGAGAGAAGGTTTGCTGGTGAAGGGGATATTCCTTTCATCTAGGAGATATATTGGAGGAGGCTAAATTATTTCTTAGATCAGATCAGCCACACTTTCCATATTTTTTTTTGCAGTGGTTCTTTAGCCCTAGGGCTTAAATCCCCATCTTGTACATGGTATTTTGCTGAAAACCCTTAAGGGGTTCTTAAAAGGAAGTTGTATAGTGCTCATATCTGCATTAAATCTATCTTTTGAGGCACATATCAGCCTTATATCTCTTTTTTAATAATTTTCTGTATTAGTGTCTTAAAAACAATGTTGTAGCAGCCTTCCAGCTCTTTATATATAGTAGCAACACCTCTTTTGAGGGATAATCCATTTCTTATGCATATTTTGCTATTATTATAATGAATAGAAGGTCTCCATATTGGCCTCTTTCTTTTATATGATGTTTTACATTATTGTTCCAGCATTTTGCACTATATTCCTGATTTTCCCATTTGGGAATATTACAGTGGTATCAAAGCATAATCTTGGCACAACCTGTGCATCTTGAAAAGCCAATATGTCATCTGAAGAAGGATATCCTCTTACTAATAGAAATAAGAGGTACCAAATAAGAAGACAGTGGAAGTTTTATTATACAAATGAAAAAGAAGACAAGGGTAAAACCCCTTTATCTAGAGGAGAAGATGAAGAGAAAGAGTTTCCTGATATTCTTCTCAAAGTTATGCATGATATTACTATATAAATGAAGGAGTAGAGGATGGATAGATACAAGGAATACATAAATGATTTCAACATGGTGAATACTTTGGCATTTCTCATCACTGGAGTGATCAACCAATGCAGCAACAACAAGTTTCCCAACGCTCTACATTGCCTACATTCTTGGTAGTGGGAAATGAATGGTTTCAAGAAAAAGAATCCATTGAATACTATTTCATGGAGTATGAGTCTCAAACTCATAGATTCAAGGACCACTTGAGTTTTCAAGAATTTTCTGAAATCAAGGACAATAGGAGACCCAAGAATCACAATAGAAGTGGTGGATTCATTCAGAATCATGATCTACATCACAATATGGGTAGATTCTTCTTACCCAACTTTGAGGGGTCATATAATTGCACTGCCAAATCATGGGTAGGGAATCTTTACATCTACTTCTAGTTGAAAAAAGTTCTAGAAATGGAGGCCATTAAGATAGCAGCGCTACACCTTGAGGGTGAAGGACATGATTGGTGATTCCATGGCTTATCTACATTGGGTCATGCCAATGTTACTACATATTCAAATCTAACAAGGAGGCTAGTGGAGAGGTTTTATAGAAGAGATCCTGAAGCACCATTCATGGGGCTTGCAAGGCCAAAACAATCAGGTAATCCAGAAACTTGTATTTCTGAATTTTTGAGACTTTTTGTTATGGTTCCTCATTTATCTATAGCAAGAAGGGTCTATATGTTCATTGATGGGTTAGATTAACCTCTTCATGGGTTGGTTAAGTATTTCATTCCCACTACCCTTCAACATGCCATTGAAAGTGCTAGAGATCTTCAATATGCCTTGCGAAAAGAAAAGGAAACATTTCAGCATAAGCCCTCTTTCCATCAAAGGGAAAAGATGAGAAGGCTCCCTTTTCAAAGGAGAGCCAAAATAAAAAACTTATTGATGATGATGTCCAAATATATTTTAGGAGAAGGAAGAAGAAGAACAAGAGAGGGGTCACAGCGGTGGAATAGTAGGAGATGATCCACCACCACCCGGGGGTGAGGATGTAGCAATTGCTCCAATTAGAGGGACTATTGCATCATTAAGAGTGGCACCCAACTATCATAAAAATTCCACACGAGAAAAAGAGTTGAATTTTCATAGTGGAATTAGGGATATGATGATCCCATATACTATGCATATGAGATTGGTCCACGAGACATCACTATCTTGTGGTAAACCACCTAGGAGACCACCTGATCTAGATTTGGTGAGAGATGTCTCATATCATGATGCACCATTCATAGATCCGAAAGGAATGGGAGCATTAGAAGACCAAGATACAATGCTGAGAGCCTTGGGTAGGCTCAAGGAGGAGGGAGACATTCTCCCACTATCATCATTACCCACTCTCACATCTCATACTACATTAGGAGGAAATGTTGTAGGATTGGAGGATGACACCATCATGGGGCAAGGAGACCATTACTTGGCTATGGAAACTAAGAATATATTCTAATTTGAGGAGAAATCTTACATACTTGGTATAATATGGTGGCCACACAAGCATGCTTTGGCTAAACCCAGGAAGTTTTGGATGGATGATAGCTTTCCATGGGAGACTAACCTCCAAAGGCTTCAACCTTTACTTGAGCATTAGAATATGTGATAAGAGAAGAAAGGAGGGGATTAAAACATCACAATGAGTACCTTTGGCATGGGATATATCAAGGGGAAGGGCAGCCATATGACAGATGTTCTTTGTGATAGATCATCAGTGCTGTCACAATGGAATATTGATCCATATTGGAAATCCAAATCTTTGATGGATTATTCCAAGGAAATTTTCACATGCATGATATTTGATGACCAGCTACATGAGGAGGGGTATTGAGATTAATATAAAGTCATCTATTATATTGGTATGATATTATTATCTAGGGCCTCCAAGCTCAAGGAGAAGTTTCTACAAAGAGCTTATGAATATTTCCTTTTCAGCCATACTTATTCCATGAGAGCCTACAACACTATCATGGAGAGCTACACTTGGGAAGGATTTGAAGAGAAACTATATCAGAATTTTCAGAGATGCATGGGCCATGTGGAGTTGGAAGAGAGACATAACTCAGTGAAGGAGTTATCACAGCCACCACTTTTCTATTTTCGAATGAGAGGGGATTTATCTATGGACCACTCCATTTGTATGAATAGATGTTTTGGTAAAGAACATGCTTATGTACACAATGTTTCATTTGATGATTATTTGCATTCCTTTACCATGTATATGCACGCCATAGCTCTAAATAGGAGAATTATTCCATATAAAATTCATGGCCAACTTTGGGCCATAAACATTTTTGAACATGGCCACTCCCTTGTAGGTCATAGGTAGATATTGTATCATTGTGGGTGCACTCCAAAAGCACCAAACATATCTCACATCTTCAACAATTGTGAGAAGACTCGGGAAGAAAGTAAGTGATCGGGAAACCACTTACCATATCACTATCTAATGTAGTCAGGAGATTTACTGTGACGGTTCCACATGTGGGACTATGACCCACCTCAATTTTTACAAATTTTTGTTCGATGTATTTAGTTTTGATCCCATAAATTGATGATGTTATTATTCTTTTTATGGGAATTAATAGAGGAAGTATGGGAGGAATATATATGCCCTATGGGAGAGATATTATCCATGTTCATTATGGTACATGTTTTAGGGAGAACATTGGCAAACCATGTTTGTTTCATTGGAACTATTGTCTCCTTGTGGGATGAATTATGTGCATCTCATAAGAACTTTGGAGGAGCATTTCATAGAGAGATGGATTGGGAGACACTTGGCTTATGAGGTAAGCTTATCACATGACAGTGTCACCAATGGTGGAAGAGAAGAGTTGCAACACTCACCTTGTTAATTGCTTGAGGACAAGCAACATTTGGGAAGGGAGGACTGTAATATTCCCAATTAGCCATGAGCTAGTTGGATTATTATTATTTTTTTTGCTGCTTTGTTTTATGAATAAGAGGAAAATGGAGGTCCATAATTATCCTTAATAATGAATAAATCAATGTCAATGTGAAAAGGATATATCTTGGCAGCTTAATTGAGCACCTTTAGGTGTGAATGTGGCTAGAACACCTTGACTGGGTCAACTATGACCAAATCAACAACGTTGTCATGGAGGAGTGGCCATAAATGAAAGACAACATCGTTTTAGATGGAGATGCTTTGAATGGAAGTAGTGCTATTGTTGGATGGGCCTTAGGGTTTGGAAGCTCATATATTATAAAAGAAAGAGGATGGTATCCATATTCATTATGTTGATGTATATGATATTTCTGAATATATGGTCAGTTTAGAAATATATCTTTCTCTAGATGTTTAGCTAAGATTGAGTGTTGTATAGCACTAGGTGTTCTTGATCAAGAATCCCCCCCATTCCATTGAGAAGCTCTTGGAGGAGTATTGTACTACATTTTCCACTTTTAGGTTTAAGGCCAAGCTTCATCTTTCATTTACAGTGCATATCCTATTGAGGGTTGAGTTGTTTTGTAGGTTGCAGCAGTGGAGACCATATTTGGGTCATTTCAGTGCTTATTTTCAGTGGAGAAGGCTTCCTTTCCATTGGGAGGATAGTAAGGAAGGCCCTTGTGCTTATTTTCATATCTTGGCTTCAGGCCATTGATTTATTTTCCCCTACAGCGCATTTTATTTCCAGATTTGCGTTATTTTGTAGGAGCAGTTGCAGGGTGGTTTTGGCACACCATATGGAGAGAAGGTTTTCGAGTGAAGGGGATATTCCTTTAATATAGGAGATATATTGGAAGAGGCTGCATTATTTCTTATATTAGATCAGCCACACTTTTGAGATCTGTATTCTGTAGTGGATCTTCAGCCCTAGGGCTTAGATCCCCATCTTGTACATGGTGTTTTGCTGAAAAACCTTAAGGGGTTCTTCAAAGGAGGTTGTATAGTGCTCAGATATGTAGTAGATATTTCTTTCGAGGCACATATCAGCCTTACATCTGTTTTTTAATCATTTTCTATAAAAATGCCTTTAAAACAACATTGTATCAGCCTTCTAGCTCTTTATATATAGTAGCAACACCTCTTTTGAGGGATTTTGTCAATTAGAGGCTTGTTCTTTCTTATTTTACATCTTATGGCCCATTTATTATGCATATTTTGCTAATATTATAATGAATATAAGGTCTCCATATTGGCCTCTTGATTTTATATGATGTTTTACACTATTTTTCCAGCATTTTTCACTATATTCCTGCTTTTCCCATTTGGGAATATTACCTCATATGAATGTCTCGATCACTTGCAAACACATGTTCAGTTCAGATATATAAACATTTTCAATTGACAGATCTTACTGATATCTACAACACATCTGGAGAACTGGCATCTTCCATGTGACCATCTGATCTCATGCTCAATTCCAGCAATTTTAGAAATTAGTTTACAATGATAGGATATGTTAGATATCCCTTGATTTAGAGTATAGACCAAATTCATTGTACACAACTTCAAAGCTATCTCTATCAGGCACAGACACATCTATGGGCCTTAATTTTCACGAGAGAGGCTCAAACCTCTTTTTTATATCAAGAATGTCATATAATCATAAATCATAGAAGAGCATGTAGTGATCTGGGTCGATCGAACAGGTCCAAGTACAAGCAGCTTAAGTACAAAGGCTCAAAAATAAAAGTGTTAGGAATGTGGAAAACTTAGTGTCAAGTTGAATATCTCGTCTTTCTGATTCCAACAACGTAGACGACACTAAATTTTGAGTCTGTATGAAGGAGTTAGGAGCAGTCAAACTTTGACGGTTGACTTGATGATGTGGTAGATTAAGGAGGCAACAAATTTTCTGTAGCTCAGCCACCAGATTTCGGCCAAATCTAGCCGGATTCTGGGAAAAATTGTGCGTCCCTTAATTTTACTCCTTCCGTCAAAAATTGGAATGTTCAAAAAGGTACAATTTGTTTTTAAAATAAAAAATATATATTTTTTGGAGGGCGGGCCATGAACCCTACCCTCCCCATCCAACAGATATAACAAATAGTATTATATTGGGGTTGGGTAGTGGTCATGACCTGCCGCCCAACCACCTGACTAATATATGAAATCAAAATATATTATATGGGTTGGGGGGTTGTTAACCCCAACACCAACCCAACACTACTTTTCCATGACTATATAGTGCCAGCGAGAAGTGGTAGCGTGGGCCACCCAATGCAGGCCTAGCCCCCCATACTTGCATTAAAATTTTTATGGAGGGTGTTAAAAAAAGGCCATGGTTTTTCAAACGTATCCAACTTAATATGAAGGGGGCCATGTTTGACCACCTGACCCCCTCCCCCAGTACGTGGATCTTAACCAACTCAACCAATGGAAAACTTGGTAAAGTCTGCCCAGATTTTAATATAAAAGCATGCATTTCATAAGTGCTTCTAGGAAGGCTAGGAGTGGGCACAAAGTACGAGAAAGGTGGAGCCACAAGCGCTGTGCAGGAGGGGGGTAGAACTATGATCTGAGCCATTTCCAGAGGGGTCATATTTTCACTTTGTAAGATTCAATAAAATTTTATATGGATTTTGCACCTCTTGGCACCACGAATCCAAGAGTGTTGTCCATTTCTTCAACAGAGGTCTCCAATTTTTGGGCACTTTCAGCTATGGAGGTATAAGGGTGTAATTTTTCGTTTATACTTGTACTTTCATTTTTAATTCCACTTAATGAAAGAGGGCCTCCCCACTAATTGAGCAGGAACTGGAGATGTAGTCCCTCCTCGACGAAATCTAATATCAATTTTGTGTCTTCTTTCATGATGTTAATTTCTTCTCTCTTCTTATCTTTATTCCTTTAAAGTTTCTTATTTAAGCTGCAATTTTTACATGTAATTGTCTAACACATCTCAAGAAAAATACCTTGGATCAAGTGGTATCCGAGAAGGTGTTTGTAGATGTGAATTACATGTTTGTATGGTAACTAGAAATAGGCTATGAAGAGGCAAAGGGACACTTCAGTCTTTTGATCTCAAAGCAGGACATGCACATCGGATAAGAAACATGGATGGAAATGTTTGAAATGAGGAGGAGCTCAACTTCCACAAGACCTTCTACACCATGGAAGATCGGGTCGAGAAGTTGTTCTGTAGACTTGAGAAACTAGAGAAATTAGGGGATAATGCTTCAGAAGGACAAGGTTTAGGGCATGGAGATAATGGAGGAGACCCACCTCCTTCTTCTCCAGTGAGTGAAATTTCTCCCTCCTCTTGTCACCATCATCATATGAATTTAGGAAATGCATATAATAAACCTTTCTTTAAGTTAGATTTAAAATGATCTAACCATGTATAATGGTGAGCATAATGCAGAGAAACTTAACAACTTGATTAGACAGTTTGAATTCTACTGCAGGATTCAACAGATTGTGGAGGATGACGCAAAGATCCAGTTGGATTCTCTTCGATTAAATGGTGCCACTTTCATCTAGTGGGAGATAAAACTTCAAGGCAACAATAATTTGGGTAACCTTCTCTCCTCATGCTCAAATTTTATTGCTACACTTAAAGATCAATTATATCCCTTGGGTTATAAGAAAAAAGCCTTAATGGAGTGGCAGTACCTATGAAAACATAAAGGACAAAACGTGCAAAGCTTTACTGATGAATTTAGAAAAAAGCACTATGTTCGGGCATTTCATTAGATTCACCTGAAGTGGTAACTAAGTATATTGGGTCATTACATAGTTACTTTAGACATTCATTGTTAATGTTTGAACCTCCTATTGAATCGGCCAGTGTAAAGGCCATTCATCTTGAAAACAACAGAATAAATGATAAATATGATCATTCAAAGAAACCACCTTTCAAACCTTCAAATTAGGGAAAGAAAAACAAGACAACATCAACGCAGAATTATGAAGGAGAAAAGCCTTATTGCACTAACTACAAAAAGGAAGGTCATGATGACAATCATTGTTGGAAGACGTGCCCAGAAGAGAAAACAAAGAGATATGGTGGAAAGGGTAAGAAAAAGACGGTATCAACCACACAAAAGGACCTTGGATTTGACTCTAGTGATGAGGCATTGATCACAATAGTAGTCACAAAAGGTAATATTTATCTTCATGTTAATTCTAAATCACATGGAAGCAGTAGCTCAACAAATGAGCCTCTTACTAATGAACGAAAGAGAATTGAGTGTTTCATATTAGAGTTGTCATAAATCATACAAAAGTAGAAACTCTATTTGATTCAGGCTCTCAAGAAAATTTCATCTCGCAATCCTTTATTAAAAATTCAGGCTTAGAAGTTAAGCCTCATCTGAAACCTTATCTGCTTGGATGGATACATGAAAAAGTAAAAATAAATGTAACCAAGCAATGTAAGGTTAAATTTATAATGAATTCTAAACTGGTGGATGAAGTAGAACTGGATGTCATACAACTAGATATATGTGGTATTGTGTTAGGGAGTCCCTATCTTTACGATAGGAAAGCAGTATTTTTTGACATGAAAATAAATACGAAATCACAAAATATGGGGTAGAGTATATTGTAAGAGCTCATCAAACCCAGATTAGTGCTAGTCTTGTAAGAAAAGGACAGATGAAGGGATTGGTGAATTCTAGTAAGGGGTGTTTTCTCATGGTTGTGAGAGCAAAAGATGCAAAAACATCTAATGCTTTCCGAGGATGTGATCTGGCTCATAAATAGGAATTATGTGAATTTTTTTCTAAATATGATGATTTTTTTTAGGAACCCAGAGGAATGCCTTCGAAACGATAAATCCAACATGATTTCCATTTATAGTGTGATGTTCCATTGCCAAAAATTGGTATGAATAGGATGTCATCTATCGAGATGAAGGAGATAAAAAATCAGGTACAAGAATTGTTGAACCAAGGGGTCATACGACCAAGTACTTCTCCTTGCGGCTCACCGATCGTGTTAGTACCTAGGAAATATGGCACATGGAGCATGTGTGTGGATTATTGGGCACTAAAAAAAATCACGGTGAAAAGTCGATACCCTCCCCCTCGCATTGACGATTTGTTAGATCAATCAAGGAATGCGATCTATTTCACCAAATTGGATTTGTGTAGTGGTTATCACCAGGTCAGTATTGCAGAGCAGGACGTGTGGAAAACTACCTTCAAGACCAAATAGGGGTTCTTAGAATGGATGGTGATTCCATTTGGATTGTGCAACGTGCCAACCACATTCATGAGAGTCGTGAATGCTATTTTTAGGCCTTTCATTGATGGATTTGTCCTTGTGTATTTCGATGATATTCTTGTATTTAGTAGGATTTGGGATGAACATGTATACCATGTAGAGAAAGTGCTTGATGTATTAAAGAGGGAAGAATTGTATCTAAAATTGTAAAAGTGTGAGTTTAGGAAAACCTCTTTGGTTTACCTAGGTCATATTTTCGGTAATGGTCAATTAAAAATAGGCCCCTCCAATGTTGAGGTGATATTAAAATGGCCTAAGCCTACCAATGTAATAGAGGTCCGTAGTTTTCTAGGTGCAGTATAGTACTGGAGGAGATTCATTGCCAACTTCTCTGTTATTTCATCACCCTTACACGTACTTACAAGTGTAAAACAAGCCTTTCAGTGGTTAGGAAAGCAACAAAAGTCCTTCGAAGAACTGAAAGAGAAAATCAACACCGCACTAGTCCTAGCTTTACCCGACCTCCAATAGCCTTCCGAGATCGAAACCGATGCTAGTGGTTATGCCATGGGATTTGTATTGCTGCAACAGAAGAATCCAATATGTTACTATTCCAAGAAGTTATCCCTCGCTGTCATCAATTACCCCACTTATGACAAGGAACTATATGCCTTGGTCCAAAGTGTGAAAAAGTGGAAACACTACCTGATCGGGAAGGAAACCATTATCCATACGGATCACCAGCCCTTGCAATATCTTCAGTTATAGACCAAGCTACAATATTCTCGTGATTTCAGGTGGATGGGGTTTATATGAAAATTTCATATGGTAATAAAGTATAATAAGGAAACTAGCAACAAAGTAGAAGATATTCTCTCTCACCCTCCTATTGTTGCTTCTATTATTTTTCACAATGCTTCGTTATCTTTTGAAAGTTATGCTGAAAAGTACGCTAAAAATGATGAATTTAAAGAAACATATGAAAAACTAACTCATGGATCACAGGTGGAAAACTATAATCTATAGGGGAAGTTGTTGTATCACCTTGGAAAATTGTGCATACCCACAACAGAAAGGGTACATATAATTTGAGAGGTGCATACCTCTTTTGTGTCTAGTCACTTTGGTGTTGAAAAAACCTTATGTCATTTGAAAAGGTTTTTATTTTGGCCCCATATGAAAAACATTGTAACCCATTTTGTAAAGGAATGTGTGATGTGTTCTATTTCAAAGCCTTATAATAGAAAACTCAAGCTCTAGACACCACTCCCTATTCCAGGTTGTCTATGGGAAAGTGTTTCAATGGACTTTGTAAGAGAGTTTCCTATGTATATAAAGGGTCACGACTATTTGTATGTTGTCATAGACCGCTTTAATAAAATGTGAATATTAATGCCCTGTAAAAATAAGGTCACTGCTAAGAATAATTCTTATATTTTCTTCCATATTTTTTGGGTCCACTTTGGATTGTCCACATCGATTGTGTTAGATCGAGGCTCTCGCTTCCTTGGATATTTTTTGACCAGCTTGTGGCATATGATGGACACCAAGTTGAAGAGAAGTATGAAATTCCATCCACAAACTGATGGACAGGAAAAGGTCTTCAATTGTACCATGGTACAACTGTTGCAGGACTATTTCAGCAAACATCCCAAGCTGTGGGATGAGCATATGCCATATGTGCAAACACTGCATTCCTCTACACAATGTTCACCATTTGAGACATTTTTTGGTTATTTACCAAAGGACCCTTTTGAAATGATCTATGGAAGGGATGAATATGCCAATGGACATGATTATAGGGACAAATAACAATGGTTCATCTAGTGGATACAAACAATTCACCAAGTAGTGCAAGAGCAGCTGGAAAAGAGTCAGGCTCGATATAAGGCTTGACATAATAAGCACCAATTTGACATAAATTTCAATTTGATTACAACGTGTGGTTCCATATCGGCAAGGATCAAATGAAGGGGGAAGGCAAGAAATTTCGACCAATCTAGTATGGTCCATTTACCATATTGGAGAAGATTCCAAATAATGCTTTCTGACTTGATTTACCTGTATACATGCAGATGTACTTAGTCATGAATGTCGAGAATCTAAAAATTTATGAGCCACCTTTGATTATGGAAACCGAGGAGGTAGGATCAATTCCTACAGTGGATTAATTTTCACTAGATTATCTCGATGAATTTCCATAATACATCATTCTTGATCACCGAACCAGAACTTCGAGAAGAGGAGATGTGGAATATAGTCATGTTGGTTTCAAAGGGATGCACCTAAGTAAAGCTAAATGGCTTGAAAAGGAGAAGGTGAGGTAACAATTCCATCACTTTCCTATTGATTGATAAGGCTTTTTGGGTCCAAAATCTCTATAGTGGGGAGGAATGATCTGGTTGGATCGAACAGGTCCAAGTACAAGTGGCTAAGTACAAGGGCTCAAAAATGAAAGTGTCGAGAATGTACAAAACTTAGTGTCAAGTTGAAAATCTCGTCTTTCTAATTCCAATGATGTAGACAGTACTCAATTCTGAGTCCGTATGAAGGAGTTAGGAGAAGTCAAAGTTTGAGGATTGACTTGGTGATGTGGCAGCTTAAGGAGGAAAAAAATTGTTGAAAGCCGACCACCATATTTCAGCCAACTCCGACCGGATTCCGGGAGAAATTGTGGGTCCCTTAATTTGACTCCTTCGATCAAATTCTATATTGTTAAAAAAGGTGCATTTTGTTTTAAAAATTAAAAATATATAATTTTTGGGAGGGCGAGCCATGACCCCCACCCTCCCCATCCAATGAATATAACAAATAGTATTATATTGGGGGTGGGCAGCGGTCATGACCTCGGATCCCAAACACCTGGCCAATATATCACATCAACATATATTATATGGGTGGCGGGGGCTATTAACTCCACCACAAACACAACACTTATTTTCAACGACTATATAGTGCCGATGGGAAGTGGTGGGGCGAGCCCAACCCCCCACACTTGCATTAAATTTTTTATAGCGGGTGTTAAAAAAAGCGCCATGGTTTTTCAAACAGATCTGACTTAATATGAAGGGGGTGGGGTTTGACCACCTGACCCCCTCCCCCAATACGTGCCTCTTAACCAACTCAGTTAATGATGGACTTGGTAAAGTCCGCCCAACTTTTAATATAAAAACCTGCATTTCATAAATGAAGCTAGGCAGGCTAGGACTAGGAACAAAGTAGGAGACAGGTGGAACCATGAGCTCTGTGCAAGAGGTGGGAAGAACTATGATCTTAACCATTTCCAGAGGGGTCAGATTTTCACTTTTTCAGATTCAAGAAAATTTTATATGGATTATGCACCTCTCATTGCCACGAATCCAACGATGTTGTCCATTTCTTCATCAGAAGTCTCCAATTTTTGAGCACTTTCAGCTATGGAGGTATAAGGGTGTAATTTTTCATTTATATGTGTACTTTCATTTTTACTGCCACTTAATGAAAGAGGGCCTACCCACTAATTGATCAGGGCCTGGAGAAGTATTCCCTCCTGGACAAACTCTGATATAAATTATGTGTCTTCGTTAATGATGTTAATTTCTTCTCTCTTCTTATGTTTATGTTTTTAAAGTTTCTTGTCTAAGATGCAATTTTTACATGTAATTCTTTAACACATCTCAAGAAAAATACCTTGGATCATGTAGTTTCATTTTTTTCATGTCATCAGCCTTCTTTACAAGAGTCATGCAACAACATATCTATTAGATCATAAACACGTCTATCATGATCATTAACATCATGTTATCAATATTTCATCCAAGGGTCGTACTTGAAATATCAGGGCAACAGGATGATGTGACAACACAACCTTATGAATAAAATAACATTACATCAAGTAAGAGCATTTAATTTCACAATATGCCATAACCACAGGTAGTATTAGATCTATAACATCAATCTCGTATATATTCCTGTATCATCATGATCGCCAATAACATGCTTATCATGATAAGTAATATCAAGTTAGGTTATTCAATAAACCAAAAAAGTGTAGTCTCTCTTTCCATGAGCTTTCATCATACTTATCACAAGCATTATCAATGCTATATCAATGAGGAAACCTTCTACAAGTGATCAAACAAGTCTTATGAATATAAAGAGTCAAGAGTACCATTTAATAGAGTGAGGATCAGAATCTCAAAACAATATATGTTAGCAAAATATCAATCATGTGATCATATTAAGGATCAACACTAAGAAGCCTCATTGATTCAATTATATTGATCAAAATTTACAATACCAAGAGCACCATTTTATCATCAGGATCATGAATCCAAATATCACTTTCACATGCATGAGCGACTTGAGAAGGAGACATTCTCAACATACCATAGAGATAACCTATCCATCAATGTTTCAACTGGAATATAGTATACCATGCATACCTAGTGGTATTACCTGTGCACCTTCACATAGGAACGTTGTAGTGCTCAATTGCCTCTTTACCTTTTCCATATCTTTCCATATTTACTGCATTTCAAAAGATCCTCAAGAGGGATCTACTCATCACATCTCATCAAGTAGGTTAGTAATATCCAGATGCTTAAATATACATGTAAGAAGTAATGACTAGAAACAATAATCATAATAATCAGATCCATGAGTATAAACAAGAGTAGGTTCATAAGTCAGGGAATGCTTATATTCAATGAGAGATGATCCTCTCCCTCTTGAACCAACCTACAAGAGCCATCCATTGACCATAATTTTTTTTTGTCTTCAATCAAAAAATTTATCAACAATCAAGTCATCTATCAAATCGATCCCAAGTTCTTCTCATAGTTCTCCTCTCAAGACTCTTTCCAAAAATTACGGTTTCTCTCAAACCCTCACTCTCACATCCTGGTGAAATTACTACCTATGGTTTTCTTCATACCCTAGAATTATTTTAGGTCTCTACCATCCATTTCTTGCTTCCATAAAAGTGTCTCCATGTGGGTGATCTCCATGGATTTTCTTCAGCCCGGCTTTGATACCATGTAAATTTTCCATATAGCTATATTGTTCTTTTCTTTGATATATGCATGTCTTCAATAACATGTTAAGTTCACTCCAAATCATTATATCATTACACACATACACACACATACACACATATTATTAACCATCATAATATGCAACTATTTAGAAAGAACTTGTTGAAAGAAAAAAACAAAGAAGGTTTAGATGGACACTTTGGGCATGGTAAAAATTATGCTTAGCTAAGTTCTTCTTATTTTTTTCTAGGGATGAGGTATGATGTAAAGAAATTTGTGGGAAGATGTAAAATTTTTCAACATGCAAAATGTAAGAAATAAAATGTTGGTTTATGCTATCCCTTACCCATACGGAGTAGAACATGGGATTCTACAAGCATGTATTATGTTTTTGGTTTACCCAGAACCTAGAGGGGAAATGATTCGAATTTTGTTGTTGTAAACATATACTCCAAAATGGCTCATTTTATTCTCTATAATAAAATCAATAGTGTAACCCACATTGCAAATTTATTTTTCAAAGAGTTTCTGAGACTACATGGACTAACTATGAGTATATATTTAGACAGGGACAAAAAATTTGTTGGGAATTTTTGGAGGAAATTATGGAAAAATGTTGGTACCAATCTCTCATTTAGTTCAAACTATCATCCTAAAGCTGATGGAAAGACTCAAGTGGTTAACATGAGCTTGGGAAATCCGCTAATAAGTCTAGTAAATGAGCACAAAATTTATTGGAACCAAGTTCTTTTGTCGGCTAAAGTTTTCTACAATGATTCATCTAGCAGAAGCACAAAAATAAGCCCATTCCATATTGTATATATTATGCACCCTAGGGGAATTTATGATCTTAGGAGCTTTGGAAAATAGTAATTCAGAAGTGTCGATACAGAGGAATTTCCTACAAAAATGAAAAATTTACATGAACACAAGGGGTAGCTTCAAGACAGTTGCCAAAGTACAAGTGAAAGGTGGACCTAACAAAAAGGGAAGTAAATTTTGAAGTTGGAGATATGACACTAGCTCATTTGAGGAAGGAGACATTCCTAAGAAATGAATATAACAAATTGAAGCTAAAGAAGATATAACCTTGTAAAATCTCGAAAAAAAAATATTAATTCTAATGAGATTGAATTACCACCTGGTATTGGAATCTCACTTACATTAAATGTTGTAGATATATATCCTTATAGAGACCCTTAAGCACATAATGGATATGATCAATAGAAAACTGAGTGAAAGAAACAATTATATATAGCCAACAAGTCACAGATGGAAAAGATCCTTTATCAAAGAGTTTCCAAGAGAATTAGGAAGAAGGATTATTATATGTAAATGGTCAAATTGAAAGGTCTTCTCGCTAAAGATGCAACTTGGATAAATATTGTAGAGATCCAAAAATATGACATAACCATTGAATACCTCATGGAAAATAGTCCATGGAACCATTTTGTTTTGTGGGAGTTTGATGCAACAACATCCAAAAAATTTTCCTTTTCTTTTGATACAAAAAAGTATTAGAAGTATCAAAATATAGTTTAAGTCGTAGGAATATGTTAGCTTTGTTTATGTGTCTATAGGGGAAAAATGTAATTAAATGATTGTATAAAGTGACATATGGTCTTCTAGAATGGGGACACCTATAAGAATCTTCGAGGGCTATTTGTTAGAACTACGTTTTGCCTCATGGACATATTCTGTTAAGGACAAGGATTATAAACTGTTGTTCAAGGCTCTTGGGGCTATGAAAATTCACCTTACCTATGTAATTATGATCTGTAGTCTGAAATATAATAGAACACTGTGTTTATCCTATTTTATTGCATCAAATGAAATGAAATTTTAATGTCCACGAGACTAAAAATAGTCTATGAGACTATGAGTTCCATATTTTTCGCCTTTTGTATTTCACTCCTTTTCTTATTCAAACTGATGATGAGCCGGCCCAACCTTCCAACAATCTCATGTTTGAATTAATGCTATACTAATCTCTATATGAAAAGGTGACATCTAAATCTATGTTTAGCTAACACATTGTATAACCATCCAGGCCTAAGAAGAAATACTAAAAGTATGAATAATGGTAAGAGTTTCCGTACTAATTAAATTCTTAGTGTATCGAAGGTCAAGTCAGTTGATCACATGCTGACACATCGCTTCTGAAGCACCAAACCGAAGAGAAATTCATGGTTGAATTTTGTGGACAATACGTGCATTTGATTCGAGCACGAAGCCCAATTGTGCCCCCATACTTTAGTTGACATTAGGGGCCATGGGCCCCACAGTGCATATAAACAATCAATCTTCACTAATTGATCCAATCCATTGGTGAAAAATTTTGGGTCTAAACGATTGCATCCCCCCTTCTTCCACTTAGGTCACATGGGGATCCCATAATAGGATCCACATGCACTATGGATTTACTCCAATTGATCATAATCATTGTAAATAAGTAAGGATTAAATGAGGGAGAACTAACAAGGGGTTTGGTCTTATGGGATAACATCTGACCAAGGGCTATCTAAACACCTAGTACTTAAGTGCCACAAGCAACGAGAAAAGGGTTATGCTGTACGGTTTCAGTTGTTTCACAACAAAAACTCCCATTGATCAATATTACAAGGCTATTGACAAGAAATTTCCCCAAAAGGTGTGAAGAGAGGCTGATAGGATTGTTAAATTGTGATAATTTCAAAGACACATGTACATTTGAATTCAACATCCCAATATTATTGGGCTTTCAAGGGATAATACAACACTATTTAATAAAAGAAAAAGAAAAAATGAAATATCAGCCCATTAATTGATTAATTTTACGATATCAATATGAAAATAACACAATCAAATTGAGAGTATTGCGTAATTTCTTAATTTTTATATTAAATTATAGTTATGTTGATATAATAAAATGGAAGATTTTCATCCTTTAAATCCAATTTATAAAGATCTTATATTATTTGTCATCATAATATTGTTTATATAAAAATTATTACAATATTGTTAGACCTAAGGCTTTTGTGATCCATAATGTAGATAAATGACTTTTGGATTAATCACATCATTAGGATTGATCCTAATGATGTGATTAATCCGAAAGACATCAATCTATATTACAATACTATTTAGTTTAAAAAAATGTTTTTTTAATTAATTTTTAGTTAATCTAAAATCAACCCTAATATTAAATAAAAAATTTAATTAAAGAAAATTATATTCAGAATCAAAATAAAATGTTGGATGTCTATCACTATCACTAGGTTTAATTACCTAAAATAATATAGCCCGAGTGGTTAAGAGGGTTTAATGATAACCTTTGCACCTAGGTTCAAGTCTCTTTGATATGATGCATGATGCTCCTTTGTGTGTCATGTTTATAAGCATCATGTCTGTCTAGGGGAATGTTATGTGTAATTGGTAACTTGTTGTATAATAAAATACAATTTATTTATATGATATATATATAAAATTTAGGTGTAAATACTTAAATATTAAAAATCATGAAATAAGTCAATAATTGTTTTAGTGTTTCTTATTTTATTTTATTTATTAAATAAAAATCATAAAATAAGTGATGTGAATTATATATATATATATATATATATATATATATATATATATATATATATATATATATATTTATTTATTTATTGGATTAAAATATTAATAAAAAAAATTATGAAGAAAAAAATTATTTTGATTTATTTTTCTAGTGTTAAAATATTAAAATTTAAATGTATAATATTGTTATTAAATTAGATATAAATTAATCTAGTAAAATAATTCATTAATAATAAAAACTTTATTTTTATTTATAAATATTAAAATTTTAAATTATTTAATATATTAAATATTAAATTTTATAATTTTAGATTATATTGCAAAATCTAAGCATTGTTCATTATATTAGAATTATTATTATTATTATTATTATTATTATTATTGTTATTATTATTTTGTTTAGTTTGACCTCTAAAAGCATTGGTTTTCAATTCTCTTGGTTCCAGGATAAAAAGAGTACAGGTTTTCAATTCTCTTGGTTCCAAGAGAAAAAGAAAGGATATAACCTGTAAATGCCAAGTTTATTACTTGTGAGGGAAATTTTGGGATAGTATTCAATTATCATTTTTAGTTTTTTGCAAATCTTTGTAATGGACGACTGATAATTTTTCCCTATTATTTTCTAACATATGTAAAACATATGGAAAAGGAATTGTGTATGGAAAAATATCCAAAGACTTGGTTAACCAACTATGCGACCATTAAGTTAATCATAATTCATTTACTGCAACAATAGGGAAGCATATGGATTGGTTTATTGGAAATGTTACATGCACCAACCACTAAAAAAGAGGAAAGTGAAAGTTAAGAATAAGAGGTAAGTGCTGAAATAACACAAAAATATAGAGAAAATACACCACATATACAAAGTAGAGTAGCTATACTTTGTAGAAAAATAAGAGTGGCTAAACCTCCTAGACCCCGTTGCAGAAACCGTAAGAGATGGAATTCCATAAGAACGTCCACCAATACATCCGCTGAAGGAAAAGGAGGATGCACGAAACAACTCGTGGATATATCTAGTGGACAATCTAATGATAGTTATTATTGATTCCTTATTGAGTAAGAAGGGCCTAAGGTAGAGACTGCTAAAATAGGGGAACCTGGAACAACATCAGCTGAAGCAGGGCTTTTTGAAATAGAATTTCATGGGGAATCTAAGGTAGCATCTAAAAAATATACTCTTATACAAACTGCAATGAAAAATATGAAATTAGAGAATTCAGAAAGTGAAGAACAATATGTAAGTGTTGAAACTACACTAGAATATAAAGCAGTTACACCTCCCAGAAAAAGTAGAGCAGCTACACTTCCTAGACAAAGAAGAGAAAATACAGCTCCTGGAACCTGTCAGAAAAAACCCTAGAGATGGATTTTCATAAGAACTCCTACTAATACATCCACTGAAGGAAAAATAACATGCAATAAAAAACCTATGGATATATTGAGTGGACAATATGAGGATAATTATTATGGGTTCTCTATTGAGAAAGAAGGGCTTGAGGTACATGATGCTGAAATAAGGGCACCTAGAACAATGTTAGCTAAAGTAGTGGTTCCTAAAAGAGAGATTCTTGGTGAATATAAGGAATTATTCGAAAAATATACTCATGTACAAACTGCATTGAAAAAGATGAAATTGAAGAAGCCAATGGGTGGAAAGAATCCCAAGAAGGGAGCATGGGTAATTGTTACACCATCAACGACCCCAATATATGAGAAATGTACTGATACATAAGTACTAAAGGAGTCCAAGGGACAATAGAATGAATACAAACAAGAATAATTTGTAAAAGAACATACCCCGAAACCTGAATTTCATGTTTTTCCGCCTAACCTAAATGAACCTAAGGAACAATACAAAGAGGAAGAGCTCAAAAAGGAACAAGAAGATGCATCTCTACCATGTAAGTATGAAACTAACCTCCTTATTCAACAAATTAATAAATTGGAGGAAACTGAGAACTTAATGAAACAACTTACCATGGATGAAGGACAAATTTAGTCTAGAAAACAAAATTGATTAGAAACACTGGCAGAAGTTTCAGAAGTAATTTTAGTTAGATCATGTGATGGATGTAAGGAAGCATTGGAGGAAGAAAATTGTGAAAGGCCAAGAACTATTTTGGCTGGAATTCAAGTTGGAGAGAAAGATGAAGAATTCCAAACTGTTATTCCACAAGAACCTATTGAAGACGTTGTTACAAAAGAACCAACATTTGAAACATAGAGAGATAGATATGTTGGGACATGAAATCATGTAGATATGGAAATGCATATGCTTAAGTTCGGGGTAGATGTTAGGATGTCAAATTAGCATCTTTTAGCACTCATTTCCTACCTTTTCTTTATCTATTTATTTCTCAAGACCACATTTTGCCACTGTAACAACCACTATCAACCTAGTTATGTCTCTTTTTATATGTCATCCTTAGGATCCAATTCCACTTGTAATTTGGCACGAGAATTAATATTTTAGGCTATTTTTCTTGTAAGATTGACAACTGGGTCGTTACAGGGTTTGTGGTCTAGTAAGATGCTTTTGCAAGATTACACTTTCTAGTTTTTCGTAACCAAGGAAATGAGAAGGACTCATTGAACATTTTTTTTAGACACAAAGATGTTTTTCGACATGCTCACCTCCTTCAATTAGTTATGAAGATTATTTTGGAAAGTATTTGGTCAAAGATAAATCAAATTTCAAAGGACACATCTATGGACAAAAAATTTGAAACAATTAGGATTTTCTATTGATAATTATTGTAATTTGGAAAATATATTAAAACTTTTTCCTAACCCTGGAAATTGTTATCAAACTGCTAATTATGTATTCTCAAATTAGTTCACATTAGAATCAAGAGATTCTCATGATGATATTATCATTGCAATTTGAAATTATAAAGAGGTGTACTCTCTGCCTACACGAGATAGGCATATAGAAATTGATAGATAGTGATAGATGGGGAGAGAACCAAAATTGTAATACTATATGTTTCATTAATGCAATCTCAATCATTCATGGCACCATACCTTTCTGTTGACTAGCTTATGTGTTGTGTTGTGTACTAGCCCCTGCTAGGAAAGAAGGGTTGTCCTTCTTAGTGGGGAGCACTAGATAGGAAGGTATTGTATTTTTTTGAATTATTTCTTCTTAGTTATAATTGATGTGTGATTGTTGTCACTGGTACTATTATTCTTGGAAATGCTTTAATGATTGTCTAATTCTAACCTATGTGTTGTGCAACATCATGTAAACTAGTCTGATCCCTTTGTTTGGGTGAAAGCTATTTAATTCATGTTACAATATGATGGCATGTTAATTTCATTTGAATTTGTATTTCAACATTTATTGAGAGAATGGTTTCTATGGGCATTGTTCTTTTTTGAATAAGAGTGACAATGTGACAAAGTGGCTTTTATTTTCATTAGGTGTTTATTTCTTGAGAGTGTGAACAGGGTTTGAGAGTGTAACAACCAAAGTGTTTATTTGTTGAGAGTGTTATTATAAAGATTGAGTTTGACATTCATTATCACTATCCATAATTTTCCCTTGCATATTTCTTTTGTAATAACCTTGCAATAACAAAACATAACCGAATTGATAATTAATGTGAAGAGTTGGAATTATTGCTCTGAATTAAAAGGATAATTTTTCTACCCAACAAAAAGTTGAAACGAAACCTATACACAACTTTGACATAATGAAATTTGAAGAAAATCCTGGAATATTGTATGAAATATGAAGCAGAATTATTTAAGGATCAAGGCAAACATATAATAATTCAAAAGTGTGTAAAGTAATTAAATAAATAGTCTACAATTTGAATTAGTCAAATTTTCCAATAAATGAAGCTTTGGCATGCATTTTAGTGAAGCAATGAAATTTTGGCCTACTTCACAAAAAATTAGGCCCAACCTTAATTGAAAGGGAAAATTGAATTATTTAGATCAGAGAGTACTTTTTTACTCATAATTAATAGTTATTTTGCACATAAAAAAATTTATTGTGCAAGAATATGCCAAATTGACTCGATTTTGTAGGGTTAAAGTGAAGTTTTGTGTGCATCAAATAAATACACACCATGACCTATACTTAATTGATTGTGAATTAATGATCATTCTAACCTAAATATGATACCGTTTTATGCAACATATCATAGACATTTTCATAAATGAAATTTCATACACTAAAATCCAAGTCTCTCAAAATAGCAATTGATCATATCTGTCAATGATCACAGTGAGAACACATATGCACTCCCAAGACAAACCAATTACAATATTAGTAATGAAATTTGAAATGGGACATGATTGTAAAATTCCTAATGTTAGGATATAACCTTGCATGATGTTTGACAAATATCCTAAATAACTATGTTTCCCACTTATACATAACTTTCAGATAAGGAAAGTCGAATGAAAACTTAGAATGTTGTATGAAATATGAAGTATAAATATTTAAGCTCAAAGTAAGGATATAACAATGTAAAATTTTGTGAAAGTATTAAATAAAAAATCTACAATTTTAATCGATTATATTGGCCAATAAATGAAGCTTGGGTGTGCGTTTTAGTGAATCAAAGGAAATTTGGCCCGCTTCACACAAAAGCACTCTCAACCTTCATTTCAAAGCCAAATTGAATGATTCAACTCAGAGAGTATTATTTTACTCATAGGTACCACTAATAAAATCAAATAATTTTATTTTTCACATATATATTTCCATTGTTGAAGAATACTCCAATTTGAATATATTTCATAGGGTAAAAGGAGAGGTTTGTGTGCCTCAAATAAATGCACACCAAGAATTTTTGGGAACAAGGGAATGGACTAAGAAAAATAAAATTTTAATTTTAATAGTTCAAACTTTTAGTTTCCTGGTTAAAACCCAATAATTATGTAAGGTTGGATGACCTTATTCTAGTAGTAATTAGGTTTAAATCTTTCCAAGGAATACATGAAATATAACACCTAGGGTTTGCAAGGTCTATTTTAGGGTTTTTCTATATTGTAGATATTTTTATATTGTTTTAAGCTTAAGATTAGGTTAAGTGGCCTAGTTAGTGTTTTAGGATAAATAGGTAAGGATAATAGAGACAAATAGGACTAGTTCTTATTTCTTGTTTGGAAATTATTTCTAAGTAGATATAGGGTTTCAATGCCACTCCTCGTTTAGAAAATTCCTAAATAGAAATTCCCAACACACATGAAAGTTGTGACTAAAGTTCTAGGATTTAAGATAATGAAGGAACTTGTGGGATTGACTATGAACTTGGGCCTTTCTACTAGCATTCAATATATAAGATCCACCTAGGTGCTAACATGGCATGATAATACCTAAAGAAAATACATATCATTTCAATGTTAAACAAATATTAAAAGACAAAAACTTAAAAATAATCTCATAAAAACACATAGTACCTCGTAAACCAACAAATTTCATTATCATGAGAATTAATTCCACAACAATGTTTCTCTTCCGCAATAGTACTATAATTACAAACAAGAACAAGAAAAATATAAAACAGAATGAAATAATTGTTAGAAAATTAAATATTACAAAGCAATTCAACACATAAAATATGCGGAAAATAAAAGCACACAAAACACATAAAACTAGAGAGACACAGATATACGTGGTTCACCCAGTTTGGGCTACATCCACCCCGAACAACCAATCCTTTCTTTCTATTATCCAGCAAAAATGAAGAGACAAAACCTACAGCAGATCTGCTGTAATATCCTCTGTTCTTTGTCAAAGTCTCCCTCTCTGTTTCTCGCTCCAAGAATACACATACTATGCACAACCGCAATACAATGCCCTCAAAAAAGCGAGGGGTTGCCTTCTAGAGAAGAAAACCCTAATCTAAACATAACTTTCACCATCAGATCATTTTCCTAATGAACGGCCCAGATTGACTAGAAATTACTATACTTTTACAAGGCAATTTTACATTTGTTTTTAGCTTCGGGGGCACTGCCCCTGAAACCCCCACCAGGGGGGGGGGGGCTCCAAAAAGCGCTGCCGCCCCCCCTGGAGCCCCCACGGCATCGATTAATTACAGGCGGCGTTGCCTCCCCTTTTAAGGTACAGGGGTTCAATGCTGTGATACAAAGTAAACAAGATAATCAGGCTCCACACCCAACAATAATTCCTCTACTCACCAATGTGTTATGATTTTCAAATTAGAATTCTCTCCCTATTTATACATGACCTAAGCGAGCTTTGAAATATCTGGGGAACATGAATCCCCACATAGCATGAAGTAAATCCTTATTAATTCTTAGTGGACAATAACTCATCCTTATTAAAAAATTTCAATACATGAATACTCCAAATTGGATTAATTTTAAAGGGTAAAAGGAACGGATTGTGTACCTAAAATAAATTCTCACAAGGACTTGTAATTAACTCGCAGGTAAAAAATGATCATTCCATGCTAAGGATACAAAAATTTTCCACAACATATGATACTCATTATTCTAAAAGAAATATTACCAACTAAAATCCAAGTCTACCAATGTAGATATTCATCCTATCTGTTAATGGTCATGTTAAAAAAATGTGCCTAGAGAAATTTTGAGGTCTAAAATAGGCCTCCTAAGGAATATTTTAACATAATATTATAAATAATAAAATAAGATTCAATTACATCATCAAAGTTTAGAGGGAAAAAATAAAAAACTATATTTTCAACTCATATTTTAAACTCATCTCCATACGATTTAACTCAAATTTTGAGTGGGATCACTAGTTGGAAGCGAAATTTAATTCTTCATCCAAGGAGTACCCATGTTTCATACTTTTTATGGGCCATGCTACATGAAAAATGATAAATACATGAAAAAATGTGATTGAAATCACATTTTGCATGTATTTCTCAATTTTTATGTAGTAGGGTATCAAAAGTGTGCAACATGCATACTACTTGGATGAGGAAATAAATTTTGCATCCAATGAGTGCTCTCCAACATGCATACTCCTTGGATGAGGAAATTAATTTTGCATCCAATGAGTGCTCTCGCTCGAAATTCAAGTAAAACCATAGGGAGATAACTTGAAATTATGAGTTGAAAACGTATTTTTTTTTTAATAATCTTACTCGTTTACTTCAAAAATGGTGAATCATCCCCCATGGCTGACATAGTTAGGTCCCTATAATACTATTTTAGCCCCCTATAATACGATTTTAGCCCCTTATATTTATTATTATTGTGGCCCCCTATTTCTATTGTTATTTCAATGTAGCCCCCATATTGTTATGGTTGTGCCCCATATTGTTGTGCCTTACATTATTACTGTTATGTAGTCTCTGATTATATTATGACCCCTTAGACTCCTCTATATACCAAGGAGGTATTTTCATTTGTGTCATCCAATAATTGTCCATGTATGTGATGTAAAGGAGTTTTCACCCTTAAAGAGGATAGTTTTCAAGTCGTTTATCTATCTTTTCTTTTGTTTTGAGAGCTGATTGCATAATATTTGGTATCAGAGCTTTAGATTTTAGGGTTTTTCTTCTTCAAATAGTTCATCTTGGAATTTTCACTATAATATTTTTTATGTGATTCTTCACAAGCTAAAATTGCAACAACATGGGGCAAAAATACTTATGAACTTCATGTACGAATTTCAGATCTTGGTTCACTATATTTTCAGGTATATCATCCAAGGAAGTTAAGGTTTTTGCAAGATCCAGAATTCCATCTCAAACAATTGACCTAGGGAAAATCCTCATAAATTTCTCTTTGAGAATCATATCTAAATTTTGTAAAAATTTACTAAAAGTACATTGAATTTGGTTTTTTTTGTATGGCCAAAGTTCAAAATAGTGACACATGGTACTCTCTACAATATCTCTATACTGAACCAGTCTATAATCAGGTTATCGTGGGAGATTAGGCATAAATATATCTTGAAGAATACAATACTGTTCTGACATGAGAGTTTGGAAATAAAACTGAGAGGGATACCATAGGACAAATTTTTAGACCTTGGAGATTTTAAATTACAGAGGTAGATTAGTTTCAATAACGAGCTCCTCACAAGGAATAAAAAGGTGTGTATCTTTTTAATTTTTGGATAACGTTTTTTTGAAAAATCATTTTGAAGTGGTTCAAAGGGAACAATGAATCAAAAATACAATTTTTTGATTCCAAAATTCCTCCAAACAAAAGAATTAACACACTTAGTAAACCAGAAAAATCTTCTATGATGCATCAAGAAGAGGAATAAATGAGACATGATATATCAAAATTATGAGACCAAGTGCAACAAATTTCACTCTTACAAAGAGTAAAAAAACATGAAATGGAAGCTAACATGGATGGTTTGAAATATGACATGGAAGAAATGATGAATGCTAAGTTGGAAGGTTTGAAGGATGGTTTAAAAATAAAAATTAAAAGGGACCTGGAAGGTTTGAAGTAATGTTTGACAAAGTTGCTACAAGAAATTCTTCCTAGTGGTGACAAGGTACTCCACAAAAATAACTATGAGGATAAAAGGAATACACATTATGATTTTAGAGACTCACATAGTGGTTTGAAGACTAAACACATTCCAAATATCGATATGAGGAAGTTTGATGGAAAGGATCTGGTGACATGGGTATTATGGATGGAGCAATTCTTTAATCTACATGATGTGTCGAACACACAAAAGGTACGCATTGCATATTTATATTCATAACAAAATCATTTTTTGTGGTATCGATGGATTTTCTCTTGTAAATTAATTTTCACTTGGACAATTTTTGCAGAAGAATTGATAGCACATTATGAGGATATAAAAATAACAAATTATTTAGCCAATTAATAAATATCAAACATAAGGCTTCAGTGGGAAAGCACATCAAGGACTTCCAAATATTGAATATCAAGGTAAATGATATTCCATACCAGCATAATATTGGTGTCTTCAGATGGAATTTAAAGGATAACTATTGGGTATGTGTTATATTCTTTCCACGACTAAATGGGGGGTCACAGGGGGGGCAGTAGCCCCCCTTGTCGGGGTCTGGGGTAGCGCCCTGGCGAAAATTTTTGGTCCTTAATTTCCAGTGGGTAGTCCACGTCCATGGTTTTGTGCATGGTTTTGCACATGGTATTGGGGTACGATGGTTTTCGGCCCCTAGTATTTTTGTAGATCCGGTCAAGGGAACTACAATTATGTTCTAATCCAGGGTTAATGGATTGGGGTTTATGTATGTTTCGGCATGTATATATATGTGTTGTAACACTAAAAGGAATATAATGAAAAATCAAGCTGGTCGTCCCGATTTGGGATCCAGGGGAAAATCTCTGTGTTTATCTGTTTTATGTTTTATGCTCTCGCTATTGTTTATCTTCTATTATAAGATTCGTGTGTAGATAATTTATGTTCAGGGTTAAGACCTACATTTGGTATCAGAGTTGTTTCGGCTTCAAGGGGACGCCTTTGCTACTGAGGGTTTTTTAGTTCGGGCCTAAGGTAGACCCTGTTCAGTGGGAGATCTGCAGGATCGATTCTTGCGGTGGAAGAAGATGGCGAGCGGTGGAAAGATAGAGATCGAGAAATTTAATGGTCAGAGTTTTGAGTTGTGGAAGCTCAAGATGGAGGATCTGCTAGTGGATAAAGATCAGTGGATCACAGTAGATCCAGGTACTAAACCAACGGGAATATCAGATGAAGACTGGAAGAAAATGGATCGAAAGGCTAAGAGCACAATACATTTGTGTGTCTCAGATTCAGTATTGTTGAATGTATATGGGGAAGCTATGGCAAAGAATTTGTGGGAAAAACTTGGGACTTTGTACCAATCTAAGTCTCTGGTGAATAAGTTGTTCCTACGGAAAAAGCTGTATAACCTGAGGATGAAGGATGGAGACTCGGTGACAGAGCATCTGAACGCCTTCAATACTGTGGTAAGTCAGCTGTCATCTGTTGATATTAAAATCTCGGATGAAGATAAGTGCATCAGTTTGTTGTGTTCTCTACCAGACTCGTGGGATAGTCTGGTTATTGCAATAGGTAGCAATACAACTACCTTGAATTTTGATGACATTGTCTCAGCCTTGCTGTCGGAGGAAATGAGACGGAGAAATATGGAGGGTCAGAATGGAGATGCCTTATCTGTATGAGGAAGGTCCTAGAACAGAAACAAGAATAAGGTTTCGAGTGGGAGATCTAAATCTAGAGGGAGATCTAAATCTCCTGGAAAGTTTGTAAAGGTGTGCTGGAAATGCGGAAAGGAAGGGCACTACAAAAAGGAATGCAGATCTAAAGCTCCTGAGAAAGAAAATGGATCTGATGAAGGTCCTTCTGCAGAGGCAAAAACCACCTCGGTTGAAGGTGGGGATGTGTATTTGGCTTCTTCTTCAAATACACATGTAGATCATGAGTCATGGTTGATTGACTCAGGTGCATCCTTTCACTTCACTCCCCATAGGGAGTGGTTCTGCGAGTATGAAAAATATGATGGTGATGTCTTCCTAGGGGATGATAGGAAGGCCAGAATCGTTGGACGTGGAAAGGTCAAGCACAAGCTACAAGGTGGAAGGATTAGAACACTTCCTGGTGTTCTGCATATTCCTTCATTGGCTAAAAATCTAATTTCTGTAAGCAAGATGGATGATGCAGGTGTAAAAACAGTGTTCAAGAAATATGCCTGCAAGATGGTTCGGGAAGCACTGGTATTAATGTGGGGAGTTCGGACTGGAACTCTATACAAGCTACAAGGTAGCACTGTTATTGATGGGTGTAACAGTTCTATGGTTCTTGAAAGTGGAGTATAAATCCTAGCTGTCTCTGGAGAAAAGACCATGCTATGGCATCAAAGGCTTGGACATATTGGAGAGAAGGGCCTTCGGATACTGCATAGAAATGGTATGGTAGAAGGTATGTCTAATTTCTCTCTAGATTTCGATTTCTGTGAACATTGTGTATATGGGAAGCAGAATCGGGTGAGTTTTCCCTCTGGTGCTAAGAGGGCGAACAAGATATTAGAACTTGTGCACAGTGATGTGTTTGGGCCTGTGTCAGTTCCATCACTGGGAAAGTCTGTGTACTATGTTTAATTCATAGATGACTTCTCAAGGAATACATGGATATATTTCTTGAGGAAGAAATCTGAAGTCTTTGACAAATTTAAAGAATTTAAGGCTCTGGTGGAAAACCAGACAGAGAAGAAGATAAACGCATTAAGGACAGATAATGGTGGGGAGCTCTGCAAGAAGGAATTTGAAGAGTTCTGTAAGAAGTGTGGTATAGCATGGCAGAAGAATACTCCATACACACCTCAGAAAAATGGAGTTGCAGAAAGAATGAATAGAACACTGATGGAAAAGGCAAGAAGCATGCTCAGTGGTACCGGGTTAGGACAAGAATTCTGGGAAGAGGCAGTGGAGACTACATGTTACTTAGTTAACAAATCACCTTCATCAGTGTTGGAGGATAAGACCCCACATGAGGTATGGACTGGTAATAAACCATCTCTTTCACATCTAAGAGTATTTGGATGTGATGCATATGTACATTTTCCAAAGGAGAAAAGGACCAAGTTGGATAATAAATCTAAAAGGTGCATCTTTATTGGGTATAAGGATGGTTTAAAGGGTTACAAGCTTTGGAACCCAGAAACAAGGAAGGTTGTGTACAGCCGAGATGTGGTGTTTATAGAAGTGAAATATGTTGTTAAACATGAAGTCCTACCAAAGGAACCTGAGAAGATAGAGTTTGAGCTAAAGGAGGATGAATTAGACTCTACAACAGAAGAAGACTCAGAAGATGAAGAGCCACAAACTCCATCTTTGAGAAGATCAGTTCGGGAAAGAAGGCAACCAGAAAGGTATAGTCCATCTGCTTTCTGTTCAGGTTTTGCCTTAACTATAACTGATGATGAACCCAGAACTGTCAGGGAGGCAGTAGATTCAGAGGATGGAAAACTCTGGAAGGAGGCCATGGTTGATGAAATAGCATCCTTGCACAAAAACGATGCATGGGATCTGGTGGAGTTGCCGGCTGGAAGGAAGCCCATTGGGAGAAAATGGGTGTTTAAGAAGAAGATGAATGTAGAAGGCAAGGTGGAGAAATACAAAGCTCGGTTGGTAGCGAAAGGTTATTCCCAGGTGCCGGAAATTGATTTTGGTGATATTTTTTCTCCTGTTGCCAAAGTTACTTCTATTAGATTACTTTTATCTGTTGCTGCTGCATTTGATTTTGAGATAGAACAGATGGATGTGAAGACATCATTTCTTCACGGGGATCTAGAAGAGGAGATCTACATGAAGCAACCTGAAGGCTTTATGATGAAGGGTAAGAAAGAACTAGTATGCAGGTTGAAGAAGTCTCTGTATGGGTTAAAACAGTCACCAAGGATGTGGTATCAGAAATTTGATACCTATATACGGGGACTTGGCTTCACCAGAAGCAAGGAGGATCACTGTATTTATTTTAAATTAATTGGTGACCATGTTATTTATTTGGTCTTGTATGTGGATGATATGTTGTTGATTGGAAATTACAAAGAAATTATCCAACATTTGAAGACCCAACTGTTCTCCAAATTCGACATGAAGGATCTGGGTGCTGCAAACTATATTTTGGGCATGGAAATTAAGAGAGATCGGGGAAAGAGGAAGCTCTGCTTAAACCAGAGGAAGTATGTCAAGACTATATTGCAGAGGTTCAATATGCAGGATATTAAACCGGTGAATGTTCCTATTCCTGTAGGTGTAAAACTGTCTGCTGAACAGTGTCCCAAGACATAAGAAGAAGATGAGTATATGTCCCGTGTTCCATATGCAAGTGCATTGGGTAGCCTGATGTATGCAATGGTCTGTACTAGACCAGACATTGCACATGCAGTGGGAGTATTGATCAGGTTTATGTCAAACCCAGGGAAGGAGCATTGGACAGTAGTGAAGCGGGTTTTCAGATATTTACGTGGCACTAGTGATTATGGCTTGTGCTACCAGGGAAGACCGGGATTGGAAAGAATGTTGGACATTCGTGGTTTTGTTGATGCAGACTGGGCTGGAGATCTGGACCAAAGAAGATCTACAAGTGGGTATATGTTTAGCCTATTTGGAGGCGCAGTCAGTTGGATGAGTAAAAGACAGTCTGTAGTGGCTCTTTCAACTACAGAGGCAGAATACATAGCAGCCACTCATGCAAGCAAGGAAGCAGTTTGGTTGCGGAGATTGTGTTCAAGTATGGGGTTGGTACAGCAAGCTATAAGGATAGACTGTGATAGCCAAAGTGCAATTTTCTTGGCTAAGAACCCTGCTTATCATTCAAAAACAAAGCACATTGATGTTCAATATCACTTTGTTAGAGATATGGTTGAGGCTAAAAGGGTGTTGTTGGTAAAGGTGGACACTTTGAAGAATGTTGCAGATGCATTAAAAAAGTCTGTGAGCACTCAGAAGTTCTCTTGGTGTAGAGAAACAATGGGTGTTGTAGAATTGGGCCAATGACTAAGCTCTCTTGTGACCCCCTGTGGAAATAAAACAATAAGTGGGAGAATGTTGGGTATGTGTTATATTCTTTCCACGACTAAGCACACGCGGGGGGGTAAGAGGGGGGGCGATAGCCCCCCCTTTACGGTGGGTGCAACGGGGGGGTCACAGGGGGGGCGGTAGCCCCCCCTGTCAGGGTCCGGGGTAGCGTCCCGGTGAAAATTTTTGGTCCTTAATTTCCGATGGGTAGTCCGCGTCCATGGTTTTGTGCATGGTTTTGCACATGGTATTGGGGTACGATGGTTTTTGGCCCCTAGTATTTTTGTAGATCCGGTCAAGGGAACTACGGTTATGTTCTAATCCAGAGTTAATGGATTAGGGTTTATGTATGCTTCAGCATGTATATATATGTGTTGTAACACTAAAAGGAATATAATGAAAAATCAAGCTGGTCATCCCGATTTGGGATCCAGGGGAAAATCTTTGTGTTTATCTATTTTATGTTTTATGCTCTCGCTATTGTTTATCTTCTGTTATAAGATTCGTGTGTAGATAATTTCTTTTCAGGGTTAAAACCTACAATAACACCTAACATGAGGTTCACCTTTGGGAAGTTGATGCATTGGAGAAGGAATTCAAGGTGGCAACAAAAGTTGAAATCAAAATTATGGCACCAAGGAAGCCTACCAGTCACAACTATAAAGATGGAAGTGTCGCTACCACTATCCTTCCACAACCTACAAGGTTGACACCACAAAAAATGGAGGAGAAAATAATAAAAGGGATTTTTTATAGTTGTGATAGAAAATACACTAAAGGTCATAAGTGTGCTTATAAGAAACTAATTTAAGTAGATTGTGAAGAGAAGTAACAAAAGGAACAAGAAGAATAAAAAAAGAGAGGATATACACCAGGAACCAAACCCTAAAAAAGAAGAAATGAATCTGGCAATATCTTGTAATGCATTGGAAGGAATTACCACTCTTCAAGCTCTTAAGATAAAAGGATATATCATGAAGAAAAAGGTAATAATGTTGATTGATTCCGGTAGTACTCATAATTTAATCCATTGTAATATAGCCAAGGAATTGAATTTCTTTCTATAGCCAACACCAGAGTGTGAAGTGATGGTTGCAAATGGATGAACTATAAATTTCTCTGGAAATAACCATCATATCAAGATAACCATGGGAGAATATTTATTGAGTGAAATTATTTCAATTCCAATGGGTGGTGCTGATATTTTACTATGAGTCCAATGGTTACAATATTTGGGGACAATATATATTAATTCTCAAGACATTTTCTTGAATTTTTTTTTTGGGAAGGAAAGGAAATTGAATTAAGGGGTAACACAGTGAAACCAGGTAATATAATTAGATCTAACAACATGAAAAATGTTTTTAATAAAGAAAAATGAGGCGTAATTGCACAATTATTCTCACTAGATGTTCAAAAATAGAAATCATCTATTTCTCCATATTTGCAAAGAGTCTTGAATACTCATTCCAAGGTGTTTGAGTATCCTAAAGGTCTCCTACCAATTCATGATTATGATTATGCTATTCACTTGATTCCATAACTCTTTCCTCTAAACATCAGGCCTTACAAACACCCCTATGCCCAAAAGAGTGAAATTGAACATATGGTTGCACAAATGCTAGACGTCGATATAATTCAACCAAGACAAAGTTCTTTCTCTCATCAAGTAGTGTTGGTCCACAAGAAGGATGGATCATGATGTATGTGTCCAAATTATAGGGAGCTCAACAAGCTCACTATTAAAGATAAATTTCCCATTTTTGTCAATGATGATTTTTTGCATGAATTACATGGATAAAGTTACTTCACCAAGTTGGATCTTCATTCAGGATATCATCAAATTAGAATTAATACCGAATAAATTACGAAAACAACATCATAAATCATGAAAGTCATTATGAATTTTTTTTCATGCCTTTTCACCTTACTGATACACCTTCCACATTTGAAGGTTTGATGAATTCCATTTTCAAACCCTTCCTTAGAAAATTTGTGTTAGTGTTTTTTATGATATACTAATCTACAAAAATTCTTGGAAGGATCATGTTCAACATGTTGGCAGGGTGCTCAAAATATTGGAGGAGAAACAATTATATGCAAAAACTTCCAATTTTTTCTTAGGAGTACAAGAGGTGGAATATTTGGGTCATGTTGTATCTCATGAGGGTGTTAAGGTATACCCTAAAACAATTAAAGCCATTATGGCATGGAAAATCCCCACAAAACTAAATCATCTTCATGGATTTATCAGGTTGACAGGGTATTATTGCAAGTTTGTTAATAATTATGGGAGAGTAGCAGCACCTCTAACAACATTACTGAAGAAATATGAATTTTCCTGGAATCCAAAAGCAACTAAGGCTTTTGAACATCTTAAATAGGAAATGTGCCAAGCACCGGTTTTAGCTACTTTACACATCACAAAAACCTTTATTGTGGGATGTTATGTCTTAGGACATGGGCTTGGTGTTGATACAATGCATGAAGGAAGACCTATTTCTTTTGAAGGTTGTACAATCAAGGGAAAGTATTTACAAGAACCTGTTTATGAGAAGGAAATGTTGGAAATAATACATGTACTAAAGAAATGGAAATATTACCTAATGGGAATACACGTCAAGGAAAAAATAGATCATGGTAGTCTTAAATACTTTTTGGAACAAAGATTTTCTTAAGAAGTGCATGAAAAATGGGCTGCAAAAATGTTGGGCTGTGAATTTGAAATCATCTGCAAAAAAGGAAAGAAAAACATTGTTGCAATTTCTCTCTCAAGAAAGGATGGATTTGGAAGCATTTCTCTATTCCGTTTCTATATACAACCTGATTGGATAACTGAAGCAAGGGATGAATAGAATAATGACATTGTGGTTTTAAACATCTTAAATAGGAAATGTGCCATGAATCGGTTTTAACTACGCCATACTTCACAAAAACCTTTATTGTGGAATGTGATTCCTTAGGAAATGGACTTGGTGTTGTTATAATGCAAGAAAGAAGACACATTTCTTTTGAAAGTCATCTAATAAAGGGAAATTATTTACAAAAACCTATTTATGATAAGGAAATGTTGGAAATAAAACATGCACTAAAGAAATTATGACCTTAAATATTGGGAATACACTTCAAGGTAAAAATAGATCATGATAGTCTTAAATATTTTTTGGAACAAAGATTATCTTAAGAAGAGCAGGAAAATTGGGTCGCAAACTTTTTGGGTTTTTTAGGTAAACTTGACTAGAGATAGAGTTGATCTTGACTAGGGTAAATAGTAGTGGTTTTGGGGCACATGGTATTATGCACCCATGGTTTTTGGCCCATGGTATTGCATGTAATGGAGCCTATAAAAGGATGGCAATAATTCATTGTAATGTAGGCCTCGAGGTGAGCGGTGAAGGCTCACTTGGATGGATTGGCGAGGGTTTTGGACAAGGCTATTGAAATTTCTTTAGGATGGGTTTTGCCCAGAGATTGGGGTTTTTCCCAGATAAACATCTATGTTTATGTTTATGATTTGTGGCTGGCTTTTTATGGTTATTTTTCATCTCAGTAAATAAGTTATTATCTCTAGTAAATTCTTACAACTTGCATCAGAGCCAAGTAAAGTGCTTTTGCTATATCTATAGTTTGTTTCTACTATGTGAAATTTTCTCCTGGATAGATGTAAAAGGAAAAATCTATGTGTGAAGGTGCTAGATCTACATGGAGATCTGGTTAGATATACGTGTGAAGAAGCTAGATCTATTGCGCAACATTTTATCACAAACAAATTTGCATATGAAAAAGACAGATCTAGTCAGATATGGTGTGGATCGATCACTGATAGAGAGTCAAACGTGGTGCATCCATACAACTGCGCAAAAGAGGAGGATTTGAGTGATGCAGAGGAAGATCCGGCGCAAGGGAAAATCTTGATCAAGAGAGCCAGTGAAAATCTGCATCCTGACAAAGGAAATACGTCCAAATCGATGGCACACTAATGCACATGAGATGAAAATATTTGATGGATATAAAGATCACATGAAAAATAAAGTTCGATGACAGAAGATACACTACGGGTCCAATAGTTTGAGCTTATGTGGATGATTTCCTTTAGGCTCTCTTTTATTAAATTATGTGATCATCATCTCAGTAGTGATATTGTGCAAGGAGGTGGCTGCGGGTAATGGCTTGAAGCCGACCATTGCAAATCGGTATGTCAATAAAAATGAGAGTGGTGCATGTCAATACAATGACACAGTGAAAGAGTTTATTTTCAATGGGAAGTGGCATGTGGAAATTACTAATTAGTGTTTGGGGTGTGGAGGAATTTTCTCTGGTGGGTTATATGCAGCTCATGGCAGTTCCCAAGTGAAAGGTGATGTCACATACAAAAGGGACTCATATCTGCCAAGAACAGAAAGCGTTGTTGTTATTTTTTGCAAAAAATATTTCTTGGGTTTCAACGTGTTGAAATATATTATCTGGGATCTAAACTAATGGTGCTCGCTAATTGATGATAAATTGATGCAGGAGCATCAAGCTTAAATTTTATTATTCATTTATGTACTTTAGGGGGTGAGGTGTTTTAATTATTTTATTAATTATTTTTCTCAAATTTAATAAATTAGGAGAGAAAATATAAATGTGAGGATTATTGTAAATATTCCTTAAATAATTAAGGATATGAGTGGAATGGAATTAGGTATATAATCTAGGGATTAGGAATTCCATAAATGGGGCTTAGTTGAGTCCAAAATAAGATAAATCTAAATTGGATTTTAGTTGAGATTTGTGGGGAGGATTTTATGGAATGGAATAAATTCATATTTTTGTATAATAGGAGGGTTGTATGAGGATGTAAATGAGTGAGGAAGTGAGGAATACAGAGAGAGTGAGGAATGGGTTGAGAGCTTTTTGTAAAGGGCCAAGAGCTAAAAGGCCATTCATTGTAATATTTGGCCAAGGATTTGTTTTATGTTATTGTACATCAGTGATTTGTGTTTTTATAGCTCTCTTTCCTCTCTGTATATTTTAAACTGAAATTTTTTTTCTTAATGAAGAATATGATGAGTGCTTTAATAATGAAGGAAACACACTGGTTTATATCCTAGGATTTGATTTAACCCAGAATCCTGGCATCATTTGGTATCAAAGCTTTATTAGCATGGCTATGACAATGGAAATTCAAGTGGTTGGAGCAAGCCTGCCAGGATCAGCTCTTGTAAAAGTTATTCTCTCAGTTGGTGGAACATTGTTGTTTGTGTTTGCATTTGAAATGGGAGCTGGATCAGTGCCAACATTACTACTTCCTGAAATATTTCCCAACTGAATTCGTGCAAAAGCTATGGCTTTTTGTATGTGTGTACATTGGGTTTTCAATTGTATTGTAGGTTTATTGTTCTTGGATTTTCTAAAACGTTTTGGAGCCCAAGTTTTGTATTCCTTTTTGAATTTATATGCATAACAACTGTGATATTCGTTAAAAGGAATGTCACGGAAACAAAGGGAAAGTCCTTAGGGGAAATTGAAATTTAAATATTTCCAGATCAATGATCAATGATATCTAGCAAGGAATTGGATATTGGACATAATAATATATAGTGTCCCGCCATTCATTTCCATGACATTAGGGATTCGTTTACTTCTAGTTGGGTTATGAGGATAAATCACCTGCCAAAAAAATTGTGATTGATGGATTTTGGGAGGCAGACACACATCCAATGCAATGTCAACCATATTAACCTAAGTTTTTATCCTGGTGTACACAGTAGCATAGAATAAAAGATTTTGTATCTATCAGTGGAATGGTGAAGAACCTAGAGCTTACATCGCTAGTGATGTCGAGTTGGGCAATGTATGAGAAAATCGATACTATGATTTGAAGGAAGGACATCATTGAAGTGAGGATGGATGAATTCAAAGCAAGATTGGCAGTGTTAAGAGAAATTGGAAGGGTTCCTGGAACTGCAGCAAATGAAATTGGGGTTGATGGAACTGAAGCAAACGCTGGCATTTGAAACCAGAGGAATGAAGCAAAAGTGCACCACATCTTTCAAATGAATCTGGGTCGAGGTTTAACGCTGTGTTAATACATGGTTTGATCAGGTTACATTTAAATTCCTATACAATTAATTTGCATTGGTTATTCGGGACTGTATTTTTTTTTCTGCGTAAACATTCAATGGGTCAAATTATGTCGTGTGATAACTGTGTGAATTATATAATTAAAATTATGCATGGGGAATTGTGCAATGGTTGGTGTAGATTCCAATTGAAATACCAACTTATTAACCTGAACCCATTTTTGTTTCCATGAATGATATGATGAGTGAAACGTTGTGGGTTCGTTCAGGTAGCAGTATGTTGGTTTCTTATTATTATCGTCAACATAAATTGACCTCCTTTGTTTATGCGTGAGCGCCTTGTAATACCATAGAGTCGTAGTGTGGGCACTTAGAAGAGCAGTTGTGACCCACAATCGTGCCCAGAGCTGTGAAGCGTGAAATTCACAACAACCACCGTGACCCATGATGCTACGCAGATCCGTGAGGTGAGTAACTCAAAAGAGCAGCTATGATATCTAACTACACATAAAAAGGTATGCTACATTGCATCTCGATCATAAATACCTAGAAGACCGATACTGTTTGTGGGTAATAGGCTTGATATTGTCCATGGTTGGTCTGTTTAAGATGAGCATAGGCTCAAATGTTGAGTTGAAAGTATTTCATTGGATCCAGGATGCAATTTTTAAGTTTTTATTATTATATGCACTCACCATGGTCCTTTGAAGACTCATAAATCCTTATATGAACTGAAGCTTGCATAAAGTTATAATATTTCGTATTTTAGAGAGGTATTTGGGATTGCACATAAAGTAGTGAATCAACTACATTAGTTTGAAGAGTAAGCTTGGGCCTAGGAAAAAAATTGCATATTTTACTATACTAATTTGGAAGAGTGGGAATTGGGTTTTCCTACATCATTTTTGAATTGGGAAGTTGTAGAGTGAAGCCACGGAAGCGTGAGGAAGAACAACACTCAAATTTGGAGCTATTGAAAGGGCATATTTGTTGCATTTTTGCGTCAACATGCAGATTTGGTTGTTGAGACTACATTAACCTCTGATGCTGTCATAGTGGAGTTGGGAGGTGATGACAGTATGAATTGGCATTCATAATTGTGTTGACAGTCTTGATGAAAGAAAATATGAATTGGAGTAACATAGCAGAATTATGAGTCAAGGGAAAAGGTATGACTGAACATGTTATGTGTTGACATTTTGGGTTTTCTTAACCAAAATCGAAATTATAAATAAGTATTTTTGCGGAGATGATTTATATATGTCAACATGCGGTTCAAAATTAAAGTGAAACTATTGCAAATGCGGAGGTATAAATGAATGGAAAAATGAAGGAAAATGCGCTATGCTGGGTGATATAAAGAGAAACATGAATTTTTATTGTGAGTGGGTTTATTGTGCATAATGTGGGTTCTCGAAGTTTTGGTTAAGTCATTTTGGACGAAAGCTTGTAGTTGGAAATGGGATAATTATTTTAATTTGTGTTTAAGATTGTAAACACAATTGTTTGATGTTGTAAAATATTTTTTTTACCATCATATGGCGGCATCTAAGAGGTGTTATTTAGAATGAAGGTGATGTACGAGTTGTACATTATTCATCGAAGAAGTTAAAAACATGTTCTCTGTACACAGGTGAAGAGATGTGAATTGATGTTATATGGTGCAGGGAAATGTTTGCATTAAAATGACGAGCTTATGGGCATGTGAGTGTTTACAGTGACATAGACGACACAGAAGAGTGGAAACTAGAGAATTGAGATTGCAGAGAGAAAGGTTTATTAATAGCATTAATAGGAGCATGAGGTATGATAATTCAGGAAGGTATTTTTGAACATTGAAGATTGAATGGTTTATTTATTTTCACCTTAAAATAAATCTTGGAAAACCTAAATTGCATTTCAACTAAAGACTTCAGTGTCATGTGAAATAATAGGGAAAACTGATGATTTTTCATAAGAATGAAGTATGAAATAGAGTGAAGATTTTACATCCTAAAAATGTATTAAGGGTGTATGTTGTTGGAGAATTGTAACTTGAATTAAATCAAAATATCCACTATCATAATTATTGGGAAATCCTTAAAGTCAAAAAAAATGTTAGAGTCAAATGAAAGTTTGGATAGTTTGTATTAAGATTGAGTATTTTTCATCCAAGATGAAGAATCAGTGTAAGTCTAAAGTCAAAGAGTCGTAAGCTAAGTAAAAATTCTAAATGTAATTGGGTGCACGATCGGCAGAGCCTGACACACAAAATAATTGGCAATTGTAACACATGCATTACTATAGTGTTGTTTGTAGAAAAGTGAAGCAATATAATTGTCCAAATATTGGTTCCAATAAAGAAAACCAAAATAAGCCAAGCGTAGGAGGAAAGCTTGCATTGATGAATGGCAAGTGTGAAGGATTGCTGAAAAGGGGATTGAATAAAATCCACACGTGAACATATAAATTTCATAAAGGAATATGAGATGATTATTGATAGTCATTTACGAAGATCTGATGAAGACCATAGCAGAGGGAAGAAGAAGGAAAATTCAAAGGTAAGTGGCATATATGAACATTTGACGGATGAAGATTATGAGTGGGAGAAGGCTAAGATAATATTTCACCTTGAATTGTTAATGGAATTTTTGTAGGAAAAAGTGAAAGACCAGACACATGGTTGGACTATGAGAAAGAAGGTAAAGTGGCAGAGGCTACACGCAAAGAGGGAAAAGTAGGTAAACATACAGTTGACAGAAGAGTTGAAGAAACGCGAGCAGATGTTGAGGTGTGAAGAACTCAGAGAGGCTGAGCTAAAAATGGATGTTTCCATTTGCGGCCCAGAACAGGGTGAAATTCTGGTGGAAGAGATCAATGAGGAAGATCTCATGTACTATTGGGATAGTTCAGAAGAATCTAAAGATGTGTTGGTGAAAGAAGCAGATGAGGCTATGAAGCCTTGCATTTTTAAATCTCACAGTTTATGTATGCTTGCAGGATGTGCAAAGGATGTTGAACAAGCCTTAGATTTTTTTAAGGAGAAGGAGATGAATCTGAAATATGTTCAGATTGGTGCTGAGATAACAAGATCTCAGAAAGAAAAGGAGACAGAGGGGTCTCATGGGAATACACAATAGAGTATTGAAGCAAAGGAAAAAGGGTAATCTGATGATTGGTAAAAAACAAGTGAAGGTATGGAAAGTCATGTAATGTTTCCAAATTCTACTCCCATTGAAATTGTTGAGTTATATATAAAGTTAGATCTTCAAAGAAGAGAATTGGAAAAGCAGAGGATCTATACTCGTGATAAATTGCTGAAGGTAAAAGAAAAGAAATTGTCCTGAATAATAATCAGGAAATAGAGGATAAGGATGTAGGAATGATTCGGCAAATCAAAGAAGTTCATTATTGTGAACCAGAATAGGGGGACATTCTTAAAACAGATGATATCAAAAAGAGACTAGCTGACAATCTCATGGAGAATTTAAATCAGCATACTAATGTGCTAATGGAAGAGGAAATTTTAGAGAAATATACTAAAATGTTGCCAAAGGATAAAGAGGCACTGAGGCCTTATGTTTTTTATTTTAATGATTTTTTTGTGAGTATAGGTTTTATTACAGATGCTAGAGGAAATTCAACACAAGTGAAAGAAAAGGAAGAATTTTATGTGGGAATATGTAATCCATGGAACCGAGAGATTAGATTCCTGGAAACTATGCTGAAGAATTAGGATTCAAGGCATGAAGAGGAATATCAATTTCAATATTGTGAAATGAATAATGTGAAGGTGCAATACAATAATAAACAAGAGGGCGAGGATGAAAGGGCGGCAGTAAGTATAAAATTTCAGCAATCACGAAGTGACAGTAAAGAACAAACAAAAGATCTATTGGATAGAGAAATTGAACTGATAAGGATGATAATGATGGAAGTATCCCAGAAGAAGATAGCAATAGTAAAACAAAGAATAAGCAGCAAGAGGAAGACAACGGAAGACTGTGAAAGCATAGCCAGTGGGGCAATGCAACATAAAGTGTGGAGACCTAGAGAAAAACAACAAACAGAAGCAACAACAAATGGGAAATTGCAGAACAAGGTATGGGATCCAAGAAGAAAAAGATCCGAAACATATGATCAGGTGATCATGATTATTTTCAACCTTGGGAGTCTGATGTAGGAGCATCAAGCTTAAATTTTATTATTCATTTATGTACTTTAGGGGGTGAGATGTTTTAATTATTTTGCTCAAATTTAATAAATTAGGAGATAAAATATAAATGTGAGGATTATTGTAAATATTCCTTAAATAATTAAGGATATGAGTGGAATGGAATTACGTAGATAATATAGGGATTATGAATTCCATAAAGGGGACTTAGTTGAGTCCAAAATAAGGTAAATCTAAATTGGATTTTAGTTGAGATTTGTGTGGAGGATTTTATGGAATGGAATAAATTCATATTTTTGTATAAATAGGAGGGTTGTATGAGGATGTAATCGAGTGAGGAAGTGATGAATATAGAGAGAGTGAGGAATGGTTTGAGAGATTTCTGTAAAGGGCCAAGAGCTGAAAGGACATTCATTGTAATATTTAGATGAGGATTTTTTTAATGTTATTGTACATCGGTGATTTGTGTTTTTATAGCTCTCTTTCCTGTATGTATATTTTAAAATGAATTTTTTTTTCTTAATGAAGAATATGATGAGTTTTTTCGTAATGAAGGAAACACACTGGTTTATATGTTAGGATCTGATTTAACCTAGAATCCTGGCATCATATATACTTTCTACAATGGCTCGTCTAGATCCCTTGAGAGAAGGAGCAACTGAGGGCATGTTGTATCAGTGCTCAACAAAACAATAAAGTAGAAGAACTTTGGAAAACAAGAGACCCTCGAAGATCTCGAGAAGCTCGATGGAGATGATGAGCCACAACCACTTGCTTTAAAATATGAAGATGCATATCAGTATCAATTTTTTTCCAGCACTCGTGAAATTGGATGTGGACTATGAAAAGATAATGAAAGAGTCACAGATCAAAGAGGAAATTCCTTCTTTGGGGCATGCTAGCATGAAAGAGGCATCCCTAGTTAGATACTAGCCATATGACGCAATGATTATGGCCCAAGAGGTTTCCTCATGATTCAATGTGAATCACATAATCATAGCAGCAATGTGGAAACTATATGGGTTGGTCGCTATGAAGGTTGCGGTGGGAGTTATCATTTCGTGCATCAAGAAAGGAGGAAGCGCAGGGACTCCTTGTGTGAGCCTTAAAGCCTCTAAGACCATAAGGCTTAGAGGTTGTTAAAGTGAGATAGGATATGTGCACGCAGATTGATTAATTAATGAACCATGTATCTGAAGAGAACTCCTAGAGGACTAGTGGTTACAGCAGCCAGTGACCCATGTAATCTGGTACATTGGTTATTTTTATATGGACATTGATTTCATATGTCCAAAGACAATAAAAATGAAACAAAAAATATTATTATTATTGTGAAGTTAAAATTTATTACATGTAAATGGGCATATTGTTGTAAAGACCTGGTATGGCATGTGTACCCCTGTGTAATCATTGGTAAAGTCTGGGTTAGATCTAGGTGATAGGGGGATGTCATGTTAACAACTACCCTGGGTAAAAAAATTGAGGGGGAGGAGAGCTAGAGTGAGTGAGGTTGTCTCACATAGTAGTTTTGGCTAGATTTAGTCAAGAAACCCCAAGTCAAGGTTAAGGGGGGAATTGTTAGGTAAACTTGACTCGGGATAGAGTCAATGTTGACCAGGGTAAATAGTAGTGGTTTTGGGGCACATGGTATTGTGCACCTATGGTTTTTGGCCCATGGTATTGCATGTAATGGAGCCTATAAAAGATTGTGAAGACTTTGTTTTAATGTAGGCCTGGAGGTGAGAGGTGAAGGCTCACTCTAGATTCTGATGTTGGTATGGTGAGATAATTTTCTGACTTTAAGAAATCATCTATGTGTTTGTCAAAGTCAAACACCTGCTAGTGATCTTCGTTATTAGGCACAGAAGGTCCTTGTTTTACTTTTACACTGAGTTGTTGATTTATTTCAGGTGTTTGACAATTGCTGGCATTGAAAGCGAGTTCATTTGCTAGATGATTCAATTCTCTTGGAATGAAAATAAGTTCATACTTTTCAAATGTTTTCAATAGATCAAGGGCAGCGTTTCGATATTCCCTAAGTCTCGGATTTTTAGCTGAGTATTCTCCTTTGATTTGTTTTATGATAAGTTTAGAATCTTCTAAGATTGATATCCTCTGGGCTTCTAACTGTTTAAGCAGTTGTAAGCCTAGGAGAAGTGCTTCATACTCAATAATATTGTTAGTGTATGGGAAATCCAATTTGTACGAAAAACTCTGTTTTGTATTTTGAATCCACACACCTGCTCCTGCACTTGTTTTATTACAAGATCCATCAAAATTTATTTTCCAAAGTATGCCATCCTTATTTTCATTTTCTTGTTGTTGTTGATTGGTAATGTTTTGAATTTGATCGAATGGAAGACTGGATTGTTGTGGTGAACCGATTCGGTCTATGTTTTCTTTATCTTGTTGAGTAATGTCATCTCCATCATATAAGATAAAGGAATCTAAACTTGATTGAATAGAATAGATTGGAGAATTTTTTGGTTTGTCTATGGTTCTCACCATGTACTTCATGTGGGATTCCCTGTATAGTCTTCTGTTTTGGTTAAAAATGGGAATGGTGGCATAAGACATGTCCATTTGGAGGCTTCCATGAAGTTTGGCTCCCCAAGATCTTGATAAGAGTATGCAATACTTAGGGGGAATGTCAGCTACAACTATATCCATAACTAGACTCTTAGCAGGGATCTTAGCTAGAGTAACACATAAATCTTTGATTAAACCCAAACACTTGACTCTTCTTGAGTCAAAGGAATACAAGTCTTTGTATGGTTTAGTAATTTCTAAGCCTAAGCTTTCCATCACTACCTTGGGCATTAGATTGTGCGAAGCTCCCGAATCTAACATGGCATTGTGTAAAATTTTCTCATGTATGTTCAAGCTAACATAGAAGGGAGAAACAACCCCTTCTTGATATTTTCCTTCAACTTCTGGACCAAACGACAACTCGGGTTTATCATCTGTCAAGTTTAAAGTGTTTGTATCACTTCCTAAGTTCAAAGCTTTCAAAACTTGGTTTTTGTACACCTCTTGGGTTGCTATTTCAACGAGGGGAGTGGTGACTTTTATCTTGGCAATCTCTCCCTCAAGGCTGAAAGGAATAATTGACTTGTTTGTATTTACAACTATTTTTTCAATTGAATTCTTTTTAGCAGCTTTGTTTTGCTGAACCTTGTTTGGAATGGTAATTGGGATAATTTTATTAGGACCACTAGCTGGAGTTCTAGGGGTACTCTGTTCAACATTTGGCTGGACACCTTTGTCTTTGTTTGAATCTGCTTTTTTAGTCAAAATTTTGGTTTTCTCTGTTGTCTTTTTGGGTTTATTTTCTGCGTTTTTCTTGACAGCAGTGCTAGTGTTCTTATCTTTTGATTTATCTATGTTTCCCTTGCTCCTAAGATCATATTGTTTATGTATCTCCATGATTGCATTTTCAAAACCTAATCTATAGTCAACAAAATCTTCGTAGGTGTTTGTATTTTGATTAGAAGAGAAAAAATCTTGTTCTTCCTCAGTGAGGAAAACATCATCGCCACTATCTGATCCAATCAAGTTTACATGGGATTCTTCCAACCTTTCCAAATTCCTATCATCCTCATATTGATCCACATAGTTTTGTTGGAAGGGAGGTCTAATTTGTTGGTCATTTTCGTTCTATTTTTCTTGATTGTTTTCTCTTCTATAATTCTGATTTATGTTTCGAGGAGCAACTTGGTTTTGATTTTCTTGTGCTTTCTTAATTATACTCATCTCTTTCATAAGTTCTTCTAACATCCTCTCCATTTTTGAGTTTGAAGTAGAAGGAGTGGACTCTTCTCTAAAAGACACTCTCTTCTTGGTTTTCATTCTTGCTCTTTTATCCATCAAGTTGACTTCCACAGAAAGAGCACCCTGTTGCATATCTTCCAGAGTTGCAAAATTTATTTCTCTCAGCTGATAGGTCATGTCAGAGTCAAATCCTTCACTAAATTTATTTAAAGTTGAGCCTTGTGGAGGTTTTAGTTCTCGGGAAAGTGCATTATACACACTATTGAACCTAGTGCAGTAGGCTTGAACACTTTCTCCAGTGTTTCTATGGAGGTTTGTGTAGTCAGAAAGGACTTAGAGAGGGTTTTTCTTTACTTCCAATTTGCTTAGGAACATTTGATGGAAGCCTTGGAGATCATTAATACTATGGGGGGCTAGACCTTTGAACCATTTTCTTAACTCTCCCCCTAGGCTATGAGAAAATAACCTAAGCTTGACAGAATCATCATCAATTTCATTTCTATCAAAGTAGTCATTCATTTTATCTACATGTTGTGATGCAGTTGTAGCATTGTTAGCATCATATAATGGAATTTTGGACTAATAGTCCTATGGAAGATTAAATATGGTACGGGAAGGACTAGAGGAGCATACCATGCTGCCATGATAGGTGGTGGGGGTGGATTTATAAAATGGAAAGTGGGTTTAAGTGGGGCGGTTTGGACAACGGATGTTGGGTGGACAGATGTGGATGTACCGGGGATAGATTGTTGAGCTGACCTTGGATGAGAGACACCTAAATTGAGAAGGAAATGTAAATAAGGTGGTGTGGTTTCTCTACTAATAGGTTGTTCACTTTGTTCTGGCGATGAAAGTGAGGACTCGGAATCTATCTGAATTATATCATCAACTGATCTAGTTCTAAAAGGATTTCTTCAGTCGACTTGTGATTGGTGTAGCGCTGCGAGATTTTCAGGGACTGAAATAGATCTCACGGGTGATCTAAAAACAGTTTATAATTTTATCTTGGAAGATTTCCAAAGTATACTTTCAGGGTTATCAACTTCTTCCAGTGCGTTTGGGTCAGGGTAGGCTCTAGTATGAATCTTTCTAGGAGCCACTATGCTATGTTTTTCAGACCCAGTTGAAAAAGAAAAGTTTTAACCAAATATGACAATCTTTAAGAGGCTAACTGATATTTTCAGAAAAAGGAAAAATTTAATCTTAAAGCCTTCTATCTGAGTTTGTATGATGCTGTTAAGACTTGGGGTCTTCCCAGTGGAGTCTTAAGGTCTATTTTTTAGGATCGTGGAGTCGCCAGGTGGAAATTTTTAGCTCTTTCGGAGGTAAAGGATTTATGGTCCACCACCAAGTTTATTATGAAGCCAAATTGAAATGTTTTGGGTTTTTCTGAGTTATTTTGGTCTTATAGGTTAAGAGAGTGTTCTAAGTCTGATTTAACACTTAGCTAGGGTGTCAAAACATACAGAGTTTACTCTTATGGCTTGGTAACTGAATCCTTCAAGGTTTGATAAGGCTTTATAAGAATCCTAAGAGTTACTTAGTTTTTCACTGATTCAAAATATCCTATCATGATTACCATTGCTTGGTAGTGCTTGAAAAATGTTACTTATGTTATACTTAGACAGTGAGTGTTTTGTTTTGCAGATTTTACTCAGAGTCCCACCGTGATCGCCATTATGTTGGTGTCCCATGTTTTCATAGTTTGGAAAATCAAAAGACAAGGCAACATCAGAACCAATATTTAGAGTTACAGGATCTAGTCCTCCTACTCTCAGAGAGGAATCTCTCAAAGTTTGTTTGCAAAGGTTTATCTTGTGTGCTTAGAGTACTGGTTTTTGACTAGTTATTAAGTGCAAGTGTTTGTTTGTTTGGTTGGTTGGATTGAAATGATACAGCAGAACATAAAAGATCTAGGAAAGGTATATATGATAGTAAAATATCTGTTTAATTGGGCAATGGAATCAAAAACAGGTCATAACATACTTATCAAAGGATATGGGATATGAAAGGGCAAATCTAACTTGGCCACAGGATATTTTTGTCTTTGAAATGGAATGAACATTAATGATTTGGAAAGAGATTTTTAATTCTCAACAAAGGGAATTTGAAAGCATAATTTGAAACAACAAAGAGTTCTTTGATAGATAGGGCTAACCATAAATTCTACAAATCACACCTTTAAGCAAACAATGATTTCAAAACAACTTTCAAAGTAAAATCTAAGATTCGGGGAACACCCTATTTCCTCAAAGATTTTATTCTAAAGGACTTTAGAAAACATATAAGATTTACTGATAATTATAGTCATAGAAGAGGGAACACGTAAAAAAAGCTATGATCATAATTATAACAACCTTTAAGCCAATTGTTTAAGTGAGGGCAAAGGGCAAGATCAAAACAGACCTCTCTGATTCACTATAAGCAAAGAACTTCAAAGGGATACTTCAATAACAGTTTTTAAGTGGCAGCAGACAAGCAGGGAGAACCATAAATCATGCTAAAACCAATTGTTCAAACTATTAAGAAAATAAACAAGCATGAAGACTAAAGAGAAAGATTAAATCCTCTAAAATACTTCAGCAGAAGAAAACATAAAACAGTGAAGGATGAACAGGTCTAAGGTGCTTCCAGGAGTCATTTCTTAGCCTAATACTTTCTATCCTACTGTAGTGAGAAATTATGGAACATAATGAAAACAAGAAAAAACATAGAACAGTTCAGAATACTTCACCAACAGCCAAGCTCATGAATCCAATGATAGAGCCTTCTCAGGAACAAACTTGCAACAACATCATCAAGATCTCAAAGACTTCAATTTGTTCTTCAACTTCAAAGGACTATGTATTGATTTCAGAGAGTTTCAATATTACAACATCTGATCAAACAACAACCAACCAACAACTCTTCATCTTCTACAGAAGTATTTATAGAAGAATGAGGAGGTCAGACCTAAAAAAAAGATCTCTTAGGTCAATTAATACAGATTCAAGACTTCTCAGACTTTGATGGGCTGGATGGAGAAGTTTATAGGTGGATTACTATATTAACTATTTTACAATAAATATCAAAGCTCGGAGGGAGCTTTTAGTGAATTTGAGGCTCTGTGTAATGTTTGGAGTAACTCTGTAGATATTTCCTGCATTGATTTCCTTGCAAAAGTAACTCCCTAGCTGCGCTGAGGCAAAATCTGATCTTCTTCAATAACTTCAGCCTCTATTTGAATGATTTGAGGCAACAGGTGCCTTTTATGGTAGCTGAGGGATCAATTCGCCTCATTTGAAGCGGTGGAAGCCTTTTCTGTTAGTGAAACACTTATGATTTTCTATTGACTATGCTTTAATCCAGGGAATTGGGCTTTTGATAATCATTCTTAGTCGTAATTTCCTAGATCTATCCTTAATCTTCATCTGCTATGCTTGGTCTTCAAACTTATACCATTTTAACTTTTTTTTCGAATAAAACAGTGTCTTGTTGATGTGCAGGGCCGCACAGGCCATTTTATGTGCTATCAATGCTCATGAAACATTGATAAATCATTGAATTCAAACCTTTGAATGGTTATTTTTAATAGCTCAAAGGCGCGGGAAACGTCTTTCCCAACCCTCGGCTTTCCTTCATTATATAATGGAAAACCATTAAAACACCTGCAAAACACAAAAACAATTAATAAATCCTACATTTTTAGGTTTAGACTGCTTCAGAAGGCGGGGAAAGGAGCGTAGCCATTGGAAGAAAGCATCCAATGGTTGAGATCGGCGAAAAAGGAAAAAGGAGAGCGAGGAGAAGAAATAAGGCGGGGTGGTTTTGGATCGTCTGATCCGAACACGTGGACGGTCTGGATTGAAACAGGAGATCGCAATTGGGGGATCTTGCGATTGTGATGGAACACATCACAAATATTTGCGGTGGGCATTTTAAATAAAATCGCAATTTGGAAGGGTTGCAATTGTGATGGATCGCATCGCAAATATTTGCGATGGGCGCTTTAAATAAAATTGAAATTTGGAAGGGTTGCGATTGCGATGGATCGCATTGCAAATATTTGCGATGGGCGCTTTTAAATAAAATCGCAATTTCGAATTGCGATTTTGATTAGCGCTTGGGTCTATAACCTTTGGTTTTTGCAGAGAAAGTACGAGATCCGGGGCTCAAAACAAAGGGGATGATCGCAATCGCATGTTTACAATATGGAACTAAACGCAAAAACTTGTGTTCTTGAACAATTTGCGATGCGATAAGCGCCTTAACCTGTTAGCAAGTGGTTCCAGCCCTAAAGCGTATGGTGGGGAAGTGGTTAGGACTTAACCCAAGGGGGCTCAAGTCCACAGTCAAAATACTTGTATTTTTTATGAATTTTTCATGGTTTTCAATGGATTTTGGAGGTTTCGGAATAGTTAAAAAAATGGGTTTATAACTATGGAAAAGTGATTTTCATAAATGGAAGAAGAGGATTTATGAAAACAAGGGAGTTTTTATGGAGAAAATGGAAAAGGTAATGAATATTTTGGACAGAGGCATGAGGCCTTTCAAGAGCCTTCAAGAGGAAACAATTTTTTGTAATAAAATTTGTTCCTTGGAGGCTCAACGAGTCTTAGCCACCTTTTGCTATAATCAAATATTATAGGTGGATAACAGTGGCTCCACTTGGGGATGATGCCTTCTTGAAGGTATCAAGAACTTTAGACTTGCATTATCTGGGAGGCTGATCTGTGCCACATCCATTAGGTTTTCTGGAAGGCTGACATGTGCCTGATCCATGGGGCTGCTCTTCCTTTACTGGGATGATATTTCTCTGAAAACATATTAGCAACCATGAAAACAATGGATCTTCATCAATACAAGCTTATACCTACCCAATCCTACTGATCTAACATTTTTTCTTCCTTAGAGTGCACTTGGGTTGGCAAACTCTTCTCACAACATTTTATTCTTTTGAAAGCAGGAAATCTAATATATTTCTACTCCTTATTTCTCCCTGAACTCAAATTAAACAGTTGAGTTTAGATGCTTCTCTACCTAATCTACTATATGTTGGGATTAAACTGTCCAACATATTTTTATTCTCTAAATTCTACAACAGAAATTTAAAAGCACTCAAGTCAGGATTGAACATTCTAACTTGATGCTGGTATATGGCATAAAGACAAGTTTCACATAAACGTTTATTTTGTAGAAAATTAAATAAAAAATGGAAGGCTTGAGATATGAAATTTGAAAACATTTCCTTCCTCTTTTCTACAGCCCTGATTTGACTGTTATTGAGCTGTCTTTCCTTTTTCTCTGGTTCATATTTTGAGTTGATTAGGACAAAATTTTTACATCTTTTTGACTCAGAAAATAAAACATATTTGAGTCATCTCTTTTTGAAATTGAGGTTCAGGTTTTGATCATGTTTGAACCTTTCATTTCTATCCTAATCTATCTATTGATTAAGCCAAGATTAAACAATTTGGCAAATCGAATTCACTATCCTATCAGCAGAAAATTTAAAGCTAATTAGTCAAGATTAGACAGTTTGACTAACTAGAAGTGTGTTCTTTATGAGTGGCATTTAAGCTTGCACACTTTCAGATTTGTTTATCTTTTTTGGTATGAGGCTATACCTTTATTGTTTTTATAGTCTGCCCTCTTTTCTTTCTTCTTTTGTTTTGTATTTTTTTTTTTTTTTTTTGTTAACTTTGAATTCAATGGTTAGACTATGATATTTACAATGAAAGAATAAAATTCTTTGAAACTTAATATTCTTCACAGAAGTAATGCTTGAGAATCCTGCCATTGACAGGACCTCCATATAGATCTTCTCCATTCAATTCTTTCAAGAAAAATGCATTGTGACCCCTCTCAGCATAGATAATATAGGGCCCTTTCCACAAGTTCTCAAATTTTCCATGTTTCCCTTTTCTTCTTCTCTTGAATCCTACTTAAGAACAACAATTCCAACTTGAAAATTGTTTTCCTTAGTCCTCTTATCAAATAGCTTCTTCATATTTTCTTGGACTAACTGTGTTCTTTCATAGACTTCCTCTCTGGTCTACTGTAAATGGATTGTTTGGTTGATTCTTCTCTGCATATCATTCTCTTCAATCTATACTTCTTGAAGGAGCTTCATGACTAGCACTCCCAATGAGGTGGGAAAGACTGCATCCATACCATAGACTAGCTGATAGGGGGACATGTTTATTGATTTCTTTGTAGTTAATCTATCAACCCATAAGGAATGAACTAACTTACTGTGCCATGATTTCTGATTTTTCTCCAACAACTTTTTAATGATATTGATGAGGCTCTTGTTGGAAGATTGAGCTAATCCATTTCCTTGGGGATAGTAAGCAGTGGAATGGCCCAAGGTTATGTGGTATTTGTAGCAAAAATCCACCATCTTCTTAGATTTAAAAGTAGCAGCATTATCTGTTATGATTTTTCTGGGACAACCAAATCTAGATAAGATATTTGTTTCAAGAAACTTGATAATGACAGAGTCATTAGCATTTCTGGATGGTATAGCTTCTATCCATTTGGTAAAGAAGTCAGTGGCTGTGAGGATCCACTTATGTTGAGCTGAGGAGGATGGATGAATTTCCCCAAGGAAGTCTAAACCCCATTGTTGAAAAGGTGCCTCAGCTCTGATAGGATGTAATGGTAAGGGAAGAATTTTCCTTTTACCATCAAAGATTTGACACTTATGGCAACACATGACCAACTTTTGAGTGTTTGGGAAAAGGGTAGGCCAATAATAACCAGATCTAAGATTTTTTTTTTCTGTGGCCTTCCAGTAGAGGTGTCCTCCACATTCTCGTTCATGCAACTCATGCATGATCTTTCCTGCATCATCTTCAAGTAAACATTTAAGAAAAATTCCAACAACATTTTTCCAATATAATACCCCATCTAATATGCAAAAACTCGAAGCCCTTTGTTTAAAAAATCTAGCTTTATTTTTAGACAAAGAAGGAGGGGCATTTAAATATAAAAGCACATAAATAATGTCAGCATACCAAGGAGAATTTAGAAATGTTTCTTCAATGAAAGGAGAATCATATTCCTCTATTTCTTCCAACACATCTACCATATTCATGTCCAGTGCTTGAAAGTTAGACTCAGCCATGAGTTTTGATAATCCCTGCCCCTTAACTAGTTTGGTGGGCCTAATTTCTAAGTCATATTCAAGAATAGTTGCAATCCACTTTCCCCTTTTACCATCAGGGTCTTGACGTAGAATGTCCTTGAAAACAGTATGTGGAACAAAAGCAATTATGTGAGAGCATAAAATATAGACCCTAAAGTCTTTTAATGCTGTCACTAATGCTAAGGCTTGCTTCTCCATGATGTTATATTTGAGAGGAGCATGTCTTAAGTCCCTAATAAACAAATATATTGGTTTTTATTGCCCCAAATCATTCTTTTTAAGTAAAACTGCAGCTATTGTATGTTCAGATGCAAAGGAAAATATATAGAAATCTTTGGTAAAATCTGGACTAATCGGGATTGGTGCTTGAGTAAGATCTTGCTTGACTAGTTTGAATGATTGTTTAGCTGGTGAAGTCCATCTTACACCTACATCTTCCTTAAGCATGTTTGTAATTTTTTTAAATAGCTCAGCAAGATTAGGAATAAACCTCCTTAGAAAATTAATCTTTCCGTTGAAATATTGCAATTCTTTGAGGCTCCTTGGATGGCTGATCTGCAATATGCCATCAATCCTTGTAGGGTCTATTTTGATTCCCTCTTCTAAAATTATGTGGCCAAGAAGTTTACCTTCTTGGAGACCAAAGAGTGTTTTCTTGGGATTCAATGACAAGCCAAATTTCCTAAACTTCTCAAAAACTTTTCTTAGGTGAATCAAATGTTCTTCGTCAATTTTTGAGAAAACAGTTATGTCATCAAGGTAAATGATTATGAAATAGCCAATGTCTTCAGAAAAGGCTATGTCCATGGACCTTTGGAAGGTGGCCCCTGCATTCATTAACCCGAAAGGCATTTTGACATACATAAAGGTGCCCCAAAGTGTGGTAAAAGCAGTTTTGATTTGATCACTTGGGAGTACTAACACCTGGTTGTAACCGGAGAACCCATATAAGAGGGAAATCCTTTTTGACCCAACTACCTTTTGAAGTATATGATCCATTTTTGGCAATGGGTAGTTATATTTTAGGGATGCTCTGTTTAGGTTTATGAAATCGATACAGAGTCTGATCTCCCCTGTCTTTTTCCTAACAGAAACTAAGTTTGATACCCATTCTGAAAATCTAACAGGTACTATAATGCCAGCATCATGCATATTTTCAATTTCAGCTCTAACTAAAGGTAATAAAAGTAGGTTTATCCTCCTTATTTTTTGTTTGAAGGGCTTTTGATTTTCCTTCAAGGGAATCTTGTGCTGAATAATGCTAGTATCATAAGACTTCAGATCTGTGTATGCCCAAGCAAAAAAATCTTTAAACTCTTTAAACAGATCAATGTATCCAGATTTTATGTGAGTTGGAAGAGTGCTGGACAATTTAATCATCTTGGGTTCTGTTAGGGTGCCTATGTTGTGTTCTTCTACATTTGTTTCTACAGGCTCCATTTTTGGTTCTTTGGCAACATCATTAAAGTCGAAAAGGTGTTCCAAAGGTGAGAGACCTCTTGGAATTGAACCGTCCTTACATTCTAAGGGACTAAATTAGATCTCACAGGTGATCTGAAAATAGTTGAAAATTTTATCTTGGAAGATTTCCTAAGTATACTTTCAGGGTTATCAACTTCTTCCAGTGGGTTTGGGTCAGGGTAGGCTCTAGTATGAATCTTTCTAGGAGCCACTATGCTATGTTTTTCAGACCCAGTTGAAAAAGAAAAGTTTTAACCAAATATGAAAATCTTTAAGAGTCTAACTGATATTCTCAGAAAAAGGAAAATTTTAATCTTAAAGCCTTCTAGTTGAGTTTGTATGATGCTATTAACACTTTGGGTCTTGCCAGTGGAGTCTTAAGGTCTATTTTTTAGGATCGTGGAGTCACCAGGTGGAAATTTTTAGCTCTTTTGGAGGTAAAGGTTGTATGGTCCACCACCAAGTTTATTATGAAGCCAAACTGAAATGTTTTGGGTTTTTATGAGTTATTTTGGTCTTATAGGTTAAGATAGTGTTCTAAGTCTGATTTAACACTTAGCTAGGGTGTTAAAACGTAGAGAGTTTACTCTTATGGCTTGGTAACTGAATCCTTCAAGGTTTGGTAAGGCTTTATAAGAATCCTAAGAGTTACTTAGTTTGTCACTGATTCAAAAGATCCTATCATGATTACCATTGCTTGGTAGTGCTTGAAAAAGGTTACTTATGTTAGACTTAGATAGTGAGTGTTTTGATTTGCAGATTTTACTCAGAGTCCCACCGTGATCGCCATTATGTTGGTGTCTCATGTTTTGATAGTTTGGAAAATCAAAAGACAAGGCAACATCAGAACCAATATTTAGAGTTACAGGATCTACTCCTCCTGCTCTTATAGAGGGATCTCTCAAATTTTGTTTGCAAAGGTTTATCTTGTGTGCTTAGAGCATTGGTTTTAGACTAGTTAGTAAGTGCGAGTGCTTTTTTGTTTGTTTGGTTCGGTTGAAATGATACAACAAAACATAATAGGTATAGGAAAGATATATAGTACAGTAAAATATTTTTTTCATTGGGAAATGGAGTCAAAAAGGGGTCATAACATACTTATCAAAGGATATGGGCTATCAAAGGGCAAATCTAACTTGGCCACAAGATATTTTTGTCTTTGAAATGGAATGAACATTAATGATTTGGAAAGAGAGTTTTAATTCTCAACAAAGGTAATTTGAAAGCATAATTTGAAACAAAAAAGAGTTCTTTGATAGACAGGGCTAACCATAAATTCTACAAATCACACCTTTAAGCAAAAAATGATTTCAAAACAACTTTCAAAGTAAAATCTAAGATTCGGGGAACACCCTATTTCCTCAAAGATTTTATTCTAAAGGACTTTAGAAAAAATATAAGATTTACTGATAATTATATTCATAGAAGAGGGAACACCTAAAAACATCTATGATCATAATTATAACGACCTTTAAGCCAACTATTTAAGTGAGGACAAAAGGCAAGATCAAAACAGAACTCTTTGATTCACTATAAGCAAAGAACTTCAAAGGGAAACTTCAATAACAGTTTTTAAGTGGCAGCAGACAAGTAGGGAGAACCATAAATCATGCTAAAACCAATTGTTCAAACTATTAAGGAAATAAACAAGCATGAAGACTAAAGAGAAAGATTAAATCCTCTAAAATACTTCATCAGAAGAAAACATAAAGCAGTGAAGGATGAACAGGTCTATGGTGCTTCCAAGAGTCATTTCTTAGCCTAATAATTTCTATCCTACTGTAGTGAGAAATTATGGAACATAATGAAAACAAGAAAAAACATAGAATAGCTCAGAATACTTCACCAACAGCCAAGCTCATAAATCCAATGATAGAGCCTTCTCAGGAACAAAAATGCAACAACATCATCAAGATCTCCAAGACTTCAATTTGTTCTTCAACTTCAAAGGACTATGTATTGATTTCAGAGAGTTTCAATATTATAACATGTGATCAAACAACAACCAACCAACAACTCTTCATCTTCTACAGAAGTATTTATAGAGGAATGAGGAGGTGAGACCTAACAAAAAGATCTCTTAGGTCAATTAATACAGATTCAAGACTTCTCGGCCTTTGAAGGGATCGATGGAGAATTTTACAGGTGGATTACTGTATTAACTATTTTATAATAAATATCAAAGCTCAGAGGGAGCTTTTATTGAATTCAAGGCTCTGTGTAATGTTTGGAGTAACTCTGCAGATATTTCCTGCATTGATTTCCTTGCAAAAGTAACTCCCTGGCTGCGCTGAGGAAAAATCTGATCTTCTTCAATAACTTTGGCCTCTGTTTGAATGGTTTGAGGCAACAGGTGGCTTTTATGGTAGCTGAGGGATCAATTCGCCTCATTTGAAGCAGTGGAAGCCTTTTCTGTCATTGAAACACTTGTGATTTTCTATTGACTGTGATTTAATCCAGGGAATTAGGCTTTTGATAATCATTCTTAGCTGTAATTCCCCAGATCTATCTTTAATCTTCATCTTTGTGCTTTGTCTTCAAACTTATACTCTTTTAACTATTTTTTCGAATAAAACAATGTCTTGTTGATGTGCAAGGCCGCACAGGTCATTTTACGTGCTATCAACACTCATGAAACATTGATAAATCATTGAATTCAAACCTGTGAATGGTTCTTTTTAATAGCTCGAAGGCGCAGGAAACTTCTTTCCCAACCCTCGACTTTCCTTCATTATATAATGGAAAACCATTAAAACACCTACAAAACACAAAAAAAATTAAGAAATCCTTTGTTTTTAGGTTTCGATTTCTTTACACGGTGGGGAAAGGAGCGTAGCCGTTGGATGAAAGCATCCAATGGTGGAGATCAGTGAAAAAGGAAAAAGGAGAGCAGGGAGAAGAAAGAAGGTGGGGTGGTTTTGGACCATCCGATCCAGACATGTGGACTGTCCGGATTGAATCAGGAGGTCGCAATTGGGGGATCTTGTGATTGCGATGGGTCGCATCGAAAATATTTGCGGTGGGAATTTTAAATAAAATCGCAATTTGGAAGGGTTGCGATTGCGATGGATCGCATTGCAAATATTTGCGATGGGAACTTTAAATAAAATCGCAATTTGGAAGGGTTGTGATTGCGATGGATCACATCGTAAATATTTGCGATGGGTGCTTTTAAAGAAAATTGCAATTTTGAATTGCGATTGCGATTAGCGCCTGGGTTTATAACCTTTGGTTTTTGTAGAGAAAGTATGAGATCCGGGGCTCAAAACAAAGGGGTTGATCGCAATCACATTTTTACAATATGGAACTAAACACAAAAACTTGCGTTCTTGAACAATTTGCGATGCGATAAGTGCCTTAACCTGTTAGCAAGTGGTTCCAGCACTAAAGCGTATGGTGGGGAAGTGGTTAGGACTTAACCCAAGGGGGCTCAAGTCCACAGTCAAAATACTTGTATTTTTTATGAATTTTTCATCGTTTTCAATGGATTTTGGAGGTTTCGGAATAGTTAAAAAAATCGGTTTATAACAATGGAAAAGTGATTTTCATAAATGGAAGAGGAGGATTTATGAAAACAAGGGATTTTTTATGGAGAAAAAGGGGAAACAAATGAAGGTTAGTTGGAGTGAGAGAAGGGGTAGAATGATGATTTTGCAGTAGTTTCTTCTCATGATTTCAGCAGAATTTCTGAGTATAAAATGGCAAAGGTAATGAAGATTTTGGACAGAGGCATGAGGCCTTTCAAGAGTCTTCAAGAGCCAACAATTTTTAGTAATAAAATTTGTTCCTTGGAGGCTCAACGAGTGTTAGCCATCTTTTGCTATAATAAAATATTATAGGTGGCTAACAGCAACTAAGGCTCCAGGACTAGTAACTCAACTGTAATTGTTTCTAAGCTCTAGAAGGTTTGTCCAACCAAGGCTCTAGGGCAAGTAACTCAACCCACCTAGAGCACCAGAGTGTTTGTCCAACCAAAGCTCTAGGACTAGTAATTTAACCGAAAAACTATCTGCTTGCTCTAGAGCGTTTTTCCAACCAAGGCTCTGGGTACTAATAACTCAAACAAACATCTAAAGGATTCACGAGAACCAACCAAAAAACAATCAATGGAAATAAACACACAACAACATGTCTACATAGGAAATGGTAAGGCTAGGAAAATATATTGCCAATCCAGGCATTCCTCCATGACAATGATAGATCATGACCAAGAAACCACATGCGTACATCATGCATGCTAAAACTAGTGACGAAAACATACATGCAACTCGGTACCTACAATTAAAACTCGTTATAGTTGTTGATCTTGATGTTCGCTTGTTCTTTCCTGCTCATTATTTCCTTTCTTGATCCAAATAAAAAATTATGCCACACTCTCCAAGAGTTCTCCAAGAAAACTCTAAGTATCCAAGAGTGTGAGTGAGAGAGAGAGAGAAATAATGAGAGGTCCAAAACTGCAGTAAAAAAAAGCATACCAAATGATCCTCATAAGCCTTTTTATCAATGAGACCTTTATTTTCTTCCATTTCCATTATTTTTCATCATTTTCCTCCTCACATGCAACCTATGACCTTTCACCTCGATTTTCTCCTATTTTCCATTATTTTCATAAATAGAATTCCAATTAATGCCTGATGCCTTTCCAAATCCTTTGCCATTTCCTTTTCCAATTTCCTCTCTCCATAATAACTGAAATGAACACCTGCGAGGATGTTTTTCCTAACATTCAGCTTGGAATTTGTGTCCCAACAACTATGGTCTTATATATTTTACATGGATTTTTAATCAGGGTTGTTACATAATCCTCCCGCTTGGGGGAACACCAACCTCGGTGTTCAATGAAACATAAACACCAAACAAATGCTAAAAACAAAACATACTGCCTATGGATCTTTATAACACAACTCATTGTGGTATTTACAATGACATCCCACTGAAAAAATGAAAATAATACCATTATTGGACTATATAATATAAATCATTATGATATTTACAATAACAACCACATTTTCTTCAACCAACAAATAATCATCACGTCGATTTAGCTTTATAGACCAACTGGATATAGTATTTACAATAATGTACATATATGCACATTTTCTCAACCAAAAAATAAAGGGTATGATGTCAATACTCATAAACAAGGGAATCCAGAGGCCCACACCTCCACCGTCAAAGTAATATCGAAATTCAAGTCCTTCCCAGATGTCCAGGATCTACTACCAAATTCAACACTACATCTAATGTCTAGCGCTGCAATCCTGCACCACTTGTCCTCTCAGTGGGTAGTTACCAACTCATTGTTGCAAGGCACTCTCCCAATGTGCATTTGATCCCATTTTGCAATGCTAATGATGAAAAAAATCCATCCCCGACCTTCCTTTCTTTGCTACACATTCCCTTAGGAAATTAAGTCACCCTCTTCCATGTAATCACACACCTTCCAAGTTCTGTTGGCACCCCCATCCCACGAAGTCCATCCCTTGGCAAGGCTTCCTTGCATCAGAAGGTCAAACAACCAAGGCATATACCTACCTCAAAACCATCATACTAGTCATAGCATGTTCATGGCAATTAATGGACACTATTGGGTACTAGTGTCCCACAATGGCCCTCCTCATGAAGTGCTTTACCAACATAATGTAGTCTCTTTCAATTCCTTATACTGTTTCTAATGTTTGCAATCGGTTTTAACCACTTAACTGGGAATTTTCATGCTTCCTCTACCAAGCACATAACTACCATTAGATTTGAAATAAATTGAAATAAATTCACATCATACCTCATAGGTAGCTTATCAATAAGGTACAATTTCTATTAAGTTCATTTCCTGTCACAATAAGTCAAACTAATTGTTTGATCAAATAATCATGAATAAACATATCAAAACTCGTTAACTCAAAACACAACCATCATATATGAAAATCATAAATCACATGAAATCATCATAAACCATAATCATAAATTACATGTAACCATCATAATTTAGAATCGTAGATCACATGCATAATAAAACTAAAATAAAATATTGATACTTATCCTTCATCTATCTTACTTCTGCCTTTGTTATTTTGTACACACACCAGATCGGTTGCCACACCTGACAAACACCCAATGGCTTTGATTCTCTTCAATCATGTACAAATACAAACAGTGTGTACCACACATGGCATAAAACACCACACAATAGATACACCCACACGCAGTGTAAAAAAAATAGTCATACATACACCTACACCTAATATACATCATAACACATATACCTACACCTTGTGTACAATACAACATAATACATACCCCTATATAGAGTACAAAAAAATGAATACACATGTCAGGATACCACGACTACACCATGCACATACATAGTACCACATTTCCAAAACACAACATGTATGCACCATGTACGACATGCAAAAAATACCACATGTATACTAGTACCATATGCACAACATGGACACAATACCACATGTACACAACACTACCTACACAACATGTGCACAAGATCACATGTACACAACACCACCTGCACAATGTGTACAAAATAAAAAATGTACACCGCACTGCCTTTACATTGTGTACACAATACCACATGCACGACATGTACACGACACCACATGTACACAACGCCACATGTACGACATTTACACAACACCACCTACACACAGCACCACGTGTACAACATGTATACAACACCACATGCACACAATACCACATGTAAAATCATGCACATAACACCATATTTACAACATGCACACAACACCATATGTACATAGCACTACATATTCAACATGTACATAGCACCATATGTACACAACAATGCATATCCAACATGTGCACAACACCATATGCACACAAGAATGCATATCCAACATGTACATAGCACCACCTACACCTAGCACTGCATGGAATACACACACAACACCATATATATAACAAGCACACAACATCATAGGTACACAATACTCCAGATGTTACATGTACACATAACCATAGGTAATGATCACTAAATATACAACATGTGTAACATATACACAACAGCATTATTGCACATCCATAGACCATAAACTGACCCCACAAGAAACCTTGCTTCTAGTGTCTTTCCACTATCCATGCTTATCCTATCATGCCAGAAATCACACATTTTTCACTTCGTTGATGTACCCCTCATCATTACCTGCCCATATCATAAACATAGGCATAGTACAGGCATATAATATCACTTCATGTCCACATGATACCAACCTCATAGATATGTCAAGAATAATCTTCCACTTGGCTCCACATAGACAGGAACCTCTTCATACCATTCACCTACATAAGTAATCATTCCTTCATAAGAATGATCCCTGAAAACCCTCTCAGATAGTGACATAGATACATACATATAAAATCATGATCATAAAAAATCATCATCGTGTCAGACAAGGACATACACACACACACACACGCACAAATATATAATCATTCAACATTAAAAAACAATGATCCATGAAGGCCTTGTCAAACATGACATACATACATACATAAATAAATGTATACGTATATAAACAGTGACATAATCACGATCACAACACAATTTCTAGATATCAAAAGGTATAGGTCAAGAGAAATTCCTTTATCTATAAACAATGTGCACAACATTGACAACAACAATTCCCAACATAGCCAAGGTATATAACACCTTAGATCCATTCAATTTACCTTTATGCTACCTTTCTCATGACTATTCTTCCACCGTCCATTCACAAAAATGGACCCAATCAGTCCAACTAACTTTCATGTTCTTACCTTCCGCTACGCTTACTCATGCACGAAACTTCATATGTGTCCTACATTACCTGTTGGGTACCATAAAGCTCTCCTTGAGCTCCATTAACTTTCCTCTTTCCCAACCAATTTTCAAGGTTCTCAAAACATAAAAGGAAATAACAAGAGAAAACAAGAATAAGACCATGAAAACCAAAATAAATATGAAACCGCAACAAAGTGGTATGACCATACAGGAGACATAAACAAAGCCGCAAATAATGTGCAACAAATCACAAGAGACCAAAAGTACAATACTGGCAAAAAAGACCATGACTCAATCCCCATGGGTTCCCAAGTCTTCTAAGGGAAATCTCAACCCTATCCTTTTCAAATATTTCATGGGAGTTTCTTTTTCCTTGCAATCCACTGCATCATACCACCATAAACACGTAACTTTCAGTGCATAAATAACCATAATAACATACTAGTTACGTTACCTTGTTGTGCCAATCACATTGCCTTGCAACTAAACACACATGTCATCCAATGTACCAAATATCAAGACAACATATATATTAATTTTGAATCAAAATTTATGAAGTCTAAAAACCATTTCATAATCAACAATCAACTCATAGTCATTAGTCATAATACATGATGATACAAATATCTCCTATTTACACTCAAGTACATATCAACTGTCTCAATCCATGCATGTTATTTCCACCATCTTCACACATACTCATATCATACGGTTAATCCAGCATTCAAACAAACTATAAATGTACCATGATAAATAAATCAACTAGATGACGTAATAGACACCAAATCGCTAGGTTTCGTTTCCGGGACTCGAATCTTACTGATGGATATGTGGATGTGGCATCAGTCTAAAAAAGAGATTCAATATTGGGTAGATATAAAGGAACGTGAATTTTCTGTGAGAGAAAATAGAAATCCATGCCTATCTACTGAAAAGTGGTTGCAAACATATATCTTTATAGCTCAACATGAGATATTTCTCTCATCATTTTCTAGCGAGCTGCACGAGTGGTTATTAAGACTAGCTGAGCAAATGGCCCATTTCAACAATAGGCCTACTACGTGGACTCTATAACTAATCAAGCAATTGAAGGGGACTGATAACGATATCACAAGAGTCATTGATTATTGGAGTGATAGTATCCTTGGAGGCTGTATTACTGAGTTTGTGATCGATACATATGCATACTATAGCAAATATGAGTGCAAATTTTTCAAAGGCCCACGAGGTAAGTACTTGAACTCATTGAAGCTTTGGATTACGATGTTATTGTGTGAAAAAGGTGTACTACAAATGCAATCAGAGTTATGTTTGGAGGAAAGTAAATTGGAAATGCATGATGGGGTAAGATATTTAGGGTATATCATAATAATTACATTGAGTTTTAGTACAGTTGATTGTTTGGGTCTGAAAGAGAAGAAGGAGAAAGTCACCCTGTTACCCTTAGAAGTGCGTCGGTAAAATTTTAAGATCATCAGGGCGCTTCTCCCACAAATTTCCACTCCCATCATAACCCATCCTTAGTATATTCCTCCACCTCCTCCTCCCTTGTTCACCATGGCTCACAGATGCCTATTTTTAAAGGTTTGGATGATCCTTAGCAGTTCTCGTTTGCTACAAAAGCGAGATGGATATCACAAAACATCATTGATGAGAATATGAAGAAATTGTAGTTGGTCACAACACTTCAAGATAGAGTGTTTTCCGGGTATATAAAATACACCTTGACAAACCAAAAATCTACGTTCGCTCATACTAAGGTTGCGCTAAATGAAGAATATAAGAAGTTGAAGTCATAGTCCTAGTGTATTACAGAAATCAAAGATATCGAGAAATTAGCCACTGAAACAATGTGGGAAGTAGATCAAAGGTTCAATACACTTCTAAGTCAATTAGTGTCAAGATCCCTTACGAGCATCACAAGGAATGATTTATCGTTGCGTTGTTACCCCACCTTACATTGCCATTTTTGTAGCAAGAGGTTGCAACCCAAGCTGAAGTTTGAGAGATTGCAATGACGCTAGAAGCTTCTCCAGTAGCATATACTAACATAGGGGTTCAATAGATCCAAAACCAAATGGAAAGCTTACACATGGAACTTCAATATTTTAAGAAGGGAAAAGAAGTTCACAGAGAAGTAAGGTGCATAAAGAGAAAAATAGAGGGACACCATAATGATTAGTGTTCCGTTTTTAGAGATTACTTGGTGATCAGGAGTTCATAAATTTTTCTCAAAATTGAAAGTTATAGGATTGGGTTGAAATCGAGATGGTTGCGTAGATGTCGTCTTCTTGATTACAGTGCCACGAACAGTTCAAAAAACAGATGTCGTATGAGGGAGATATCGCATTATGATCGATTTCCCAGACAACTAAGTTTTGTGACAAGGTTGACTGGGATGCCCAGTCAGCATGGAGGATTCACAGTCAGCAAAATGGAACATTCCAAAGAATATTACTTTTCTCAGATCTAGTCAAAGGCTGATAAGTGGCACATTCTGATTTTTTGGAGGTTGTACATTATGGCTTGAGAGCCATTCAGAGGGTGACATGTGGGCAGCCCTGAGGCCGCCACGTGTCCCCCTAACAATGTATATTTAAAGTTTAAATCATATGCGGTTGGGGGTTGGGACCATTGGCAATCCCAACTCATCGGCGATCCATGGTATATGGTCACATTGCAACATAAAACATTAACGCTAATCATTAATAATCCATAGTCTTTGTAACACTTATCACAACCACAAACGTTATGCCTTGTCAAATGGTGACATTCCCGCGCGGTTAAGGTTTAAAATCCAATGGTTTTTTTAATGTGAATTAAACTATGGTTCAAATATCTCTACCACGGTTCATGCCTGGAGTTCCGCTTCGACATTAACAATCATTGCAGGTTCTGGGGGTTTGCATATGGCCACCCCCTACCCATAACATTAAATTTGTAGTTAGAACTAGTGGAGTTATTGGAGGCACCTTATTTTTATGCGGATTTGGCCAAATTTAACTCCAGTTAAGTGGAGTTCTCCACAAATAGTGGAATTTTTCTAGGTGCTATTGGGAAAATTAGTTGGAGGCTCAATTTTCACCCATTCTAACCAATTGGAGCATTCTAGAGCCATTGGTGTAGAGAAAACAACCATTAGAGGCCTGTAACTACATTTTTTTTCAAATTTTTTAGAATAATGAAAGATTGACATGCCATTGCGAGCTGGACCAGCAGAGGTAGCCCAGGAGGGGTGAACTTCTTTATCATGCCTACTATGTAAAGGTTATGTGGTGTTTTATTTCTCTATTATACATTGTTGTTTAGTGTTATTTTCTCTTATTTCATGCTTCTAATTACTAAAATCACTTATATTTCATGGTTAAAATCATTAATTCTTAAGCAAACTATGGAGACAAGTATGCACATGTTTTATAACTGAAAATACACTTAGCACAACAAACTAATACAGTCCTTTCAGATCAGGTTGGTATTAGAGCTGGAGTTTATTCTTTGATGTTGTTTAGTGCAAAATAATGATTAAATTTTTGCAAGTTTTATATGCTTACAAGGCTCAAGCTCAAGAGAGAAGAAGGAACATTGGTGGAAGCAAGAAGTTCTCAAAGTGAGCTACAGTAAACAAGAGAAATATTGTGACAATCTCCACCACCTAGTTCACCTCCTAAGGAAGTAGAAGCAACATTAAGCATGCCTCCAAAGGAAGAAGAAATCCAAGAAGAAGTTAATCTCAAAGAGGAAGAAAGAGTGTTCAGGAAATCATTCCTTCACATGACCGAGATGGTTAGAATCCTTTATCAAGCAAGGAGTGAGAAACTGGAAGAAGAAGGATCCAAACTTCACAAGGAAGGACAAGGATCATCAGGAGGTCACAATGATGAAGATAAGTCAAAGAAGGGAAATGGATGAAACAGAGGCAATGGAAAGTCACCATCCTTACCCTCATCATCATCATCCTTTACTTCATCTTGAGTACATCAGCCACACAAGTCAAAGAACACAAGTAAAAGTCCTTTTTTAAAACTTGATGTTAAGTTTGAATTTCCCATGTTTAATGATGAAGTCAATGTAAAAAATTTTGACAATTGGATCAGGTAATTAGAGTTCTATTTGAGAATCTAGAAACTTCAAGATGATGATACCAAAATCCAATTAGCTTCATTGAGAATGGAAGGTGCAGCACTTGTTTGGTGGGAAGCCAAGACAAAGGAAGAGATCAAGAAGCATGGTAAGGTCATTATATCATGGGCTGATTTCATTACTGCAATAAAACAACAGTTTTATCCATTATCTCATATGCAGAAAGGCATAATGAACTAGCAAAACTTTAGACAATTGAAGGGACCGAATGTGCAAGAATACACCCAAGAATTTAGGAGAATAGCTCTCTTATTATGGGTAGATTTGTAGATCTAAGATACTTTTATCAAGTACATAGGAGGCTTACATAGCTACCTAAAACATATTATTCTCATGTTTAACCCCACAAGTCTAGATGAAGTATGAGTTCATACCACACCTGTATAAGCTAGAGGGAAAAACATTTCTGAAGAGGGCAGAAAGAAACCTTCCAAGGGTAAATTCGAAGAGAATACCTCAAAATTTAAAAGAGAAAAGAATTCATCGGTTAAGAAAGAGGGAGAAAAATTGGTTTGTAAATTTTTTTCTAAAGAAGGCCATGATGAAAATCATTGTTGGAATTTACATCCTGAAATGATACCCAAGAAATACAACAACAAAGGGAAACATAAAACTACAACTACAACTCAACATGATTTAGGAGAGGATTCAGGTGATGAATCTAAAATTACAACCATGGGATTGAAGAACATGAAGGGAAAATAAATTGAAACTAAACCCAGTGCTAGTACATCAAACTGTCACATACATGCTCCAAATGAAGAAGAAACAATCGAATTGTTTCATGTGAGGGTCATACCCAAACATACTAATATTGACACATTGTTTGACAGTGGGTCATAAGCAATCTTAATCTCTGAATATTTTGTCAAGAAACTTAACCTTGAGACCATACCATATCCAAAACCATATCCACTTGTTTGGATTTGTAAGGATGCAAATTTATAGGTTTCAATGAAGTGTATATTGTCGTTTTCAATCACTGCGCATTTTTTTGACATAGTTGAATTAGATGTGGTTTCACTTGAAATAACAGGTATTGTGTTGGAGAGTCCTTACCTATATGACAGGAAAGTAATCTTCCATCACCATGAGAACAAATACCATTTACTCAAAGATGTTAAGGAGTACATTGTCATAGCACATCACAATAAGACACACATTTCTATGGTAAATGTCAGACAGGTAAAGAGGCTGGTAAATTCAAGTAAGAATTTTTTGCTTGTAATGATTAAGCCTAAAGATGATGTTAATCATGAATCACTTGAGGGATGTGATCCTAAGTTGAAATCAGATTTATATGATGTAGTTGATGCACATCATGAGATGTTTGAAGAGCCAACAGGATTGCCTCCAAAAAGGGAGATTCAACATCAGATTCAGTTGCAGCAAGATTTTCCTCTTCCAAACATCGACATGTATCATATGTTGATAATGGAGAATGTTGAAATAAAGAGGAAAATCAAGTATATGTTGGACAAAGGAATCATAAGGCCAAGCACTTCGCCATGCGGTTCACCCATAGTCTTGATTCAAAAGAAAGATGGGAATTGGTACATGTGTGTAGACTTCAGAGCTTTGAACAAGATAATGGTAAAGAATTGATACCCACTCCCAAGGATAGATGATTTGTTTGATTAGCTAAAAGAATTAAAGTTTTTCACTAAGTGAGATTTACGAAGTGGATATCATCAAGTAATAATTGCAGAAAGTGACATATGGAAAACTCCATTCAAAACCAAACAAGGACCCTTTCAGTGGTTAGTAATGCCATTTGGCTTGTGTAATACACCAACAACTTTCATGCGTGTTATGGATGGTGTTTTTCATCCATTCCTTAATGAATTTGTGATTGTGAACTTATATGACATTGATTTTCATCAAAACAAGAGAAGAACATGTCTTGCATGTGAATAGAGTTCTTGATGTCTTGAAGAAAGAGAAATTGTTTCTTAAGATGTCAAAGTGTGAGTTTGGAAATATTTATTCGGTTTATTTGGGACACATTGTAGGAGGAGGTGAGTTGAGAATTGATCTTTCTAAAGTGGAATCCATTGTGAATTGGCCCACACCCAGAACAGTAACCGATGTAAGACGTTTCTTAGGTGCAAGGAGAAAGTTTATTTCTAACTTTTCTACCATCACAGCTCCTATGCATGCAGTAAAAAGTTTGAAGAAAGGCTTACAATGGGGAGGAAAACAACAGCAAGCTTTCGAAGATTTAAAAGACAAGATCAGTGCAACTCAAGTCCTTGCATTACTGAATTTGAGACAACCATTCGAGATTCAAACTGATGCTAATGATTATGGCATGGGCACAATACTTTTGCAGCATGGTAACCCTATAGCCTTTCATTATAAAACATTCAATGGTGTTGTAACTAATTATCCTACATATGACAAAGATCTATATGCATTGGTACAAAGCGTCATGGAGTGGAAACACTACTTGATGGATAAAGGGACGATTGTACATAGCGATCACCAACCATTATAGTACTTGCAGTCACAAACAAAATTGCAGCAATCAATACATTTCAAGTGGATGGGCCCTTTCTTCAATAGTTTCACTTGGTTATAGGGTACAAGAAAGGTATTTTCAATAAAGTTGATGATATGCTTTCAAGCCCGATTACTAGTTCATCTACTTTACTAAAAAATGATTCTATTGTACATGAGAGTTACATAGAACAATATGCACATGATGTTGATTTTCGAGATGTGTATGCTATTTTGAGTGAAGGAAATCAATTTCAAGAAAATGATTATCGCATACATAAAAATGTGTTGTTTCATTTGGGCAAGCTATGTATACCACAAGGAGAGAGGCTAAGTGTCATGAGAGAAGCTCATTCATCTCTTATTGCTGGACACTTTGGGGTAAGACAAATAGTGGTGCATCTACAGATGCATTTATATTGGCCTTACATGATAGATAGTGTGTCACATTTTATAAGAGGTTGGTCTATGTGTTTATTAAGTGGATTAATCCCTCTTGCGAACAAGAGCGATCTCCCTAGTATTCATCGAATAGCTAGAAACAAACATCCATTTGGAAACCTTTTTCTCTAGTTTCAGAATTATTATAATAAAGTAGATCGTACATGCCCCCACCTTGAAATCCAACGTTCGATGCAGTCTTTTTCCCCGTCACTTAAAAGTGGCTTCTCCAATAAGTATAACTTGCAATCAAATACAAGACAAAAGAATCAAAGCATTTTCAACATATAATAATCAAGAAACGTTAACCCAACTTAGTGATCAAGGAGTCTAAGTATTGATGTTATTTCAATAATCATAAGAACAACTCATTGAGAAAAAGATATCCATATGTATTATCTTGAATAAAAAGAGTAATCTTACAACCTGATGCCTTGATATCGTACAAATTTCTCCTGGGATCCTAAATAATTATTTCTCGTTCAATTTGATAAGCCTTCCTCTCCGAATACCAACATGGAGTTATGGACATAAGGGTGTGATCATTCTCATGCCAAAAACAACTTACTAGTGTGGAAAGTATGCACTCTTATGAATCTCTTCACCAAGTACCATGTATGTCTACTATGTGTGTAGAATCTACATAGTCTACCATGTCTACCCTTGAGACTGAAACTTCAGCTCATTTTATAGGGAAATGGAGGTAGTTTCAGTTCCATGAAGAGGGGGGTGGATTCCTCTCATGAAGGGATTTGAGATCCATGGATCAAGGGATAAGCTCCATGAGTGGAGGGGTAAATCTTGAACTGATCATGACTCTAGAAGCTTCCAGTTGGGAGAATATTCAACCAGCTAGGCTTCTAGAATTTACTTTCTCTTTTATCTTTCTTTTCACAGGGGTCTGTAGGTAATAGTAGAAAAATGTGCAGGGGTTTCCGCAAGTTATAGACTAAACATCAGCACACCTTCAGGAAAAGGCTAGAAAAAGTGCAGAGGTAGAAGTTTAAGGGTTTTATAGAGCTTTTCTCCCATTCCAAGACTTGATTAAGGAACATTAAGGTTTTTTACTTCTAATGGAACATGATATAGGTAGTGATATACCCATACAGACATTCAAAATATCATGGTGGAAAAATAACGTGTAACAGTGTACAACAAGCAAGCATAGCAATAGGAAGCTTGGGTTGTACATGCCACTACCGGTACCATCAACACCATGGGAGAGTGTCTCGATGGAATTTTTTGGAGGTCTACCTATGTCAAGAAAAAAACATTATTATATTTATGTAGATGTGGATAGATTTAGTAAAATGTGTATACTTATGCCATGTAAGAAAACCATTACTGTTGAACTTTATTTTCAACATATATGGGTTCATTATGGATTGCCAACCTCTATTGTTAGTGACAAGGATTCTAGGTTCATAGGGAATTTTTGGTCCAATATATGGAGTATGATGGACACAAAGTTGAAAAAGAGTATGGATTTTCATCCGCAAACTGATGGACAAACCGAGGTGGTGGACAAAACCGTTGTGCATCTATTGAGGGGATATTGCAACAAACATCCTAAGTTATGGGATGAGCAACTACATTACATTCATCATGCTTACAACTGGGCCAAGCACTCTTCTACAAATACATCACCTTTTGAAGTATGCTTTGGATATTTACCAAAATCGCAATTAGAATTAATATTTGAGAAGGATGTCGCAATTGATAGGCATAGTGATATTGGCAAGGCTCAAAATTTCATTGAGAAAATTCATATTATACATCAAAAAGTTCAAGAAAAACTTGAGAAATGTCAAAGAAAATATAAGGAGAGGCATGACAAACATATGGTTGATCACAATTTTCAAGAAGGAGATGAGGTATGGTTGCACATAAGCAAAGAAAGGATGCAAGGGGAAGGTAAAAATCTCAAACCAATTCCTTATGGTCCACTCAAGATCATAAAGAAAGTTGGGAACAATGCATTTCAACTTGACTTGCCTTCATATGTGCAAATTTATTCAGTTATTAATGTTGAAAAATTATGTTTCTATGAGCCACCCTTGATTGATGATCAAGGAAGTGATGTTCAGTTACCTTCTATTGAATATTTCTCGCCAGAATTTCTAGATGAGCTTAATGAAGATACAATTCTTGACAGGAGGACAAGAGCATCCAAGAGGGGAAGTGTTGACTACATTCGAGTTGGGCTTAAAGGAAGTAAGCTAGGAAAGGTAAAGTGGATGGAGGTTGGAAAGGTGAGGGAGCTATACCCTCATCTAATGAACAGGTAATCAATTATTTTGGGGTCCAAAAGCTTCCCAATGGGGAGGAGTGATCAGGAGTTCATAAATTTTTCTCAAAATTGAAAGTTACAGGATTGGGTTGAAACTAGGATGGATACATATATCTCGTCTTCCTTATTTTGGCACTGTGAACAGTTTAAAAAACTGATGTAGTATGAGGGAGATATCGTGTTATGATCGATTTCCCAAAAAACTAAATTTTGCGACAGGGTTGACTGGGATGCCCAATCAGCATGGAGGATGCACAGTCAGCAAAAAGGAATATTTCAAAGAATATTCCTATTCTCAGATCCATTCAGGGGCTGAAAAGTGGCGTATTGTGATTTTTTGGTGGTTGTACATTATGGTTTGAGAGCCAATCACAGGGTGACACATGGCGATCCCTGAGTCTGCCACGTATCCCCTGAACAATGTATCAAAATTTTATGGACCTCCACACAACTGGACCCTGCACCCCGCGACCTCCCATAGAGCAACCACCCACCACACCACCTGTGCTGCGCATCAGATCTTAACATTCATATGTCAAAGTTTATATTTAAAGTTTAAATCATATGCGGTTGGGGGTTCGGACTGCCGATGGTACCAAGCTACCGACGATCCATGGTATATGGTCACATTGCAACATAAAATAGTAACGTCGATGATTAATACTTTTTAGTCTCCATAACACTTATCACAACCACAAACATTACACCTTCTCACATGGCGACATTCCCATGCGGTTAAGATTTAAACTCCGACGGTTTTGTTATCACCGATTAAACTCTGATTGAAACATCTCTACCATGGTTCACGCCTAGAGTTCCAATCCGTCATTAACGGTCACCACAGGTTTTGGGGGTTGGAATGAGACCACCCCCTACCCATAACATTAAATTTTCAGTTAGCACTCACAGAGTTATTGAAGACACCCTATTTTTATGAAAATTTAGCCAAATTTAAATCCAGTTAGTTGGATTTATCCACAATTAGTGGAGTTTTTCTAGGTGTTACCAGGAAAATGAGTTGGAGGCTCAATTTTCACCCATTATCATTAAATGAAGAGTCGTTCTAGACTAATTGGAGCATTCTGGAGCCATTAGTGCAGAGAAAACAACCATTATAGACCTATAACTACATGTAATTGCAAATTTTTTACCATAATTAAAGATGGGCATGCCATTGGGAGCTGGACCAGTAGATGTAGCGTAGGAGGGTTGAATTTAATATCCCAAAATAGGGAAATTCTACAACAATAAGAATATCTTAAGATATTCTAAAGTTGGAAATCTAGCAATATATAAACATAAACTGGAAATAGCAATGAAAAACATCATACCAGAATGTATGGAAACCATGGAGAAATTTTATTATGTAAATCATTATCAAACATGTACAATACAACTCAAATCATCAAGGAAAATAAGCCTCTCATGAATACATGTGAATAAGATGGAATGCTACTCTATTGCAGAATGCTCATGAACATGTATTGCGCAGTCATAGAAGGTACACTACTACATGGGAATGTGAAATATCATACATCTGCATATAGATGGCTCATACAACATTGGGAGTGAAGATCTATCATCCCAAACACTATCTCAAGAAAATCCTTGAAGGATTGGCTGAGATATGCAAAACTGCAAAATGCCGGAGTTGCAGGGTTGCAGCTGCAACTCAAGAACAAGAAATGGATGGAGATGGCTAAAGATACCACATCAGATAAAAATACCTCCTCCAATGGATCTTCCAAGTGAAAGGATGATCCTAACATTTAAGATCTCACCCTCCGACAATCACTACAATCCCTCATTGCAAATACCTCCTGAAAATAACACAGTCACTGAGGGATACTGTGCTATAGGTGCAATAAAAAGTGTTGGCCAAGTGCCAAGATCTTAAATATGCTCTAAGGGCTTCCCAAATGATCTCTCAAAGGAAAGAGAGCCTCCTCCTCTGAGAAACAAGTGTTGGAAGTGGTGTTGTGAACCCTCACTGCAACACCCTGCAACACAACATTATGTTGCTGCAGAAATAATGTTGTAGCAGAAGGAGGATGCTTGGTCTCAAGCCTGGATGTGAGGTAAATTAGTACAACTCCATAAATATGCCTCTCAAGAAAGGATAAGGATTCCTAAACAGGAAATCCTTGTGCTAAGAAGCACTGCAACTCTGCTAAACAACAGGACAATGTACAAAGTCTAAACAGAAAATGAAATCAATAATCTAAATCATGAATAACAATGGTTTCCTTGCCCTCCTTTTAAACAAGTGAAAGCCCTATCTCCATGGGTCCCACTCATTAAGGTTTCCTTCACTAAATAACCCTCTTCCAATTCATACTGCACTGTCTCTCCAAGTGTTATCCGCCTCCTATCCCAGCGTTGTTGACTTGGTCAAACTTGACCTTGTCTCCATGCAAATGTCCTCTTTCACACATAAGGGTGTGACATCCAGCTCTTATGACTATCCCATTTCATTTTATGAGGGAATTTTTTCATTTTTATAATATGCATGGGATTCCTTACCCATTTATTTAGCTGCTAGGTGATAAAAAGAAAATTTAATATTCCATTTAGTTGTGTGCTAAAGTGGGAATATTACAGTCCTTCCGTCCCAAATATTGCTTGTGATTAAGCAACTGCAAAGATAAAACTGAGGGGCCTTCTTGAGGCATGAGTTCTGATATGAATTGGGATATACCATCCCCATATGAAGCTCCCATCCCCAAGAAATCATCCATACAAAATGAGTTACCTCCCAACATGGCAACTCCTGAAAATCCTCTGCCACCTTTGGCTCCTGCAATGTAGGTGGGCTGAAAATATGATCTTGGTAGACAAAATAGCCTACCCCACGTTGTCCTCCTCTCCAATTAGGATAAGTGTAGAGTATATGCTAATCTTGGGCCGCAATAATATTGTCCTTAAGTGGCAAGATGAAGACTAGAGCTCCAAGAATATCTCCTCCAACATTATGAAACATGCTGGCCCAAATCATCTTATATGTGATGAATTGGAAGTCACCATCATATGGAATCCAATCAACCCCATGGCTCACCTCATAAAATAACAAATGTTTGGCTAAGGTGGCCATACTACCTCTCATGCTCCCATTATAACTACAATGCAAACAGTGTGGGAAATCTCTCCCCCAAGGGACACATCCAACCAAGGTGTCATTCCTCCAATCATGCTCCCAATAAAAATAAGAACAATAGCAACATAAGGAACCATAATGAGAACCATACTTGTTTCCATATGTAGCAAGGGAGAAGGAAAATGGTCCCTCAAATGTAACCAATGCAGTTTAACCCTCAACTGCAAAAGAGAGTGACAAATGGTGTGGTTTCTCAACCACTTGCTTGCTGTCCCACTCTCCTCATATGTTTGGAGAAAGTGAATGATGTATGGTACAAAGTGCGAATGTTCTCCATAATACATCTTCTCCCCAAGTCCTCCTAGGGAGTGTTCATCAATAATGCTCATGGCCTCAAGTAGACCATGTGGTCTAGAAGGATGAATGTTTCTTCCTTGAGCAATATCCTGCACATATATGGTTAAGGGATGCATATATACATTATAAAAATCATTATGGAAACAAAAATTACCTTCACCATATATACTTTACTCATAAAAATGGAGTGGCTCATAGATGAGTCTCCTCTCATCCTCAAAGAGGAAAGAGGTGGTTGCGCTAACTCTTTCAAAGAGTTATGTATCTCCTCCATCTCTACATGATCCATGCATCTCCTCAAATGATGATACATCTCCTCCTCAAAGCCTTCCCAAAAATACCCCTCCATGATGGTGTGGTATGTCCTCATAGAATAAGTGTGGCTGAAAAGGAAATCTCCATGACTTGCTTATAGAAACTTCTCCTTGAGATTGGAAGCTCCAGATAAGAAGATACTACCATGGTAGTAGATGACCCCATCTCTGACTAAATAAGCCTCCTCATGCAACTATTCATCCAATATCATGCAAGTGAAAATATCCTTGGACTACTCCACCAATAGATGGGAGTTCCAGTATGGATATATCCTCCATAGTGACAGTGCTGATGATCTCTCATGAAGAACATCTATCATATGGTCATCCCCCTCTTTGACATCTCCCATGCAAAGGATGCAAGTTGGAAGGCTGCTATCCTTCCCCTGCTGCTTCTTCCATAGTGCAAAATCTGAAATGAGAGTGGGTAAAGATGATGTTGATAGAATTCCTTTCTCCTCCTTGAATCTACCCAAGTCTCTCACCGCTATAAAATGATCTCCCAAGGTCTCCACCCCTTTGAAATCAATGAATGGTGCCTCAAAATGTGAAGCATCTCTCATCATCTGCTAATTTGGTGGCCTCCTTGGTGAAATGTCTCCATGCAATGAGACATCATCATCAAGAGTATATTGCATATATGAATGGACAGACTTGTCCCTGATCTCACTACGCAATCCAGTCTCCCTCTTAGGTGCATAAACCTCATGAAATATACATAGATGTGTGATTTTCATGACATGATGCTAGTCATCCTCCCTATATCCTCCTTGCATCAACATAGATTCATATCCTTCTATCAAAGGCACATGTAAATCATGAGTTGTGCCTTGAACTCCACATGTGAGATCCTGGGGAATTTCTTGGAATGATACAAATATCCCTCTAGTTGGAGAAATGGATCCCTCTTCCTTTGCAGAGGTGCTAGATGAACTCTAGTCATGACAACATTGTTGCCCTCCTCCTCATCAGCATGTATGTGCAACCTTTCAAGAAATGGATCCTCTCTTGAAAAAGAGATCTCCATGCCCTCTTGTTCAGGAATATGAGATAGAAGCTTTGCCTCTAACAAGGTATGCTGCAAGATTTTAGCCTCCTCCATGGTTTTTTGAAGTGGATCTGAGTTTATAGTTTCCTCCATCATATGAAAGGGTTTGGTTTGTTCAAATTCGTTTAGCTTCACCATATGTGTTGCAGAAATTTTTCCATCAAACCTTTCTACCAATGTCTTAGTAAACCTTGCATAAGAAAAAGTGTTTTCATTTTTCAAAGAAAAGGACTCAAATATAAACCATGTATGGACCTTACCTCCAATATGTAGTGCTGCAAATCTGATGGCTTCACTTTCAAAAATTTGGTGTTGCTGCAAAAAGGTGTCTAGCTCCTCTACCCAAGCTCTAACTAAACATGTAGGTGAACCATCAAAATTAGATAGAAGGAATCTTTCCCTACCATGCTTCTTGCTTCTCTTCACCTTGATCTTGCAAAATTTTGGAAAAGTGACATGATCTCTAGAATTTTGAGTTTGAGACTCATACTCTTGCAGAAAATCACTAAGAGTTTCCCTCCTAGTCATTCCTTCTTCTTCCATCTCTCTCATGGAAAATCTTGGCATATGAATGTGCTGTGCATCAATGTGTGTGGCTGCATCCTCACACTCACGATGTGAAATTCTATAGTTTGACTAAGTTTCAAACCCTTTTCGAGATTTTGTATACATCTCCCTTCTTATCTTCTTGAAATCTTCATGAATTCTCTGTACAGATCTTGGAAGAAGCTTTGTAAGCCTATCTTCCTTTCTTTCTCCACATAATGGAGTCTTCACCTTCTCTTTTCTTGATAGCATGTTGGCTTAGTTCCACAGGTTGAGCCAAGATTATGCTCTCATACCACTGTAATATCCCAAAATAGGGAAATTCTACAACAATAAGAATATCTTAAGATATTGTAAAGTTGGAGATCTAGCGATACATAAACATAAACTAGAAATAGCAGTGAACAAAATCATACCAAAATGTATGGAAACCGTGGAGCCATTTTATTATTTAAATCAGCAGCAAACATGTACAATACAACTCAAATGATCAAGGAAAATAAGCCTCTCATGAATACATGTGAAAAAGATGGAATGTTGCTCTATTGCAGAATGCTCATGAACATGTACTGCATAGTCATAGAAGGTACATTGCTACATGGGAATGTGAAATATCATACATTTGCATATAGATGGCTCATACAACATTGGGAGTGAATATATATCCTCCCAAACACTATCTCAAGACAATCCTGGAAGGATTGGTTGAGATATGCAAAACTGCAAGATGCCGGAGTTGCAGGGTAGAAGTTGTAACTCAAGAACTGGAAATGGATGGAGATGGTTGAAGATTCTACATCTGATAAAAATAAATCCTCCAATGGATCTTCCAAGTGAAAGGATGATCCTAACACTTAAGATCTCACCCTCTGACAATCACTGCAATCCCTCACTGCAAATACTTCCTCAAAATAACACAGTCACTGAGGGACATTGCGCTACAGGTGCAAGAAAAGTGTTGGGAAAGTTCCAAGATATAAAATATGCTCCAAGGGCTTCCCAACTGATCTCTCAAAGGAAAGAGAGCCTCCTCCTTTGAGAAACAAGTGTTGGAAGTGGTGTTGTGAACCCTCACTGCAACACCCTGCAACAAAATGTTATACTACTGCAGAAATAACGTTGTAGCTAAAGGAGGATGCTTGGCCTCAAGTCTGGATGTGAGGAAAATCAATAAAAGTCCTTCAAGAGGCCTCTCAATAAAGGAGAAGGATTCCTAAATAGGAAATCCTTGTGCTAAGCAGCACTGCAACTCTGCTAAACAACAAGAGAATGCACAAAGTCTAAACAGACAATGAAATCAATAAGATAAATCATGAATAACAATGGCTACTGTTAGTGTCAGTCTAGTAATACTGCCATCAGTGATCAAAACTGCTCTTTTGCATTTGCATATTAAGAGTCCTATAATAATCAATTTCACCATTCCACTAGGTCATGGATTCATTGATGGTAGTAATTTTTTATCAGTTTTCCCTCACAAGGTACTTGTTGATTCTCCTCTCTATGATCTTCAGTCATGAGTCACTTACACTCTCAAATCATGTCATTAGGTCATAGGATGAGTCTCATTAGTTTCTAGGGTCTCACCATGGTCAAATTAGTGAGTCAAGTATCAATAATATCAGCAAGGTCCTGAGGATATCAATAAATTCAAAATAACAGCACCAGGAAGAATCAAAGAGACATTTTATTCATCTCGATGTAATTTTCACCTCAAAACCATGTTTTGAGGTGAAAACATGATATTTTAACTTTATTATCCTTCATTATGTAATTTTATCATCATATGTAATAAGTCACAATTTAGAAGTTGTCATCTCCACTAAGGTGATGTTCCTGCCTTTAGAGAAGTTTTTCGTAGCATGTTCAGCGCCAGACCATCTTCAAAGCAGATCCATCAAAAAGAGCGTGGAAAGAGCTTTCCAATGTTATAATACACTCTGAGTAATTGACTTCTGGATTGAAATTTATGCTTAAGTGAAGTAAAAGTCCCTATATCCTCATATACCCCCTATTTCCTACTTTTCCTTTAAACTTTTTATTATTAAAGTTTTAATATTCCCCCTAAAAGTTTCCCTTTTCCCCCTCCGATTACATAGTCGCATTATTAAAATTATTGAAGAAACACTTATGTGATTAAAACCACTTCCCCTCAGGCCCTTGGGACTTTATTAAAATCTCATATTATAAACCTCCCCCATCATTCCCAACCACTTCCCCACCATGCTTCATAAAAAAACTTTATAATAAATTTTTATGTTATAAACCACCCTCTTCCCATCACAATCACATCGCAACGTTTATTCACACCCCCCTGATCAGCCCATCGAAAAAACTCCGATGCGATCAATCGCACCATCCTCCGATCTCCCGATCGCATCCCGTCCTCCAATCTTTCGATCACAACAACCCCCGATTTATTCGACGCCGTCGATCTTCCCCGCCAATCGGACGGCCCACATCCAATCACGCCATCACAAGTCCCCCTCCGATTGAAACCCGACGATTGATAATCCCCAATCGCTCCTCAACCGGTGATCTATCCCCTGTCGATCGGACGGCCCACAGCTAATCGGGCCATCGCAAAGCGGCGATATTAAATATTTCCCCCGATCTCGCCTACCTCCGATTTCCAATTGTGATTGACCCTTGGGCCCACTACTTAAGTCTTCCGCCCATTCATTTAAAATAGCCCTTTTCGTTTGTAAAAGTTAAAAAATCATCCGTTTTGTTTATTACAAAGACCTTCCCCAATCGCATCGGCGATTTTGTAGATATCACTCCACCCCACTCCTGAGCCCGATTCTGATTGCGATTGCGCCATATTACAATGTGTTTATTATATTATATCTCTTCGCCCCTATATTGCGATTGCGATTTTTATATGATTTTTACCTCCTTCCCTTCCCTTTTCCTATTTAAAATTTAAATTTCCCTTCACCGAGGCATAATTTCATTTCATTTTTCCAAAATATTTTATAAAAAGTCAGTTTTCTTCAAAACAGCATATGGAACACAATAGTCAGAAGTTGAAACAAAGTTGTAACTGTCACATATTCTGTTATGATTCAAAGGGATCCGCGCTACAAGTTTCACCTTCCCATTGGTTATCAGCAAATTTCAAGTGGAATAATGTAACGCTATTCTTTCTTTAGGACAGATTGTTGGCTCTCTAGATTTCCATTGTTGATGTTTTCAAATAGCTTCCTCTTTTCGTCGATCTATTTTCCCACATTTCAGCCTATTTATTGTAATTGTAAATCATTTGAAAGTAGTCGAGTCTGGGTCTAAGTCTGAGAAAGTAGGGGAAAAGTGTGGAAGAACATCTCTGCGCTACATTGTACAGTTTGACAGGAATTAATAAGAGATGCAGCTATGATTTGTAGGATCCATGTGGTATGAGAATTAGCATTTGTTTCTCTCCATTGTTTCATATGTGAATTGTTATGTTTTCCATTCATCCATAAACATTTCCCTTGAATGCTTTCAAGATAGAAAGGTAGAATCCATTTTATATGCTCTGCCTTGGGAAATTCATACTCTGTATTTTTCTTCTGTTTGAAAAGGATCCATTTATTGTGCCCTTTTCAGCTCCTCACTAGTCTTTCCATCCCATCCTTATTAAATTTTATATGCTAATTTTCCTGCCTATCTTGCCCCATGAAATACTCTGTGTCCTGATTTAATACCCGGTTTCAGAACTATTCTTTTATATCCCACACATCCCTAAAACTCATTCATTCATTTCATTCTATTCAAACCTTTTCCTATAATTTTATCTAGCCTAATATCATATTTCTATTGCACTTTATTGGATATTCTTTTACAGAGAGAGCCCTCTCCTGTTTTGGTAGGGCTAGCTACAAGGTTGAGCATGGTTTAGTTGTTGCCCTGTTTTGCCTTTGCAGCCTGGGGTCCAAATCAGGTGCTAACATCTCTGGCGACCATACTAGGAAATATTTTAATTTAAAACAGTAGATCATATCCTCCCCGGTAAAGAATGACAGAGTATTATATCTGAATTTTGATGGTGAAACAATAATTAGATGCATATAAAGGCTGAAAACATTCACCGAAAGATCCAGAAAATCAAATCCTTCATGGTGACTCCACTGTAGGAAGATCAATAGCTTTAAGATATTTGTTTTAAGATGGAACGTATTGCAAGAAGGTATGCTCCCATGAGCCGAGATCATATTCCAGGTTTCACAAATAAAATGCCCAAGGTGGATTGGCTTCAGAATTTGCCTATGTTTAGAAATGTGGAAGGTAATGACGCTGCTCTTCATCTGGTGAAATTTCACATTCATGTGCATAAATTAAAGATCGATTTTCCTGAAGACTATTTGATGAAAATGTTTATGGCTACTCTGGAAGATGAAGCTTGATCACAGTATGAAAGTTTCCCCCCTGCTTGTATTTATGGTTTAAAAGATTTTCATACCATATTCTTTGAAAGGAATAGAGAATCTTGTCCGTCTTTAATGTTAGTTTAGAACTGTTGCAAACATGTTAACAGTTTCATTGAAAATCTTGAGAATTTTTATGGAGACGATGAATTCATGGACGAAGAAATCATGGAAGCATTGTATGAAAATCCGTTTCAGCAGCACGTAGAAATCTTAGAGGATACTTATCAAGATCAGCAGGTTGAAGATTTCCATATGGTTGAAAATAATGAAAGAGAAGGTTTTATTTCAGATCTGTCCATAGAAGAAGACAATATGCAGGAAAGTCAAGTTTCAATTTCAGAATGTGATAAATTCAAGTCACTTATTTCAGATCTGGATTCAGATCGTGATGATCAAGAATACCTTGTGCTGAATCCCATGAAGGAGAGCTCTGCTATTGAGATCATCTGGAATGAAGAAGATAGAGTTATTGATCCAAATGTTCTCATTTCATTAGAACAAAGCCTTCATGAGGAGGTAATCCAGTCAGTTCATAAAAAACAAGATGAGATCTTTGTTCAAGTAAGTGAAAATTTTTCTTTCAATAACTCAGTGATAAATGATAATTTGAATGCCATGTCATATGAAGATGACCAACGATATATTCAGACTATAGAAGACCAGAGCACTCAGGACTGCCATTCAGATTCTTCTTCCTATGTCTCATGCTTTGAAATATTTTTTCAAGAGGAAATCTGCTCACATACTTGTTCAGAATTTTTTGAAGACTAGGAACACACTCTTACTGAGGTGCATTGTGAAGGAAGATCAGAATCAAGAGAAAAAGACACCTTGTTTCTTCAGCAGGAGGTAAATCTTCATGTTTTTTAGGATCCAGTGGCAAATTTATTGCAGTCAGCAATGAAGGTAATTATTATAGTATTCAGCGATGAAGGAGATCATGGCCAACTATTCTTTTGGATTCCTAGTTGCAAGTATCTATTGTTGTCCAGAGGATCTTATCAGGAGAGTCAATCAAGGAGGCATTTGCTTGATTGGTAACACTGGAATTTTAATATAGCCTGATGGTATATTGTCTTGTAAGAAACGCAGGTGGTCATATACTGCCATCAAAGCTTCAAATGTTAAGTTTTTTCTAGGTTAGCTTTGAGTCACTTTTGAGTCAGTATGTTGGGTCAAGTTCCTTTCAGTATTCATTTTGGTTTTTAGCTATTGACTCCATGGTCAATGGATAAGGCTACTTGGTCTACGATTTTCTTGGCACCTCCAAGGAACTACCATCCCCATCGAAGCCAATGTTAGTGTCAGTCTAGTCATACTGCCACCAGTGATCAAAACTGCACTTTTGCATTTGCATATTAGGAGTCCTATAATAATAAATTTCACCATTCCGCTAGGTCATGGATTCATTGATGGTAGTAATTTTTTATCAATTTTCCCTCATGAGGTATTTGCTGATTCTCCTCTCTATGGTCTTCAGTCATGAGTCACTTACACTCTCAAATCATGTCAGTAGGTCATAGGATGAGTCTCATTAGTTTCTAGGGTCTCACCATGGTCAAATTAGTGAGTCAAGTATCAATAATATCAGCAAGGTCCTAAGGATGTCAATAAATTCAAAATCACAGCACCAAGAAGAATCAAAGAGACATTTCATTCATATTGATGTAATTTTCACCTCAAAACCATGTTTTGAGGTGAAAACATGATATTTTACCTTTATTATCATCCATTATGTAATTTTATCATCATATGTAATAAGTCACAATTCAGAAGCTGTCATCTCCACTAAGGTGATGTTCCTACCTTTAGAGAAGTTTTCCGCAGCATGTTCAGGCGCCAGTCCATCTTCAAAGCAGATACATCAGAAAGAGCCCGGAAAGAGCTTTCCAACGGTATACGACACTCTCAGTAATTGACTTCTGGATTGAAATTTATGCTTAAGTGAAGTAAAAGTACCTATATCCTCATATACCCCCTATTTCCTACTTTTCCTTTAAACTTTTTATTATTAAAGTTTTAATATTCCCCATAAAAATTTCCCTTTTCCCCCTCTAATTACATAGTCGCATTATTAAAATTATTGAAGAAACACTTATGCGATTAAAACAATTTCCCCTCATGCCCTTGAGACTTTATTAAAATCTCATATTATAAACCTCCCCCGTCGTTCCCAACAACTTCCCCACCATGCTTCATAATAAAACTTTATAGTAAATTTTTATGTTATAAACCCCCCTCTTCCCATCATAATTGTAAACCTTTCAATCACATCGCAAATTTTATTCACGCCTCCCCGATCGACCCATCGCAAAAACTCCGATGCGATCAATCGCACCATCCTGCGATCTCCCGATCGAATCCCTTCCTCCGATCTTGTGATCGCAACAACCCCCGATTGATCCGGCGTCGTCGATCTTCCCCACTGATCAGACAGACCACATCCAATCGCACCATCACAAGTCCCCCTCCGATTGATAATCCCCGATCGCTCCTCAACCATTGATCTATCCCCCGCTGATCGGACGACCCACAGCTAATCGGGCCATCGCAAACCGGCGATATTAAATCTTTCCCCCGATCTTGCCTACCTCTGATTTCCGATTGTGATTGACCATCGAGCGCACCACTTAAGTCTTCCACCCATTCATTTCAAATAGCCCTTTTCCTTTGTAAAAGTTAAAAAATCGTCCGTTTTGTTTATTACAAAGAACTTCCCCAATCGCATCAGTGATTTCGTAGATATCACTCTGCCCCACTCCCGAGCCCAATTTTGATTGCGATGGCGCCATATTACAATGTGTTTATTATATTATATCTCTTCGCCCCCTCTATTGCGATTGTGATTTTTATATGATTTCCGCCTCCTTCCCTTCCCTTTTTCCCATTTAAAATTAAATTTTCCCTTCACCGAGGCATAATTTCATTTCATTTTTCCAAAATTATTTATAAAAAGTAAGTTTTCTTCAAAATGGTATATGGAATGCAACAGTCAAAAGCTGAAACAAAGTTGTAACCATCACATCTTCTGTTATGATTCAAAGGGATCCACGCTACAAGTTTCGCCTTCCCATTGGTTATCAACAAATTTCAAGTGGAATAATGTAATGTTGTTCTTTCTTTAGGACAGATTGCTGGCTCTCTAGATTTCCATTGTTGATGTTGTTAAATATCTTCCTCCTTTAGTCGGTCTGTTTTCCCACATTTCAGCCTATTTATTGTAAGTGTAAATCATTTGAAAGCAGTCGAGTCTGGGTCTGAGTCTGAGAAAGTAGGGGAAAAGTGTGGAAGAACATCTCTACACTACATTGTACAGTTTGACAGGAATTAATAAGAGATGCAGCTCTGATTTGTAGGATCCATGTGGTATGAGAATTAGCATTTGTTTCTCTCCATTGTTTCATATGTGAATTGTTATGTTTTCAATTCATCCATAAACATTTCCTTTGAATGCTTTCAAGATAGAAAGGTAGAATCCATTTTATATGCTCTGCCTTGGGAAATCATTCATACTTTGTATTTTTCTTATATTTGAAAAGGATCCATTTATTGTGCCCTTTTCAGCTCCTCACCAGTCTTTCCATCCCATCCTTATTAAATTTTATATGTTAATTTTCCTGCCTATCTTGCCCCATGAAATACCCTATGTCCTAATTTAATTCCCAGTTTCAGAACTATTCTTTTATATCCCACACATCCCTGAAATAGATTCATTCATTTCATTCTATTCAAACCTTTTCCTATCATTTTATCTAGCCTAATATTAGATTTCTATTGCGCTTTATTGGATATTCTTTTACGGAGAGAGCCCTCTCCTGTCCTTGTAGGGCTAGCTACAAGGCTGAGCGTGGTTTAGTTGTTGCCCTATTTTTCCTTTGTAGCCTGGGGTCCAAATCAGGTGCTAACAACTACCTTGCCCTCCTTTTAAACAAGTGAAAACCCTCCCTCCATGGGTCCCACTGTTACACTAAAAAATGTCACCTTGACATTCTGCTGACTCTATGAGCTCATTAAACACTCATACATGCCTCCTCTGCAAGTCTTACAACCTTTGTTCCTCATTCCAAGCCCTAAAAATGGAGGAAAAACCCTTAAAACTCAAAAAATCCTTGGGTACGCAGTTAATATGAGACTTACCTGCGTTCCTAGCTAGGGTACGCAGGTAATGTGAAGAGGAACTGCATTCTAGAATGCAATTTTCCAGTGTTATGCCTGCGGACTTCCTGTAAAGTCAAAAAAGCGAGAAATCAAAGTGAAAAAGTTGATTTTTGGAAAATTCTGGAAGGTTCTAGATGAGATTTTTTGGGGATGAGTACGCTTTAGTAAGGTGCATGTATCCCACACCTTAAGGAACTAATCCCGTGATGTGAGGAGCCTATCCCTTTGAAAGAGGATTCTATCCCTTTAAAGGTGGAATCCTAACCTCCTCATCTGCTCTATAAAAGGAGGCATTGGGTAGCCTCAAAGGGTTAATATGGTTAAGTAAAGTTAAGATTTTTGGGGTTGTTAAACACCATGTTGAAGCACACACATGGTGTATGAGGAAGATGAGCACACACACAAGAGACTCAAACACACAATGAAATATAAGCGTGAGGCTTTCTTTATTTTCCATTATACAAAGATGTACATTTATAGTACAATGGTGTGACTCTTGGTTTCATATTCCAAGGTCACTTGGACTCCATTGTGACTTTTCATATTCCACACCTACCCATGTAGGATTAGGTGTTCCAACATCCCCCCTTAATTCGAAGGGGTATGTGTGAGTCCAAGAAAAGAGTTGTAATACAAATCTACAAAGTATACATGGCAGCACTTGGGCTGAATCAACTCTCTGAAATGTTGGAAAAAGAGGTGGTTTTAGGATGGCCACAAACACTGGAATGAAAAACTTGTTGTAGTTCCTGGAACTCTTCCAAAACTGGCAAGACGCTGAAGGCTTCTGCTAGAGGAATTTTCCCTCATAAAAAAGGGAGACCTTCGACCTAAAAGAAGGGAGGTCTACTACCTGTGGTGGTTTTAGGTTGTCCACCAACCAAAGATGATGGTTTTAGGTTATCCACCAACCGAAAATGATGGTTTTAGGTTATCCACCAACCAAATATGATGGTTTTAGGTTATCCACCAACCGAAAATGATGGTTTTAGGTTATCCACCAACCGAAGGCATGCTCATGGGCATCTGTGTCTCTGGCTACATCTCTGAATCTGGAATGATGAATTGTGGCTCAGGCTCGCTTGAACTACTGGCTACAACTCTGAACATGGAATGAGAGATTGTGGCTTAGGCTCGCTTGATCTGTCGTCGAAGCTTGTACATGACCACCATTTCCCCCCCTGTCAGGGACAAGGTGAGATGATGGCGAAAACTCAACTGCAAGTTTGTTCAATATCCGTGAACAAGTTCTAACATGTGTCATAAACATCTTCTTGGCTGTTGATGCCCATTTCCAAGAAGCGATCCATCCAAGTTGAATCTTGGTTCTTCACGGGAGGCTTGTTTAGAAGCATACATGCGAAGAATGGGTGTCACGTCCACGAGTGCTTGCATGGATAGAATAAAAACGATCTTTCATATGGCCAACTCGATGCGGTGTTCGCATTTTCAATGCGATGTTGTTGTGGAACGGGATCGAATGTGCGGTGGCCTTATAAAGATCGGCACTCATCCCGATGGGATTGGTGTAGTCTGGAATATGAATGGACACATACTTGTCATATCCAAGACCAGTTCAGTGCTTTTTGTGGACAAGCTCTTCCCAAGGTCTGATGATGGGCTTAGGAAGTGCAGGCTGAGTGGCTGCATCTGCATGTAAATATGCTCTAGTACAAGGAACTGAATGGGAATCAACTGGAACTTTGCTGACTTGCTGCTGATGGGAGTCTTTCTCAATCTTCTGAACAGAAACAGGTTCAGAATGGTGACTCTTCTGCTGAAGTTCTTCTTGTTGGAGCTGAGATTCCAACTGCAAAAACTCAATCTTTTCTTGTGCATCTTGTAAACAAATCTGAATATTACAAAGAGCATCCTTGCTCATTTTTATCATATCATCAACATTTGAATGAATGAGGTCATTCAACAACATTAATGTCTCATTGATTTCGGCCATTTCAACAATTTAGGCTAAAAAATGAAAGGGTGTCGGCTACAACCGAAAATGCACCCGTTTACAATGTGATTCAACAACAAATACAAATGACTCAAGAAATTCTCAAAGTACAAAGTGTGCTCCTCAAATGATGGAGGGCAATCAACAATCCAACAACTCAAATACTGACTGCAACTTTGAAGAAGCAATGTCTACTCATAATACAATGTCAATGCAATACAATATTTCTGCAAAATATGTGCAGCTGAAAATACTAGTGCAAAGGGCCTTTAAGGAACCTGAAATTTTTTCAAAGAGCTGTTTTCAATGATGGCAAACTTGTCTTCTCATGTAAAAATCTTCAAAAAATCACTCTCATGTCAAAATTACACAATGTCAAATTTCACTTTCTTCTTCTATATGTATAGTCCATGTCATTTCTTTAATTCTGCTCACATATCATTCCTCTTTTTCTGCTGTTCAAATCTTCTCTCCTCTTCGTCTTCAATGTCCTTCCTCTCCCTCTCTGCTGTTTTTTTTTTTTAATTAATTAAAAATTAATTTTAAAAAATGGGAATAAATAAAAATGGGAATGAAGAGTTAATTTAAAAGGAGGGGAATTTATTATAAGAAATGGGAGGGGAGGGAAATTATATAAAAAGGGCGAATATTAAAGATAGAGGAAGTATTATATATAATGGAAGGGTTGTATTAATTAAATGAAAAGGGCGGTACATTAAAAATAGAGAAGACACTATATGGAGAGCTGAGGGTATATTATAGAAATTAAAATTTAAAGAATGGATTGTGAAAGGCGGTGGGCGGGAAAGGGGAGGCGGAAGAGTGGTAGGTAGGGTGGATTTAAAAATTTAAAAATATGAAAATCGATTTTAAAATAGAAGGGCGGTATTAAGGGAGAGAAAATGATTTTTAAAAAGAAGTGGGGTGGTATTATAGAGTTTGGATGGGCGGTATTATGTGTTAATGTGAGCGTGTAGAGCATAGGGGTGGATCGATTGCAGATGGGGAAGGAGTCGCTCGAGTGTTGAGATGTGTGAAGCAAGCAGTTAATGCAGAGTTGGAGGGGAGCAAACTGTGAGGTAGGGAGAGCGTATGCTGGAGGGTAGTGTTGCAGAGTAAGGGAAGAAATGAACAGATAGCTGAGCGTTGAGGTAGATGGGGGCAGATTGTGCAGCGAGGGAGCGTTTATGGAGATAGGCAGCAATGAGTAAGGGAACGGCAGAGCAGTGGCGTACTGTAGTGTGAATAGGGACGCCGCAAGCCGTGGAGGAAGGGGGACGGGGTAGCTCGCGTGCTGTAGTGAAAGGCCGAGTTAAAAAATAGATAAGGGAGAGGCCACGCTGTAGAGGCGTTGGAGTTTGAATGTGCGTGGAGAGTGCTGGTGTGGAAGGGAATGGGGTAGCAAGTAGGGGCTCGAGTGATAGCCACAAGGTGAGGGCCGAAAGGTCTGGAGAGGGGGAAGGCCAAAGGCCGAAAATTGATTTTTATTTTTATTTTTTTTTAATTAATTAATTAATTTATTTATTTATTTATTGTTTTAAAAGCAAAGAGAAGAGAGATTCCAGAATTGCAGAAAGCAGCAAAATTATTTTTTTCTTTCAAATATAGAGCAGAGTTTTTCTGGAACATATAGCAGTAAAAAATCCAAAATTTTGCAGGAATCTTTGAATGAAAAACTCAGAAATTCTTTCTCATTAAAACCAAAGACCTCTTCAGAAATCAACTTTAAACAATTTTCAGCAGTTCTTTCAAAATGATCCAGATTTTACTGAGCAGAAATTGCAGAGAAAAATTAGAATGAAAACCTTGAGATGGGCAGTGTTGCCTTTCTTCAAAACCACTGATGCTCTTCTTCAAAACAAATTCTGAATGCTGCTCTTTCTTCTGAACGCTGCTCCTTCTCCAAAACCACTTTCTGAATGTGGCAAAAAGACTGCTACAAACACTTGAGTGCTGCAAAAAAACCAACAATTTTTTGCAGATATGCATAGGCCATAAACATAAATGGCTCACTCAATTTGGAGCAGGGCAAGCAATCGCCCGCTCTGATACCATGTTAAACACCATGTTGAAGCACACACATGGTGTATGAGGAATATGAGCACACACACAAGAGACTCAAACACACAATGAAAGATAAGCGTGAGGCTTTCTTTATTTTCCGTTATACAAAGATGTACATTTATAGTACAATGGTGTGACTCTTGGTTTCATATTCCAAGGTCACTTGGACTCCATTGCGACTTTTCATATTCCACACCTACCCATGTAGGATTAGGTGTTCCAACAGGGGTTAAGATTTTGGAGATTGAGAATTAGAGTTCAAGCTTATGAATGATTGAGTTGAAGTACTGTTGAGATTTAGACTTATTTCTGCTGAGATTTTGAGAGGAAAGATCACATACCTCTTTATGCTCCTGGAGGAAGAGTGCAAGGCTTATCAAAGTAGAGGAGACTCCTGCTTTGGACCCCGGGAAGGCCTTTTGAACATCAAGGCTAAGGTTGTAAGTTTCTTCTGTATATTTTAAGATTAATACAATCAAGTTTTGTTTTTCTCAATAAATTGTAGTTCGATTGTTTATTTCAATAAGCTGTCGTTTGATCATTTATTTCATAGATTCCTTGATCACTATGATAGGTATGTTTTATAATTATTTGTTATACAGGTGCTATTGATATTTTCTTGATTGTGATTGCAGGTTGAGAAAAGAACTCTTGTTGTGATGGCAGGATTCTTGTTGCGACAAAAGAACTACGACCGCAAATAAGCATTTGGATCTAAGGTAGGATCGACACCTTCATAGCATTTATTTGTAAAACGAATATATCTAGAGAAAGACAAACTTAGTTGTTCGTTTGTTGCTAGATTGTCTTCTGACACTAGGGAGATCGGTCTTGTCTGCAAGAACAATTTATCCGCCCAACAAATTGGCGACTCCACTGGGGAAAGAACTTGTCGTTTTTTGGTTCTCTTTTATTTTGATTTGAGGAAAAGTTTTTCCTGGTTTTTGATTGATGGATATCTGCCTGGGTAGCTTAGGTTTTCTCTGTTTTTGAAAATTTTGAAATCTTTTAAGTTTTTCCTAAACTTTTTTGGGGATCGCACTTTGTTCTTTTGAACAGTGCGAGCAGTTTCGCACTTTCGTTAAGTAAAGTGTTAATCGCCTTTGAGTGTTTTTTGATCTTTGGAACTCTCACCCGATTTTCTTGACTTCCACTTGATTGGTTCTTAGATTAAATTAGAATCATCTTTTGTTTGAGAATTCTCTTGCATAGATCACATTTGCATAATTAGAATTCTCATTTTTAGAATATAAATGAAAGATGTGCATAGATTACATTTGCATACTTTTCATGTGAATTGTGCATAGATTACAACTGCATAGTTTACATTCTGAAAAATCAATCATAGATTTAGATCAGTTTTCTTTGATTTGAATTTAGATGTTTTTATTCTTGTTTTAAAAACACAAAAAAAAAAAAAAAATTGTTTTGGGATTGATTTGCATTAGTTTTTCTTGATGAAATTAGTGCATTAGAGAATTTGTTATTTTTTCTCTTAGTAATCAATCTTTGCATTGTTGGAAGTGAATGGAAACTCTCTCCTTTCTTTAGTTAAGATTCATCGAATTGAAAATATTACATTATCATATTCGATTGCATTCAGTTTTGGTTTGGGTCATAACACCATTGGTTTCATATCCATTTACCGTTTTGAGTAATAACAGCCTAAATAACACAGCGCTTAATTAAAATTCATCTAGTAATTTTTACATTTTTAGGGCTCTTTCCACCAATCTAGCTCAGGATTAGTGCTTTGGAATAGGTTCTAGTTAACTTTCCAAAGAAACTAAAACAAACAAGTAGATAAATCTTGCGGTAGGAAATAAATCCAATCGTAATTAGTACATTCTGGGAAGCTTCTCTTAAAGAAGTCAATCACGAGATCATGTCCGAACCTTTGAGACAATCAATTCTATTTCATTGGGAAAAATAGAAGATTTTGTGCGCATTACAAACGGTAAACCTCGGATTAACCATTGTCGAAGAGCCTGGGGTCACTTGTCGGTAAACCTCGGATTAACCATGTCGAGGAGCCTTCAAGGGGATTGAGATTTGTTACTCTGCCCTTGCGCATGGGATCGGATCATAGACTGTTCCCCCAGTTGTATTTTTTACTGTTGGTAACCTTAGTGTCCATAAGCTTAAGATTATTTCCTAAGGTGACGGTGAAGGAAAGATCTCACTGTACCTGGAGAAGATGTCGACTAGACTCACTTGGACTCTCTGGGGGGTTCTCTTCACTCGAGATGGTTTTGTGAAGAAACTTGTGCCAGTCTGTTTCATTAAGCAGGTTGTCAGGGTAACTGTTCCAACAACCCTTTCTGTATTAAATTCTACGATGTTGGATTTCATCACAAACTAGTGCTTTTAGTATGGGAAGTTACTGTTTGTGTGGTTTGACTCCTAGATTTGATAGCGCGTGTTAATTTGTTTGTTTTTACTTTTAGAGACCATAGGTGTGAATTGTGAATTGTATTTTTAGTTTTAAATTGTTAATAAAATTCACTGAAGTAGAATATTATGGCAACTGTTCCGGAATTTACCAACCAAGGAACCCCTCTTAACGAGATTCCTAGTACTTTTCCTTGCTTTGGAAACGTTGGTCCTCCTTATATGGCTACTTTGTCATTACCTAGATTTACAATAGGTTTACCGATATGGTTATTTTCAACTTCGTTGGCCCCGAATACTCCAATTGCTCCACCTCAACCGGATGCTTCACTTCAATAGAAATCACCATCTCAACATCACCAACCTTCTGTTGACCCTTTACCTTCTTCGCCTAATATTTCTTCCTCAGTTTCTTCCTCTTCACTTGGTAAAAGCCTTGATGCTAGTAACCGGGTGACTAAGAAGAAGAAGAAAGGGAAGAAGAAGAAGAAGAAGAAGCAAATAAAAAAGAAGTCAACCAACCAACCATGGCTGTAAGTGTTAGTCGTGTTGAGAAAACCTCCAACATGCATCGTAAACCCAAATACCCTTGCAGGCTTTGTAAGGGTGACCACTTCCTTATCAATTGTCCTGGTATTCCTAAGGTCTTGGAAGTATGGTCAGAAAAATCTCATCAACTTTCCGTTGATCCATCAACCAGTGATAGTCAAGTTCCTAGGAAAAAGGGTAAAGTTAGGTTTCCTTGTAAGTTATGCAAAGGGAGTCATCAAGCTCACATTTTCCCTCACATGGATGAAGCCTCAAAATTGTTGGAAAACCTTACTGTTCCACAACAAGAATTTCCAACTGGTTACCATAAAATTTCTCCCAACCTACCTTCAACTGACGGAGTGATTGATCTAATTTCAAGTATAATCGATCCCACTCTTCCATTGGAGAGTGAAACTCATATCACTCAGGTTGATGATCCATTAGTTTATCAAGTGGTCGATTCGATTTCACATTCGATCGATCCCATTCTCCCTGTAGAGAGTGAACTTCATACCGCTCAGGTTCTTCTTGTTACATCAGATTCTTCTACGTCAGGGGGCATTTTTCCTGTTTCTACAGAACCCCCTCCAAGTACTGAGGTCTTTTCCTTTGATTGGAAGAGACTGATAGAGCCTTCTCTTCCTTCCTCTATCCCTTTCCAAATCATTGTGAAGTTTGGTGGTAGGGACATACACCGCACACAGGTAGATGAAGGTGATTCTGTTAGTATTTTATCCTCAACTGCATGGAAATCTTTGGGTTCCCCTCAGCTTGTGCCTATTACACAGAATCTGAAAGCTTTTAACAGAACCATTAGTGAACCTTTAGGGATCCTTCCTAATTTCTCTATTACATTGGAAGGTAAAACTTTCTATATTGATCTTATGGTAGTTCGAGGTCCCTTGGATTTCACTTTACTCCTTGGGCGATACTATGTTTATGCAATGAAAGCTGTCGTATCGACGCTCTTTCGCGTGATTTCTTTCCCTCACAATGGGAATATTATGACTGTAGAACGGCTTTCGTTCCCTAGTCTTGTTTCAACTACCAATAATCTGACACCCCTAAATGTTCCTGATTCTAAAATGGTATCTAGCCCGCCACAGGTTAATTATGTGGCAAATAGTCCCATGTTTTCAGTTACCGATGTAAGTGAGCCTCTCACTGTTTGCTCGTCTTCCTATGACTTAGATCTGGTAATTGACATGGAAAACTCTATGGGATTATTTGAACGCGATGTTCTTATCCCTTTTGAGTCCCTTGACATGTGTTCCTTCCAGAGAACTGTTCTTCCATATGATGAAGACCTCTTGGAAGCCATGATCAAGGTGTGTCCATTGACATGTGTTTCTTCCAGTTGGAAGCCATGATCAAGCGGTACGAGGAAAGTTCCTTTTCCTGTGCCAACCTCGTTAAAAAATGAATCAATGTGTCCGAGGATAGTTCCTTTTACTGTGTCAACCTCGTTAAAAAATGAATCAGTGACTATGAGGAGAGTTCCTATTACTGTGTCAACCTCGTTAAAAAATGAATCAGTGACTATGAGGAGAGTTCCTTTTACTGTGTCAACCTCGTTAAAAAATGAATCAGTGCATCCGAGGAGAGTTCCTTTTGACTGTGTCAACCTCGTAGTGAGGATAGTTCCTTTTACTGTGTCAACCTCGTTAAAAAATGAATTAGTTAGTCCGAGCATAGTTCCTTTTCTTGTGTCAAGCTCGTTTAAAAAATGAAACAAGCTTCTATGAGGACAGTTCTTTTCCTATGTCAACCTCATTAAAAAATGAAACAGTAGGTAGATTGTAGAGAGTAGATTGGTAGATTTGAAATATGTAGGAGAGGAAAGTTCATGTTACTGTGTCAACCTCGTTAAAAAATGAAACACGTTGCCATGAGCATAGTTCTTTTCTTGTGTCAAGCTCGTTAAAAAATGAAACAAATCCTCCCCTAATTGATTCGAGTCTTTGAATAGACCTCATAAATGTTAAGTCATATATTTAGGTTAGTTTTTGCATAATTTTCTTACAGTTTTAGGTCGGGTCTTTCATATGATCTCGTAAATAAACCTTCATTCCATCTAGCTATTAATTACCAGCAGTGTACTTAGTTGAATGAAATGAAGCTGGGGGGGCATGCACTCTAGCAGTTACGCTTAGGGGGCATCAAGCACAGTTTTCTCTTTGTTTCAAGCTTGTGCAAAAATGAAATCACTCTAAAGCATAGTTTTTCTCTGTTTCAAGATTTTGTAAAAATGAAACCTATCTTGAGTCAATTTTGGTTATTATTATCAAGACTCGTTAAACTCATGAAAATCCCAAGATTATTTTGCTATATTTCATTCTCGTAAAACACATGAAAATGCCGAGTTCTTTCCTTCCTTTCCTGCTCGTAAATTAAATTGAAAGTCGGCCACAGGAGTATATTTTTATCCCTTTTTCGAACTCGTTAAAACTTACGAAAAAGTGAAAACCATGAGTACATTTTTATCCCTTTTTTGAACTCGTTAAAACTTACAAAAAAGTGAAAACCATGAGTACATTTTTATCCGTTTTTCGAACTCGTTAAAACTTACCGAAAAAGTGAAACCTTGGAGTTCTCTTTTAAGCCCTTTTCAGACTCTCTAAACATGAAAAGATTGCCGAGTACTTGACTATTCAAACTCATTAAAGTAAATGAATGATCGTCCCTTCAGTATAAGTTTACCCCTTTTATGGACTGAAATGGACTATTTACGAAAAAGGTATACGTTGACTAATTACGGTCAATAGAGTTCTCTCCCGCATTATTTTATCCTTTTTTAGGTTCGAGAGACTAAATTTACGAAAAATTACACCCATGGAGTTTTCTTAAGTTTTTTCTTCTGACTCCCTAAAAATGAAAAACACCGAGTTTCTCCTATACTGGACTCGTTAAAATTTAAACAATAAAGGACCTATTCAATTTTAAACAGGAACGAACCACTCCTTCTAAGGGTTCGAATCTTAAACTAAGTTGGACTCATCTGAAGGATGAGCTTATAAAAAAGAAAATGTTATCGTCCTCAAGCTTGTCAAAAATAAAGAGGTACTTGCCAGAAATGGTGGGGGAAAAGAGAGAAAAACGAACTTGTTTGTTACATTTTTATTATTTGGAAAGCCGTTAACCACTCTTGAACACGACACTTTTTTTCCACCTGGGTTGGGAAATCCTTTGCCTAACAGTTAATCAAACCATATTGAAAGTCTTCAGCCGGTTTCTGGGTATTAGCTTTGGGTCAATTGTCACCAAGCCATCTGCAGTGTCGTTATGTGTTCAAGAGGACAGTTCAAATAAAACCATTCATCTGCAAAATATCTGTCATCCATTTTGACCATCCCTGAGTCAGTCCTTGCCAATATATTTTCAAAACTTGATCTATGATTTCGTGTTGTGGGCTTTCCTACGACGGATCACTTTCTATCGACGACAACTCATTATCTAGGAAGTTGATCCAGAAATCGTCAGTACCTTGAAATCTGCATGCCTCAATGGCAGGTTTCTCGCTTTCGACGACAGGTTGCATCAATGACCTTCGATCGAATGACTCCGTGACGTGTTCGACTTCAGCTCATTCATTCACATTTCATGGATTGTACTGAGTACTTTGAGAGCCATTGACATTACTGGTGGTTTCTCTCACACTTGTTAACAGTTTACATCATTGACTGGTAATCAAGTGGTTTCTACCATGTTCGACTTCAACACATTTATTCACATGGATAGAATCGTACTAGTTCGAGATGCGGAAATCAATACCCCGGATCTAGTTTCTACCATCCAGGCTGCGAGGAATTTTGTTATCATTTATACAGTAGACTATTTATAAACAGATGGCTGCATCCATACTGTGTCTACATATGTCTATACTGATGATGTATTCAAAATCATTCTTGTATCAGAACAATTTAAGTTAGTTCTAGTTAGTTTTGATCTGAGTATGGGAATGCCTACCTTAGCGATGATATTTTTAAATATATATATATTGCATTGAATGTTTTTACAGGTTCCGACTGGGGTGTCCACAGGATGATCCTTGAAATGATAAAGTACTTCACTCTTCATATATGACAAACTTCATCTTCATCTATTTCAGACTTCGCACTTTAGGGGGCAATCTGTTACACTAAAAAATGCCACCCTGACATTCTGCTGACTGTATGAGCTCATTGACACTCATACTTACCTCCTCTACAAGTCTTACAACCTTTGTTCCTCATTCCAAGCCCTAAAAATGGAGAAAAAACCCTTAAAACTCAAAAAAGCCTTGGGTAAGCAGTTAATATGAGACTTACCTGTGTTCTTAGCTAGGGTACGCAGGTAATGTGAAGAGGAACTGCGTTATAGAACGCAATTTTCCAGTGTTATGCCTGCGGACTTCCTGTAAAGTGAAAAAAGCGCGAAATCAAAGTGAAAAAGTTGATTTTTGGTCAATTCTGGAAGGTTCTAGATGAGATTTTTTTGGGATGAGTACGCTTTAGTAAGGTGCATGTATCCCACAACTTAAGGAACTAATCCCTTGATGTGAGGAGCCTATCCCTTTGAAAGAGGATTCTATCCCTTTAAAGGTGGAATCCTAACCTCCTCATCTGCTCTATAAAAGGAGGCATTAGGTAGCCTCAAAGGGTTAAGATGGTTAAGTAAAGTTAAGATTTTTGGGGTTAAGATTTTGGAGATTGAGAATTAGAGTTCAAGCTTATGAATGATTGAGTTGAAGTATTGTTGAGATTTAGACTTATTTCTGCTGAGATTTTGAGAGGAAAGATCACATACCTCTTTATGCTCCTGGAGGAAGAGTGCAAGACTTATCAAAGTAGAGGAGACTCCTGCTTCGGACCCCGGGAAGGCCTTTCGAACATCAAGGCTAAGGTTTTAAGGTTCTTCTGTATATTTTAAGATTAATACAATCAAGTTCTGTTTTTCTCAATAAATTGTCGTTCGATTGTTTATTTCAATAAGTTGTCGTTTGATCACTTATTTCATAGATTCCTTGATCACTATGATAGGTATGTTTTATAATTATTTGTTATACAGGTGCTATTGATATTTTCTTTCTTGTGATTGCAGGTCGACAAAAGAACTCTTGTTGTGATGGAAGGATTCTTGTTGCGACGAAAGAACTACGACCACAAATAAGCATTTGGATCTAAGGTAGGATCAACACCTTCATACCATTTATTTGTAAAACGAATATATCTAGAGAAAGACAAACTTAGTTGTTCGTTTGTTGCTAGATTGTCTTCTAACACTAGGGAGATCGGTCTTGTCCGCAAGAATGATTTATCCATCCAACACCCACTCATTAGGGTTTCCTTCACCAAATAACCCTCTACCCATTCATACTGCATTGTCTCTCAAAGTGTTCTTCACCTCCTCTCCCCAGCATTGTTAAGTTGGTCAAACTTGACCTTGTCTCCAAGCAAATGTCCTATTTCACACATAAAGGTGTGAAATCCAGCTCTTATGACTATCCCCTTTCATTTTATGAGGGAATTTTTTCATGTTTTTAATATGCATGGGCTTCCTTACCCATTTATTTAGCTGCTAGGTGATAAAAACCAAATTTAATATTCCATTTAGCTGTGTGCTAAAGTGGGAATATTACATTTAACTGCTTCATCATGCCTAGTGTGTAAATTTTATGTGGTGTTTTATTTCTCTGTTATACAATGATGCTTAGTGCTATTTGCTCTTATTTCATGCTTCTAATTCACTAAAAACAATTATATTTCATGATTAAAATCTTCAATTCTTAAGTAAACTGTGGAGACAATTGTGCACATGTTTCATAACTGAAAAAACACTTACCACAACAAACTAATACAGTCCTTTCAGATCACTTGGGCACTAGGATTCCAAGTCCATTGAGGTCGGGGCCAAGTACTGGACCAAATGTGGGACCAAATATCTAGTGTAGCTTATGTATTTGTAGCCTAGCAGTCCACAGACTACTTTCATATGCTGCAGAAGTACATCTGGTCACTAAATCAATTGTTTCGTAATTTTTGTAGGTTGATGGGACATGATGACAAGCATTGTCGAAGCTATGATCTAATGGTGCATTATTCGGGGTAAAATTTATTGGTTCTAGCTAATTTAAGATCCCTCTCAGGCCTTCCCGAGACCCAAGGCATAAATTCATATTAGTTGAAACAATTACAAAGACAACATATGCATGTTCACACAAGTAATTGATTAACAATATGAAGTAGAGAAGGACTACCTCTATGTATAATGTAGATATGATGGAGAGCCCAAATGGTAGAAGCATGCCTCACTAGATCCAAGTCGCATCTACAAGCAAACCAAGAGACTAGTAATCTTCACAGTATTATCAAGCTAAACAATCAAAGACAAGCATATAACCAAACATGAAATAATATGAGTCTAGGCCACTTATAACATATATCTTAAACAAATAATGAAATAGATGAAATCATAAGATATCATGTGGAAAAAATATAGGCAGTTATATTATATTGAATGAAGGAGGATTATAACCATCGACTTGGCCAAGCCTCCCTCATTCCTTGGAATCCAGACTCTCTCTCTTCAATGTCCAAGTGTGACAATGCTTTAGCAACTAGTTCTCAATGAAATATGCAAACAATAATACTTCACACTAACATAAGTTCATTCCTCACACTTTCAAACTTTTGACCTTTGACAATGAGGCCTTGCCTTCAATTTATATGAATTTGGGAGGACAAACCTTTCCATTCTCTGCCATTAGTTCAAACAGGGAAAAATCCATAATTTTTCCATGTTTTTCTATCTTTTTCCCTCTTTAGATGCTTATTTAGGTTTAGAAATGTCCTATCAGAGTTCTGAACCACATGTTGCGGGATTTTTAGACTGACTCTTTGAGAAAAAGCTAGAAATGTCAGTTAGTTAAGTTGAATTCGGCCCCTCAAATCTCATGGAACACAGGTAACATTTCCCTTTAGGCAAAAAGGGGCATTAAGCTAGGCACTAATGCTCCCTACTAGAAGCAGGAAAGCATTATAACTCAGCCTAGTAGTTTCTAGGTTGTGTTACGCTAGCAAACTGGGTATTTGTCTTAGGAAATTACTTCTATCCATGTGTTCTTATCCTTTGAGCTAATAAGGAGGTCATTTGGAATATAGAAATGTAGAGTCTTAAAGCATACCAAGTGCAAGCCGAAGGTCGTGAAGATCTAGGTTCCCAACAACACGCAAAGGTTTCCAAGGCCAAGGGTGTGGCCAAGGAGGAGACACTGGACATAGTCGCAGATAAATCATATGCTATAATTGTGGTAAGCTTGGACATTTCTTGAGGGATTGTCAGAATCCTGCAGTTTATCTTGTAGGTATTATCACATGTTTGATAGTGAAATAGATGATTATCCTACATAATTGGCTAAAATGCAGGAAAAGTACAATCAACAACCTACCCAAAACATTCTAATGATGAGAGCTGAACCATGCAAAGAGGATCTAAGTGTCAACATACTGACATGAAGTGGTATAAATATGGGAGAAGATAAAGTAGAAGGAAAGAAACATATCAGGGATACATGGGTCCGGAAAACTGGATACAAGAATAATGTTTTCGATGTACAGTGCGAAAGAGAAACCTTCATTGACACAAAGAAGAATTTTATGAGCCTTGGATCTTCAAATTAAAAAATGTAGAGAAAATTGATTCCATTGAAGGATAAACCCGAGGATATTACTGAATCCCAAGAAGTTGATCCATCGATTCTAAATATTTTTTACAAACATTTATGAAATGATAAAAAATATATGGAGGGATTGTAGGAGCTGATTTAAAAATGAGTTGGTAAAGAAGACCAACAATCGGAACAACACGCAGTGCATAAGGTCTACAAACATGATAAGGGAACTGGTAAACAAATGTGGCTAACTACGTAGATCAAAGATTATGAAATGGACTAGGTCATCCTTGATCATCTTGGCTCAGATGCCAATGTTTTAGCAAAATAGACATGGGAACGGTTGGGGACACCTAAGATGTAATGGGCATTGATTCAGCTTAGGATGTCTAATCAACATAAGATCATTCCTGTGGGTCGACTACATGGAATCAACATAGATATTGACGGTGCAAGTATATATTTTGATTTCGAAGTTATTGAGATTTTTTATGATAACAATTTGTATCCTGCATTTCTTGGGTTTGATTGGGCTTACGACATGGATGCTATAATAAATTTGCAAAATAAACAGGTGGTGTTTAAAAATAACGGTACTAGGCTTATTGTTCCTTTGGGCCCCTATGTAGTTGTGTGCTATATAGAATGTGTTCAACAAGAATATGGTGATGATTATATTGATCAAATATATAACATCACTACGTGGGACAAATATTGGAGTAATCCTACCGCTAATTGAATAATAAGTTGGGAATGCGACATTTTGTTTGTCTGATATTCCAAAGAGGAATTGGAACATTGGTAGAACTGCTTGCATGAAGTATCTACTAAGCGGTGTAACAAAGTTACCAAGTCACTTTTCTACGTCACATCAGAGGTACGTGACTTGCCCTTTTATGATGGAACTGTGAATGTTGTCTTATTCCTGGAAGAGTTTGAGTAGAAGGTGCTTGAAGAACAATGATATGAATCTTTGAAATTCATCTTGAGGTCCACTCCAGCCTGATGGTGGGGCATGCAAAAAGAAATATTAGGAGGATGGAAGGAATTTTACAGGTTGATAAGACTCAGGTTTGGTCATGTAAACAGTAAGATCACAGAGAAGTACAATGGTAAAGATGATCCTCGCGAGCATTTATCTCACTGGACTGTAGCTTGTGGTGAGGAACCTGGACTTGAATGCCTACATATCTTCTTTCATACCTTGGACATGATACCTCAGTAGTGGTATCTTGAAACAGAGCTACACCATGGCACCATAGATTGGTATGAGATGAAAGAAGGTTTATTATTGACTTTTAACTTCGTCAATGGATGAGATTGTATTAATGATGCTCTTCAAGAATTCAAAGCAGGATTATTATCAATTAATCTAGAGCCAGGGGATTTGGTACAACCTGACTGGGCTACAAATTTGGATCAAGCCCAATAATGGTACAATATGACTGCGAAAGAAGGCGAGGAGGATACACGTAATGTCAATATTATTGAATCAGAAGGACATCACGAGGTTGCAGTACCTGAAGTAGAGATGCTAGACATAGAAAAACCTGTCAAGGCTCAGCAAGTCAACATAGGCTCAGAAGTGGAGCCCAAGTTCACGAAGATTGGGGAATATTGGGACAATGACATGGTGAGAAAGGTAACTGAATGGTTGCATGAGTCCCAGGATCTATTCCTGATGAATTTCTTTGAACTGAAAGGAATTATAGGAGATTTGGGAGCTATACACATCACTTTGAAGCCTGATGTGAAGCCAGTCAAGAATCATCCATATCGGTTGAACCCGAAATATAAAGAAAAAGTGAAGGAGGAACTCGAAAAAATGCTCACTACTAGCATTATTGAACCTGTTGATGAGTCAGAGTGGGCTAGCCTTATGTTGGTCTAGGGAAAGAAAATGAAGGGGTAAATAAGGATTTGCATTGATCTCATAAAGTTGAACGATGAATTTTTCCATAATCTGTTTCCGACACCATTGATTGACGAATTTTTGGAGAACGTGAGCAGGGAGGAAGCTTACTCATTTACTGATGGGTTCTCAGGGTACCACCAGATGAGGGCGGCACTTGAAAATAGGAGAAAAACCACTTTTGCTACTGAATGGGGGTCATTTTAGTAAATAGTCATGCATTTGGATTAAAGAACGCTCCAAATATATTTTCCAGAGTTTTCGTTGCAAAATTTAAATAATATATACACAATTTTTTGGAGGTGTACTTTTATGACTGCACAATCTTCGCATTGTTAAAGAAGCAAGTTTCTAGTTTGCATTTAATGTTAGATACCTGCAGGAAATATCAAATTTCCTCTAACCTAACGAAGTGTATTTTATGTGTCCCATATGGTATATTATTTGGGAATGTTGTCTGCAAGCAAGGGTTGATGGTATACCCTGTGAATATCATTGTGATTATCAATTTGGAGCTACCAAAGATAGTCACATTCGTGACCGATATACAGACTGACATGAACGTTGACACAAAGACAAAGGAGGGGTTGATACTCACAGAGATGATACAATTATGGATCCATTATATCACCCCTCCCCTTTTATTACTAAGAGATGACAGCCACCAAGAGGCAATGCATGGAAGAAACAATTTACTCTTGAGGAGGCCACGTGGGAGTAGGAGGATGAGATGTGAAAGACCTATCTAGCATTGTTTTAGAGGGACACAATTGAGAAATTAACATCGAGGATAGTGTACATAAAAACTAGGGGGAATGTAATATCCCTCTACGTCTATAATAATGTTTTTCTTTGCTTAGACTGAATTATGATTAGTTGAGGCAGAAATGTCATAAATTGGTTAATCAACAATAAAGTGGTTATGATGTAATATGTATATTTTATTAATAAAGAAAGTATTGGAACTACTTGGGAAAGAGGCACTAGAGTAAGAGATTGTTGTCAAAAAAGCGGAAAAAGTCTCATTGTTGAATGAGATTTAGATAAATCTTCCATAACTAAGACTCCTAGATAAGATTTAATGAGATAGGAGAAAAATATCCAATAAATCACTTAGCTGGAGAAAAAGCACTAAGTATGGAGTAGAATAAAGCGTTGTGGGAGATCAAAGTGGGCTTTAAAAAAGAAAAAAAGAGAGGAAAGACTAGGAAACTGAGTTGGAAGACCCACAAAAGTTGGATTCCGCTAAGGAAAGAAACTAAACGGGAAGAAAATGTATAAAAACACATAATCAAGGGATCAAAGGGGTTGTTTATTCCATTGAAGAGGAGCATCTCAGCTCAGGGGGAACTGGCGATGTAATTCATGGTTGGGTAGAAAATGTGACTTTCCCAAGTGTGTTTCCAACAAAAACTGTGGTTAGATTATTAATGTCTAATTATGAGTTTCCTCGTTGGTTTGTTTCAGAATACATTTACTGAAAATAAATTGTTGTATGATTTATGAGTCTATACTAGTAGCGAAAATTTATTGGATGCAAAAGTTAGTTGGGTTGGTGTCTATTCATTTGCATATTTGTTTCTTTACTAGATTAATACACATGAAAGGAATTTTGTCATTATACGAGTTCGACTATAAATAACAAACATAAAAGAAGAGAATATACAATCTCAATCTTGATTTATTATCATGGAAATAGAATTTTGTATCTGCTCTTTTCTGTACAATATAAGCCAGATTGTAAGTAGAACAAACTTGTAGAGGGCTAGTTGACATATAGAGTTAAGAGAGAGTTGATTTGGAAAGACTATGCAACCTTGTTTTTTCTTAGAGAGGGAATATGAGTTTGGTAGAAACCAATTCAAGTGCGGTAGCGGAGATATAGGGACGGACATATTAGTTGAAATAGCAACATTATTGATAAAAAGGAAAACTAGAGCCAACTCCACGACGATTTATATATACATTCATATGAAAACCTGGAAGAATAATGGGTTTATGGTTAAATGAGGACTCTCACTTGATAACCATGGTATCCCAACTTTTACGTTACAGAATATAACCGAGGTGCCTAGTGAGTAATACAGTTGCATAGAGTGAACTAATTTAAATTGGGTTGCAGAGAATCATAAAACGAATGAAATAAATTTTAGATATTTTTCGTATCAACATAGGAAAGGGATAACATCTAAGGGTTTCTGTACTGTTCTCAAATAGGAAACACTTTACCCATATTCAAAGAAAAAAAAGGGGGGACAAGTAGAGCTTAATGTGTAGGAAAAAAATCTCCGAGTGTCCCTCTAACACAACCTAGGGGCAAAAGGAATTATTTGGAAATTCCTCATTAAATTTAAGTGTCTTGTAACAATCAATAACATATTCATTACATAACTGAGTTTTCTCAAGATTACCAAGTAGTAGAATGTGCATAAGAAGGAAATATAATAACAATGAATAAAATAAATTTATTAGGTTTTAACCATACACCATTGGTTCTAGTATTTCTCTTAACTATTAAATATTTTAGAAATCTCTAGTTGGGCATGTGAATAGTAAATGCATATGAAAACAACAATGACACGTGTACAAGAAAAAATATACTATTCATGGTGCAATAACCTCCAATTATTCAAGAAATTTCTGTAAATAACATAGTAATCATTTTATAGGAGCAAAAAAAAGAAATTGATAACTACATCCAAAAGGATTAGAGAACTTCCAGTTCTGCATATAGAGATAGCATTAACATATTGATTTGTGGTAAACCCAATTACTCAAAATAAATTAGTACTATTAAAGCATTGCGACCACACATGCGAGCAATTAACCTAAGAAGAAAAAATATATACATAATTTTATATCCAGGACACCTTGATGTCATTGTACAATACACGTTCAAAGAACCTTTGTCCATGTTAAGAATAATTCACCTTCAAAGTGAATTAAAACTAGTATGAAATCATCCTATATCCATATATAGAGTAGGGTTGTACCCAAACATTATGGTATGAAACTATGCAATAGGGGTTGAAGAATAACAAGACGAGCACCAACCTATAAGGCTACGACAATGGTAGTTTTGGAATATGGAGTTGGTGTCTAGTATGATGTTTTGGTTCTAGTATCCATTTACTTGTAAAGTCAACCAAAGAACCATATTCCTATTAGAGCCCCTGACCCTCGATTAATGATTCATTAAAAGCTAGCACCTAAACAAATCCATTAACTTGAATGAAGGAAATATATATATATACCTGAGAGGGAAAGAAACGCATGTGTCCCCTATTGTGAAAGCACCATCTGAAATCTAGTAGCACTGAGGGGAATTTGACAAAATTGAGGAAATATATGAGTTTCCAAGCGTATAGAAGGACATTATCCTAAATTGTAATGGAAAAAAAGGAAATCAAACCCAATTACCCTTTTACTGTTTTGTTACACATTAGGGTTAGTTCGACGAGATAAATAATCGCTCCAAAAATTAGACAACCATTCCTATGTCTCCTATAGCAAACATAATCTATATAGAGAAAAGAAGAGAACGACATTGTTAGATAAAGGTTACTTAGAAACGATGGGTAACTTATTTGAAATGGAAAGAAAAACAAAGTATAGATCTGAGAACATGAAATAAAGAACTTACCTAATATCGCTGTATGTCATCTTTGGAGAACAAACGAAAAAAATTCCTATGAAAAACAAGTGGTCTCGGCGTTTTCCAAACCTCAACTCCATAGCATTCTAAGAATATTCTATAGAAAATAGGCCTGGATAAGGCGTTTAAAATTAAATATATGGGTATGTAAAATTATTGGAGCACAAATACGGATCTAGCTGAAGAATAATTGCTTAAACTTGTGAAAGTTGAAAAAAGAAAAATTGGAATTGAGAATTAATTTTGATTCATCAATATTAGGTTGAGAATCAATATATAATGCAAGTAATTTAAGCTTAGTTGTACATTCAATAAAAATGGATAATTAAAGCTAACTGAATCTAAGTGCTTCTATTAATCTGGAATGCACCACATGCAAGCACTAGAGTTAACTAATTAAATCCAAGTGAACACCACATATAACCACTCGAGTTAACTAGCTAAAAACAGGTACACATCACAAGTAAGCACTAGAATTAATTAGTTAAAGACATGTGCACATCATATACAATAACTAGAATTAAACTAAAGCTAATTAAAACTAACTATATGCAATAACATAAAAAAAAAAAAATTAACCATTACTTACACTTTAAGGAGCAACATCGAGAAGGAAATCCCCCCACACATTACTAGAACGAGAAGGGACACATTACCGCCAACACCTCGTGAGCTTCCTCGACAACGTTGTGAGTGTGTGGCTCTTCAGAAAATTTTGCAAAGAAACCAAATGAGAGGGATAAACACGAAGAGGAGAGTTAGGGTTACAAGATGAAATCTCCACCTTTCAATGTAAGGAAACCATCTCAACTGTTCACAAAATCCGACCTACATCGAGATCACCTATACTGCGAGGATGTGGCACCCCACAGTTCGAGCATGAATGCCAATGGCAGCCAGTTGTGCCTCGTAATCTATTCCAAAGTATCTGAGGTATAAGTATATGCAAGAAAGAATAAATTACACTTCCGGGAAGGTACGGATATTAAGTAGGGGATCAAATCATCGAAATAACCAAAACCGCATTGCTACACCTAAGATAATTGAAGTGCCGATGTTGAATATTGGAATTAAATAAGTCAAATCACCATTGTATCCTTTTCCCCTATTTGTAAATGTTCCTTAGTGTAAGTGAAAGAGGAATTATCCAACAAATGATCACCATGTTGTTTCAATGAAAAAAAAATATTGAATAAGCTAGGTATGTGACATGGATTATCGACTTTTGTCTGGTTATGTGACATATAGATTTAGCACGTGCAACTTATAATCACATGTAGTAAATTACACCAGGTTGGCAATTGAACTACCTTTAGCATAATCCATGTTGATGTAACATCGACATTAAAACTCGACAACTCTTAGTCTTGATCAAGAGTTGGTATTCAGTGTGGTCCATGGAAATTCACTGGAGCTTGAGTTCCCCATTCAAGGAGATTTAAATCCAGATATTCAAACCCAGGCCTCACTACTAATCCGAATAGATGCATATCAATATAGTTGTTAGTATTTCTTCTTGTCATGAAATTTTAATGTGTGTGTGTTTTCAAAAGAGTTTTAATGATAGGTCGAGACATAGGAGACGTTACTATTTCGTTCGGAATCTTGAATTTTTTCTATAATTGCCATGGTAGTATATTTTGATTAAGATATTCATGTGTACATCAAAATGCTACAATTTCTCACCTTGCTTCCTATCCAGAGTTTGGCTTTAATTCCCTATGTTTTTGGATAGCTACAGTTATCACATAAAAGGTAATAGCAAGTAATATATTTTCATAGCCTTTAGATTTCTGTCACTCCATGGATTTTAGGTTGCCACCCCTGAAAGAATTTAAGGGAAATATTGGTTTTTTTCTTATTTTTAATTCCTCTGATTGATATTCCATTCAAACCAGTGACACGACTCGCGGTTTAATAACCTCAAGATATGTAATTACTTTATGGCATATTAAAACTTCCTCAAAATTGTATTTTTATATTGGTTCATTTGTGACGTTACACTCATTAATTGAAGGAAAGTTATTTAAGATGGAATATAATTTTTTGAGACGGCTTAAACAATTTTGAGAGATAAGAAAGGGGAATTCGGTGTTAAGGCAAAGGGAGTTTTTTCCTTTTTTTTTAACAACTTTTAACTAGAACATAAATTTATCATGATTTTTTTTTATGTAAGTATTTGTATCATAATAGTATTAGAAAAGATTAAAAAAATATATGATTTATAGAAATTAGATGAAGTGTTTGAATTAACATGATTTTTGATGCATTTTTAGAATGAAAAATAATAAATTTTTATTGATTATGTTTTTATATGAAAAATATCGTGTGTTATTAAAACTGAATACTAAAAGTCATGTTAAAGATAATTTAAAAATACCATAACAAAATTCTCTCATGAGTAAAGGGCCTCGTCAAATTTAACCCTTGCATACCCGCTTTAATTTCAAATATTATTGGTGCTGGTGCTACTCTCCACTCAATGAAACAAACCCATGGTAGTTGGATAACATGGCCTTTTCCGAACAATAGGTATCAATAGAAACTTCTGGCGATTGTCCACTGGAAAATATGAGGAGTGTACGCATTTTTTCTGAAATTTTCCTTTAAAGAATTTTGCAAGCACCAGATGGAGATATGGATGGCGTCTTTGGAAAACCACTAGCATTGTTCTTCATATACAAAATAATTCCACACGAATCATGTTCTTATCAGCAGGTTTCTTAGTATTGTTTTCCCATAGAATTCATGATTTTACCAAATGCTTACTCTTATGTCATTGTGTGCAGCCAGAGTTTCGTCAAAACGGTTGTGACAACAAAAATTCATGCAACAAAGTGGGAGGAACATCACAGTAATAGGAAAATTGAAATCAATGATTAGATGAAGAATCTACTTCTAAGTCACCAAAAAAGTGCATGGTATTTTTTGGTTGCAAATACACCTAAGATAATAGAGTTGATCTCCAAAACATAATTTATTAGCACAATCACATTGATAAATAATAAATATGATTGATATAAGCTGAAATTATTATTATTTTAATATTAAAAAACAATAAAAATTATTAAATTAATTAATAAATACATACTATTTTTATTAATATATTATTACTATATATATTCCAGTAAATGTAAATTAATGAAATAAATTAAATTAAAAATTAAAATATTTTTATTATATTATAATTTTTTTTTCTTATTATTATATTAATTAATAAATAAAATTTATTTTTTAAATTATATTATTGCAATTAATTGATCAATAAATATATTAATAAAAATTGGAATGTAATGCAGGTTTCCAACCATAATTAAATTTTAAACCCAAAAGATTAATAAATCTCGCAGATTAATATTATAAACCAAAAAGATTAATATTATAAATCAAAGGAATTTAAAATCAAAGAGATTGAGATTAAATACAAAAGTGAATAATAAACCAAAGAGATTAATACTAGGACCATGAGGGATTAATGTTATAAATTCAAGGTATTTAAACCCTACGATAAATATTATAAACCGTAAAATAAACATGGCTGGCCATGGCTAATTTTCATGTTAAGACAAAATTTGTCACAATGCGACGTTGGACAAGGGTTGACCATATATGACCATGGTTGAACAAAATTGACCATGTTTGACAATGGTTGATCATGGTTGAACTATTATTGACAATGGATGATGATGGTAGACCATGGTTGATTTTCATATTGATACAATATTTGACATACTAATGTGACTTTGGACCAAGGTTTACCATGATTATAAAATTAAAGAATTTATATTAAACCTTAGGATTAATATTATAAACCATATTAATAATATTATACCCTATGAACCCTTAGATTAACGAACCCAACAGATTCATATTAAAAAATCCAAGAGAATAATAAACCTAAGGGATTAATACTAAAAACTCAAGGGATTATAAACACAAGATATATAAACCCTAAGATAAATATTATAAAGCCTAAAATTAACATGGTTCAACATGATTTACCATGGTTGATTTTCATATTAAGACAATTTGTGTCACAATGCGACGTTGGACCATGGTTATCCATGGTTTATTTTTGTATTGAGGCAATCTTTATCACAATGTGAAATTGGTTTGGGACATGGTTAACCATGGTTGAGCATGATTAAAAACCTAAGAGATTTATATAAAAACCTAGGATTAATATTATAAACCCTATGATTAATAATATACCCTAGGAGTATGAACCCTTAGACTAACAAACCCAAGGGATTAATATTAAAACACCATGGGGTTATAAACCCAAGGGTATAATATTAAACCCGAGGATTGAATATTATAAACTCAAGTTATATAAACCCTAAGATACATATTATAAACCCTAAAATAAACATGGTTTCCCATGGTTGATTGTCATGTTGAGACATTATTTCTCATAATGTGATGTTTGACAATGATAGACCATGGTTGATGATGGTTGACCATGGTCGATTTTCATATTGAAACAATCTTTCTCACAATGTGACATTGACCATTGTTGACCATGATTATAAACTCAAGGGATTTATATTAAACTAAAGGATTAATATTGTAAACCCTATGAATAATATTATACTCTAGGAATATGAGCCCTTAGGTTAATAAACCAAAGGGATTCATATTATAAACCCAAGGGATTAATACTAAAAACCAAAGGGATTATAAACCCAACACAATAATATTAAACCCAAGGAATTAATATTATAAACACAATACATATAAACCATAAGTTAAATATCATAAACCCTAAAACAAACATGGTTGAACTTGGTTTACCATGGTTTATTTTTATATTAAGATAATCTTTGTCACAAGGCGATGTTAGAGCATGGCTAACCATGGTTGATCATGATTGATTTCCATGTTGAGACAATCTTTGTCATAATGCGACATTGGACCATGGTTGACGATGATTTACCATGGTTGACCATGGTTGATTTTCATATAGATACAATCTTTGTCACAATGTGACATTGGACCATGGTTATTAACTCAAGGGATTTATATTAAACTATAGGATTATTATTATAAACACTATGAATAATGTTATTCCCTAGGAAAATGAACTCTTAGATTAATAAACCCAAGGGATTAATATTATAATCCCAAGGTATATAAACCCTAAGATAATTATTATAAATGCTAAAATAAACATGGTGAACCATGGTTTACCACCATGGTTGAGTTTCATATTGAGGCAATATTTATCACAATGCAACATTTAACCATGGTTGACCATGGTTAACCATGATTTATTTTGATATTGAGACAATCTTTGTCACAATGCGACATTGGGCCATGGTTGACCATGGCTAAAGCCGAGGGAATATAATTAAAACTAATCAAATAATATTATAAACCCAATATATATAAACCCTAAGATAAATATTATAAAGCCTAAAATTAACATGGTTGAGCATGATTTACCATGATTGATTTACATATTGAAATTGATAAATCCTAAAATAAATATTTTAATCCAAGGTATATAAACCTGATCATAAATATTATAAATGCTAAAACAAACATAATTTACCATGACAAACAAACATAATTTACCATAACTTTTATATTGAGACAATCTTTGTCACAATTATTTTCACGAAATATGAAAATTATTTTCACGAAATATGAAAATTATTTTCACAAAAAATATTTTACTTTAAGTATGCAATAAATTTACTTTGATTATCAAATCTATTTAAATTTGATTTCACATATAAAATCTAATTAAAATAAATTTTATATTTAGATTTATATTCTAATTAATTTTATATTTATTCTTTATATTATAATTAATTATAATTATAGTTAATTTTGTTTTATGTTTATAGTTAAAGGGTTTGATATATTTATGTTTATACTATAATTAATTATAATTAATTATATTTTTTATTTTTATAATTAATAATTATATCTGATTATATTAAATATTTATATTTTTATCTTCTAGTAATTTTTTTTGGGACTAGCGTCAAGTCTTACTAGCACAACTAGTTGAGAATGGGCATTGTGAGCAAGGCGACCCAGGATCAAATCTCATGGGGGGTAGTTGTGCCCGGTGCCAGGGGGAGGAGACATGTAATAAAATTCAATTAGATAAGGGTTGTTGTGGCGCAGGCTCGGTGCGACCCCCGGGTGACTTTGAAGGCTTAGATGCCTCTGGATCACGACTCCTCAAGCCACATGTCAACCCTGAAGGATAACAAATAACTTGAAAAAAAAAAAAACTCTTCTTTTAATAACTCTTTTTCTTTCTTTATATTTATATAATTCAATTCCAAAAATTTCTATAATATAATTGATATTTACATGTATATTTAATATGATTAATTTTATATATAAATTAAAAAGAACAAATAAATATTTCTTAAATTCATTTTTTTAATTTATATTAATAAAGTTTTATATTATAAATTTATATTAATAAACTAAATAAAAAATGTAAATATATAAGTAAAATAAGTATTTTTATAAATAAATAAATAATAAATTTTGCGAGTCATTTTGTATTTTTTGGATTTGTACCAATACCTCTTTATGAACATTGTAGGTATCTACGAAAAAAAAACTTATTATAAATGAAAGATTAGAGATTTCTAATTTTTTTTGGGCGAACGGTTTTAGTGGTGTAATTATTGATAAAAATAAAAGAAAACAAAATAGACCATTTTCTATTGGCTAATGTTTTTTCTTTGAAAAGAGTTTAGCAACACCAAGAGTTATGAAAATTGCTAATCAAGTTATGATAATTACATATACTTTCATATACAAAAGTATATGTCAACACTATTGTTTAAGATATAACGTAGTTGCTACAAGTTTTATAGTTGCAGGATATTATTGCCTCTGATAAAAAAATGTTTATTCCAACAAAATTGGTGCTTCAGTAATCAAATACTTTGTTCTTTCTAATTGAAAATATAGATTAAGGGCTTGAGTAAAAATTACTTTACTTTCGTTCACATAGATAGTTTTTAGTATATTGTTCATAAGCACATCATTTATCACTTTTGATAAATTGTGCATAACTTAAATAATAATAAATAAAAAACCAAAATGTATTTATATATTATATTTTTATTAAAAATAAAATTAATAATATAATAATCTTCTAAATTAATATTACATTATAATTTTTAAATTAATAAATTTTTATATTAATATTAATATCGATATCAAAATGTAAATTATTAAATCTATGATATCGTATATATTTATTTTCAAATATATTTTTATGTTTATTTTTATTTTTTGTTTATGGCATTTTTGTAACTGCTTTGTTTGCAATTTTTTTGTGAATATCTTGTCAATAAGTTGGTGAAATTTATGATAAATAATTCTGGTGAAACATTTCCTTACCATATTTCTAGTATGTTGATTTTGAACTTGTTTGTTTTTGGGAGTCGTGCAAAATTTACTCAATTTCTGGTAAATAAATTGGTTTGCAATTGCACATTTATAATATTTGTTGTTTTTTAAATTCTTGAAAAGATAATGAAAATGATGACAAATTACAACGAAACCATGACAAAGAACCCCTCAGTGGAGGATGAGAAAATTATGCGAGAATGCGTAGTGAGGAAGGGTAATTCACTCTCAATTCCCTACCATCGGCCACACTTCCAGTTTTTTATTTACTTTATCTTTGACCATAGAAACAATATTTTGAAGAATCAAAGTTAGATTCTTTCTCTTTTTCTAAGGTCTGATAAACCGCATTGATCTCAATGGACGGTAACCACCATCATCATTATTGTCATCATTACTATTATTTGCCAACATGTTAATTTGTACATATATCTGAATAGATACCTTGTTTTTATTTAAATGAAAATCTACTTATTATCGTTTTCCATAATAATAATAATAAATAATAGCAACATTATTTATTAATAATAAATAAATCATAAATAATAATAATTGAAATTTTACTCACAATCATTAAATAATAAATTTGGCATTTATATTTCACAATTATCTCATTATATGAAATTTTTTTATGTCACATTATGTTTCACAATTATCACATTATGAGCCTACTTGTTATATCAACAATGTTGGAAATAATCAATCAAATAATAACAGCATTACAATATGATAGAAAAAAATATTAAATTTGTTGAAAATTCTTGTGAATATGTATTCAAGTTAGAAATGATATTTAATGCCCCTTTTTTTGGAGTTTCCAGTACCACCACTATTTTTGAAAGTGCTAAACCATATAATGTCAAAAGCACATTTCTAACCATAAAAAAAACATCGGAATCTAACAAAAATTATTTTGTGAAATTCCCAAAAAGTCATGGACGCCTCTGCAAATTGGCATGTCACACGTGAACTTCACATGGTACTGCTTTCAACATGTCAAGTCACTTCAAAGACTGAGTGCGAATGGCCATCAAATAATATTTTGCATCTGAAAGACGGATAGCTAGCGGACCTGCAGTCCGCACCATTGGTTTTTGGATGGTTTAGCAATTCACTTCAAAGACTTGGTACGAATGGCCAACAAATAATTTTTTCCACCTGAAAAACGGATGCCTAGCGGAACCGCAGTCCACACTATTGGTTTTTGGATGGTTTTCACCATTAGATGGACCGCATTCATGAATATAGATGAAACTTATGCATGAATGATGTTCACATCATGATATATGTCAATTAGTGTATAAATGTGACGAACCTTTCTATCAATGAAGAAAAAAATTTACGAAGTTTTGTTTTTTTATCATGCATTGCTTTCTTATTCTCCTCTTTTCTTTTCTCTTTTCGTCTTCTTCTTCTTTCTTTTTTGCCAGTATAAGTTTTTTTTGGGTAATATAAGTTTTGTGTTTTGTTTCTGTAATTTTTTCTTAATTGTGACTTGACCCTATAATATATTTTTATGCTTTATATTATTTTAAAAATATAAATATGTTGTTTTTTTATGATAGAATTTTTTTTTTTTATTGAATTTAGTGAATTGTGAGGAGCTCATTTCTCTTTTCTTTTTTTTAAGCTAAGAAAATTATTTTACTTACATTACGAAGAAAAAAATAAAATTCCACATAAGAAACTAATTATTTTATTTAAGTAAATAATTATAAAAAATAAATTAAAATTATGATCTAATTCTTATGATTGAATAATGTAGTTGTATTCTTAGAGTTTTAAGGATTTCTGCTCTAGCATGGGTATGTCTGTTAACATTGACAAAACAAAAGTTATGATTATCAAATCCAAGAAGGACACTTACGCTAATTTTATGTATGACAATAGTAACTTAGAGGAAGTGTCTTGTTACAAGTACCTAGGAATTGATATTCATCACAAGCTCAACTGGAACTATAGCATTCAGAAAAGGATTAATGGGGGGTGGAAAGCTTATTTTGGTCTTGAAAATAATTGTAAAATGGCAAACCTCGTAATGTGGGATAGAAAGAAGTTCCTCTTTGAAACTTTAGTCACTCTTGTTATCTTATATGGATGTGAGGTTTGGGGTTGCAGCATCTCTAGAGAATCTTGGAGAAATATTGAGCAAATCCATAAGCGTTTTATAATGTATAACCTTAAAATTAAAAGCAATACACCCTATCCTATTCTCCTTATAGAAGTGGGTCTTTCCCCTATCGAGAGCCTAGCTATGACTAGGCTTCTGTTGCATAAGCACGAGCTAAATAACATAGGAGACCATAGACTTCCTAAGCTAGCTTTAAATTCCAGCCAAAACCACCTAAGGCTTAAATGAGGTTTGTATAAAGACACCAAGGCCTGGTTAAACCATTGGGAGATCGACGAGAATGTTGCATTGCAAAACATTAATAACATTAAAATGATTGTTACTTATAACTTCAAGGAAAAAATGTGGTGTGAGAAATATCTAGCACCTAAAAGAAAATTAAGGTATTATAAGGAGGTCATCAACCCCACCTTAGAAGATCAAAGTATCTCTCTGTTTTAACTAGCTCAAAGAAGAAAACTAATATAGCCAAGATTAGAACAAACTCCCATGAGCTCCATAGTGAAACAGGTCGTTGGACAATTCCTAAAACACCATGGATGTAAAGGATCTGCCATATCTATGAGAATATGAACATCGAGGATGAAAATCACTTCCTCTTAGAGTGCCCCATGTACAACCAAATTAGAGCTCGATTTCATAATATTTGTTGCAATACTGACCTTCCTAACCTTTTAAGATGTTAAAATTATAGTGAGCTTGGGAGGCTTCTCTCCAAGATTTTTGAGGATAAGAATAAAATCTTAAATCAAATTAAATAACTCTTTTCTTTAGGTCCGATAGACCAGAGATTATTCTCAGTGGACGTTAACCATCAACATCAACATCATCATCATCATTTAGTTCTACTTTTGGAGTTTCCGGTGCCTAAATCTGGGGGAACATTTTGAGGTGAAATCTCAATTTGTGTTATTTAAATTGTTTTTTGACTGTATATATGGATTCATCACCTTGAAAAACCCCTGGGGCATTTCGATTATATAGAGTTACCCATCAAGCTTGTGATTACAATGAATACCTACCAGCTTTAGAGAAATTTGATCAGAAAAATCCACCAAAAAAGTTTCCAAAAAGTCTCACTAAAGACAACTCGTTGAATAATCATCTTTATCTTATTAAATTATTTACTATAATTTTAAATAAACCATTATTCTTTTATGGATAAATGTGACTTAGAAATAAATAAATTCAAATTAAAAATTTTGTAGCCCGTTATTGTTGTTAGTGTAGCCCCCTTATTGTTATTGTTGTACCCATGTAGTCCCCATATTGTTATTATTGTGCCCCATAATAGCCCACTATTGTTATTGTTGTGCCTTACATTATTATTGTTAGGTCGGCTAGGATTATATTGTGACCCCAGGGACTCCTATATATAGAAAGGAGCTTTTGTCATTTGTATCATCCAAGAAATTTTCATTTATGTAATGTAAACGAGGTTTCCTCCTCGAAGTGGCTGATTTTTTAGGCTTTTATCTCTCTTTTCTTCTATTTCGGGAGTTGGTTTCATAACATAAACTTATGAAATTAATTTAGAGAATCACCAAGAAGTTTTTATGCCCTATCTATCTTCCTACAATAACACTTGTTAGTCCATGCATTCATCAACCATCCAAGAACTTATCAAATCATGAAAGAGATCCATAGCTATAACAAATCATATAACCAGAATAGAGTCTATGAGAAATCAAACATAAGATCACCATAATAACTAGTACAAGTTCTCATATATAATGATAAGAAAATAAATCATATTTATTAGCTCTCCGTAAATTGCTAGATTGACTGAGATACAAATTGACAAGGGTAACATCAAACGAAGCTTTGGAATCCAAGGACCTAGCCTTCCTGGATTCGGAAAGAGATCTCTCAATGTGTGCAAAGATATGTCTTGTTTGCTTTTAAGGGTTGATTTTAGGCTAGATGTTAAGTGCAAGGTATTTTGATTTTTTTTTGGTTGGGTATGATACTTTGATAAATTTTAGATAGGAAACATGGAAGATTGTTAATTCATTGGGCAATGGAGTCTAACAAGGTCCAAATAAGTTCATCAATAGTGTTAACAGCATTTGCAGGGAAATTTTACTTGGTTGGTGGATCTTTTAAGGTTATGATGGATTTATGAAATGGACATAAAGATTGAGAACAACAAACTAATAAAGGGCTGAAACGGAATCCTTTATATACTTGTAAACTGAGGGTGTTAGAAAATTGATAAGAACAGCAAGAGAATCAAAGGCATAAGAAGAACCTAATCCATTTGATTTCAGACTGAAAATAGATAATTAACCAGGACAAACATTCAGATAAAAACACAGAAAGGTAAGAAACTTATCCAACTTTCAGAGCTTTTATCATCTAGAGCAAAAAAAAATTTAAGATACACAAGTAACTATAACCATAGAAGGAGAGAAAACTCTAACATCCAAAGTTAAAGCTATAAGGTTTCCTTAAAACAATTTTAGCTAAGTAAAGGCAAAGAGCATGATTTTAAATATACTTCTTTGACAAACCTAGACAAAGTTTCTTTAAAGAGATGACTCCAAGATAGAATATTTCAGTGACAACACTATGCAGGGCTAACCGTAAATCATAATTGATGCTAACTGGTCTAATTTATTCAAGAAATCGACGAGCTAAGAACTTGATAAAGAGCAAGAAATGATTTCCCTAATATATCTTAGCAGAAGAAAACGTTAAGGTAGTGAAGGAAAAACAGATTTAAGGTGCCATTAAAAAACATTTCTTAATCTAAATTCTTTGTCCTACTGTAACATAGCAAGTTGGAAAACATGGAAAACTAGAAAACATAAATAAAAGAAAACTTCACCATCAACCAAGCCTATGGATCCTACAAGCAATCCTTCTCCATCAACAAGCAAATTAGATCATGCATGAGTTCCAGGACATCAATTTTTCTTCAAGAGCTTCAAAGGACTATGTATTATTCCAGCATTAGTCATCAAAATCAAACTTTACAATGAGTTTCAATGCAGTATTTATGCTGCAAATGAGGAGGTGGAATTGATTTAGGGTTCAAAAAATTATTAATTACAGAGTAAATGCATTTCTAGCTTTGAAAACCATGCAAGACATAAGGCAGAAATAGGTGCAACTACTTCTCTATTTCAATAACTCTATCTTAACTTCTGATAGAAAGATAGGAGAAAATATTGACTTTCATGACTTATTCTTATCTTTATAATAACTGTCCTGACAGATTAAAATATCTTATTTAGTGTAATAACTATCAATTTTCCCTTTGAGACAGAAGGTATGCTATAGGTGGCAACTAGATCTTTTGGAGAAATAACTGCCTCCTGTTGATGTATTCGAGGCCTTTTAGCCTAGTTTTCCTTCATTTCATCACTAAACTGTTTTTAAGGCCTGATCTGATTTTTCCCTTTGTAATTAATCATGTTGTATTTATCTATAATCTACATGGTTTAAGTCTTTTAATCTTTCATTCTTTTGACTTAACCTTTGAACTTTAATCTCTCTAATACTCTTCATTAATCTTCACTGTTTCTTCCGTTTTGCTGGTGTACAGGTGGCTTTCTGCATTGGAGGGTTTTGAATGAATGGTCAATGCTCTTGACACGTCACCTTAAACATGGAATAAACCCTTTCTTATCCATTTTATGCATTGTTTTGAGCCTTCAAGTATCGTTATCTTTAACTCTTTATCACTTTTCTTGACTGTGGGAGAACCTGCACATTAACCCACCATTAAAACCTGCAAATAGACATTAAAAATGTTATGAAAACCTGCGCTGTGGGTTTAAACTGCTAACAGAGGCTCGAGGGGGGGTTATGGAGCGATGCAGAGGAAGGGTTTATTGCAGGGAGGAGGTTCCATGGCGGAACCATGAAGAACAGGCTTTGAATTCAAATAATGGCATGAAAAGGTGAAGGTAGTTTTGGGGGAAAACTAGCGATTTTCGCATTGGCAAAGGGTGGTAACCAGTAAAGGCCCATAAAAACATGATATGGCTCTGGAGGCTACATGTAACCCTGGTAAAACCACTTATTTCATGTTAAAAATGCACGAAAGAGGGGTTGAACGAGTTTTTGTGCGATACAATCTTGGCCATCCGATCTGCGAGGACACGTGCAGATCGACGGTCAGCACGTCATTTGATACAACACCAAGGCATGGGGAGAGGATGGAGTGGGGCTAGGGTGAGAGGAGTTCTAGGCCGTTGGATCTGGGGGGGCAGATCAACGGTTAAGATTAACTGTGGGGGGACTGGGGGTATGGAAGGATCTCGCTGGCGAGGTGCCTCCGCAACGAAATCGAGCCACCGATCTGGGAGGAATGGACGATTAGGATCTATTCACAGTCTTGTGCAAATCATAAACGATCGAGAGGGTCAACGAAAATGTGAAAGAGCGATGACTGTTGGATCTGGAGGATAAATGGTCAAGATTTCATCGCAGGGAAGCGGGCGGAATGGAAAGGTGGGGCAAACGCTGAAAGGGCGATGATGCGATGGCCATCGGATCTAGAGGATTGATGGTCGGGATTTTATCGAAGAAAGGTGGGTAGAAGGGGATGTTGTGGAGTGAAATGAAAAATGCGAGAGTGTGCTGGCCGTTGGATCTAAAAGATCAACGGTCCATATTATATCACAGATGCGCAAAAAGAATGAATGGGGTGGAGGGAGGCAGAGAAGCAAAGGAGCGGTGGCCGTTGGATCTGATGGATCAACAGTTAGGATTTCATCGAGGGGGGTGATCATCGGCGGAGAGGGGAAGGGCGAAGCCTGATGCGATGCACGATGGCTGATGCAATAGAGAGATGCGATGGGCTTCGGATCTGGGGAATGGACAGTCCAGATCTAATCAGTGGATCGACCATCGAAAGAAAAAGGAAAAGGGAAGAAGAACTTAGAAAGTGCGATGCGCCGATCACCGTTGGGCTTAGCGCTCAGTCACAGTAGCGAGTCGTATGGAGAAAAAGGGGTTAGGGCCTAAGCCAAAAAGTTCTGAAGGCCTCCTTTAATAAAAGGTCGAAAAATAGGCCTAAAAAGTGAGTTTTTGAGCCTTTTTTAGGTTCCGATAGGATAAAAAAGGTGATTTAAAACCAAATAAATGGGACTTATAAGGTTTAAAAGGGGATTTTGAGGAAGTGAAAGAATAATTGAGGGGGAAATGAGGGAAAAATGGGGGGGAAATAGGCTAAAATAGGCTTCTTTTTGAAATAGAGTGGTGATCTTTTTAGAAGGCATAGATGAAGTTTTTAGTGAACTGATAGACTTAGGATAATGAAGGCTGTGAGATTTCTAGACCTCACAATGTTTCTGCAAATTTTGTTTCTAGAAATATGATATTTTCAACTTAGTCATCTTTGGATAAGATCAAAATTATTGATGACTAACAGTGGCTCCACTTGGGGAGGACAATCATCTTTCTAGGTGTCCAGAACCTCAGATTATCAATCTCTTGGCTTTTAGCAGACCAATGCCTTATCCATTGGGCATAATTTCTTTGTTTTCTTCCTGATCTTTCTTTTGAAAAAGACAACTTTTTGACAATCTGCAATATATGACATTCTTCAAAGCAACATCACTACCTACCCAATCCTACTTGTGCTAGCATTTTTTCTTCTTTTTGAGTGTACTTGAACTGGCAAACTCTTTGACATTTTATTTTGAAAACATAAACAAACTATGTAATCCTATCCTTATTTCTTCCAAGAGTCCAGATTAAAATTTCGAACTATTTATTTCTCTACCTAACTATCTATCTGTCAAGATTAGGCTATTTGACAGATTTTATTCTCTATTTCTAAAAACAGGAAATTTAAACACAGTCAAACCAGGATTAGATAGTCTGATTTGCTATGTAGGCTATGGAATTTATGTACAAGCTGCACATAGAATTTATTTATAGAAAAATAAAAAACAAAAATGTGAAGGCTTAAGATCTGAAAATTATGAACATCCCTCTATTGTTTCATTGGTTTAGATTTTGATCTTTTTAGAACCATTTCACTTTTATCCTAATCTATTCTACTGATAATTCAAGTCTGAAATAATATTATCAATCAATTCTTCTATTAACTTATGAACATAAATTTAAAGTATCTTCAGCCATGATTAGGCTAGATGACTAAACAATATATCATTTTTTAATCAGCAGTGGCACTTAAATTTTCTCACTTTCAGAAAATTCTCTTTTTTGGGTATGGGGTTGTACCTCGTTTGAATCTACCCTCTTTTCCTTTTATTTTCTTTTATTTTTTTTGTATTTTCATTTTTTAAAAACATTCTAATACTAAAAGATGCTCAAAGGCTAAGATTATTTGTGCCTATCTATACTAATCTAACTTCACAAATGATGTGCTTTTATCAGGTGAACTCTTTTTTCCAGTATAGCCAATCAAGTAAGTGACTAGATAATTGCTTTTTATTGCACCTCTTAGGTATGCTGGTAGGCCACTCTCACTTTGTCTTATGATGAATATTAGCATTCCAAATTTCCTTTAAGCTCTGCCACAAACTATCCCTGGCATTATTTATTCCCTTTTTAAAAGTTTCTAAGGAAACATCAAAGGGGTCCTCGAATAATAACTAGCCTAGAGGATTCGAGAAATAAACCTCATTTAGGATTACTCCCTCCTTCTCTTGAATAATGTTGGGATCGTTTTGATAAAGAATCTCTTCTCCTTCTTTATGACTATTTGATTTGACAACTTCAGAATGAAATGTTATGCTACTTTCAAGCAATCATGGTATGCCTTGATTGAGTGAACTGATTTCTATTTGAGAGCCATAATCCTGATGAGTAGGAGCATCCCCTAGCATCAGGTTTTCTTGAGAAGTTAGTCTAGCATTAGCATAAATATGTTGTATAGCTTCTGTAAGAGAAAAGGCATCAGTAGATAGGTCAGCAGTAGAACATATAGATATATCCTCTTTACATAAAAATTTGGAAGTTGGTTGCATGTTTAGGATCTGATTATTTTCTTCTTCAGTTAAAAGGGGAGGTGTCTTTCTCTTTCTCTGGACAAAATCATGATGTCTTTCTTCCTTTTGTGACTACTCATAGGGTTGAATGTTTTCTTGAGGAGGTATTATAAATTTAACAACAACATGTTCCTTTGTTTCTTTATGAGTATTTTTTTAGTAGGTAAGGCAGTAGTGGATAATATCTGATTTATTTCCTTTTTAGTTAAAGGAGAAGGCCTTTTCTGTTTTCTTTGGATTGGGCAAAAATTTCTTTCCCCTTTTTGTGAAATTTGATCTTGTGGCTGAATGTCCTCTTGTTTTTTACAAAAAGGGGCAGATTGATTGTTATTTGTTTCAACCTTTTCAAAGAGCTCTTGTGGATCCTCTCTTATCTTTTAATGGATTTCATCCTTGATAAACTCTTCTTGGCCATCTTGATGGTTACTTTAGGTAAGAAATGTATGGATATCCTCTAACAGATCCTCATGATGCCAACTTCCCTAATATTCATCGATGCTAACAAGGTGTTGTATGAGATATTCAGATTGATCACAAAAACTTTCAGCTAAGGATAGATAAGGACAATACCCTATATAGTGTTTGTAAAATACCTTGTGGAAATCCTTTAAAGAAAACAAGATGCCAGGTTCTATAATTACCAATTTCTTGCATTACCTTCTAATGTTTCCACAAACATTTTCATAAGACAATCCTCATGCCATTCAAATTTCAACCTCCATACATGTATATGAAACTTGATGAAATGTAACAAGGGGTCCTCAAACTTTTCATCTTGAAAAATAGGCAGGTTTTACATCCAATCTATTTGAGGAATTTTGTGTGGGAATCTAGGGATATGATTTCTGTTCATTGGAGAATATCTCCTTTGTATCCTTGGATCCATGTTTGTAAATCAGAAAGGGTCATTTAATCTTTTCAACCAGTTTAGATTTCTATACCAGTGGAGTCTTTAGGTCTTTTGGAGGTTTTGGAGTCGCCAGGTGGAAGATTTGAATTTTGTTGTCCACCAACAGCATGATTGGGTTTGCTCAATGCATTCCCAGGGGAGTTTACAAGGAATAGTGAAGTAATAGGCCTACTGGAGGCCAGTGGAGTCACCAGGTGGAAATCTTTAGCCTTTTGAGGGTAAAATATGTTATGGTACACCACCAATGTTTATTATGAAACCAATCTGAAATGTTTTGGTTTTTCTGAGTTTTTGTAGTTCTATGGTTGTGAGAGTGTCCTATACCTGATTCAACACTTAGCTAAGGTGGTGAAACAAACAGAGTCTACTCTATGGCTTACTAGCTGATTTCTTCAAGGTTTGATAAGGGTCTCTTAGAATCCTAAGGGTTACTTAGATTGCCACTGATTCAGAGAGGTCCTACCATGATCACCATTATGCTGGTAGTGCTTGAAGGAAGCTATAGTTCACTTGATGTTCTTTGATTTACTAAGGGTCTAATGAGTTTTTAAGAGGTATTTATGTGACTATATACTCATAGGTCCCACCGTGATCTCCACTATGTTAGCTCCTCATAATTTTCTACATTGATTGAGATACAAACTGACAAGGGTAACATCAAACCAAGATTTGGAATCCAAGGACCTAGCCTTCCTGGATTTGGAGAGGGATCTCTCAATGTGTGCAAAGATATGTCTTATTTTATTTTAAGGGTTGTTTTTAGGCTAGATGTTAAGTGCAAGGTATTTTGATTGTTTTTTTGTTGGGTATGATACTTTGATAGATTTTAGATAGGAAACATGGAAGATTGTTAAGTCGTTGGGAAATGGAGTCTAACAAGGTCCAGATAAGTTCATCAATGGTGTTAAGAGCATTTGTAGGGCAAGTTTACTTAGTTGGTGGATCTTTTAAGGTTATGATGGATTTATGAAATGGACATAAATATTGAGAACAACAAACTAATAAAGGGCTGAAACTGAATCCTTTATATATTTGTAAACTAAGGGAGTTAGAAAATTTATAAGAATAACAAGAGAATCAAAGGCATAAGAAGAATCTAATCCATTTGATTTCAGACTGAAAACAAATAATTAACCAAGACAAACATTTAGATTAAAACACAGAAAGGTAAGAAACTTATCCAACTTTCAGAGCTTTTATCATCTAGAGCAGAAAAACATTTAAGATACACAAGTAACTATAACCATAGAAGGAGAGAAAACTCTAACATCCAAAGTTACAGCTATAAGGTTTCCTTAATTTTTTTTTAGCTAAGTAAAGGCAAAGAGCATGATTTTAAACAGAATTCTTTGACAAACCTAGACAAAGATGCTTTAAAGAGATGATTCCAAGACAGAATATTTCAGTGGCAACACTATGCAGGGCTAACCATAAATCATAATTGATGCTAATTGATCTAATTTATTCAAGAAATGGATGAGCTAAGAACTTGTTAGAGAGCAAGAAATGATTTCCCTAATATATCTTAGCAGAAGAAAACATTAAGGCAGTGAAGGAAAAACAGATTTAAGGTGCCATTAAAAAACATTTCTTAATCTAAATTCTTTGTCCTACTGCAACATAGCAAGATGGAAAACTAGAAAACACAAACAAAATAAAACTTCACCATCAACCAAGCCTATGGATCCTGCAAGCAATCCTTCTCCATCAACAAGAAAATTAGATCATGCATGAGTTCCAAGACATCAATTTCTCTTCAAGAGCTTTAAAGGACTATGTACTATTCCAGCATCAGTCATCAAAATCCAACTTTACAATGATTTCCAATGCAATATTTATGCTACAAATGAGGAGGTGGAATTGATTTAGGGTTAAAAATGTTATTAATTGTAGATTAAATGCATTTCTAGCCTTGAAAACCATGCAAGGCATAAGGCAGAAATAGGTGCAACTACTTCTCTGTTTCAATAACTCTATCTTAACTTATGATAGAAAGATAGGAGAAAAGATTGACTTTCACGGCTTATTCTTATCTTTATAATAATTGTCCTGACAGATTAAAATATATTCTTTAGTGTAATAACTGTCAATTTTCCCTTTGAGACAGAAGGTAGGCTATAGGTGGCAACTAGATATTTTGGAGAAATAACTGCCTCCTGTTGATGTATAAGAAGCCTTTTAGCCTAGTTTTCCTTCATTTTATCACTAAATTGTTTTTAAGGCCTGATTTGCTTTTTTCCTTCATAACTCATCATGTTGTCTTTATCTACAATCTACATGGTTTAAGTCTTTTAATATTTCATGCTTTTGACTTCACCTTTGAACTTTAATCTCTCTGATACTCTTCATTAATCTTCACCGTTTCTTTCGTTTTGCTGGTGTACAGATGGCTTTCTACACTGGAGGGTTTTGAATGAATGGTCGATGCTCATGAAACATTGCCTTAAACATGGAATAAACACTTTCTTATCCCTTTTCTACATTATTTTGAGCCTTCAAGGATCGTCATCTTCAGATCTTTGTCACTTTGCTTGACTGTGGGAGAGCCTGCACATTAACCCACCATTAAAACCTGCAAATAGACATTAAGAACGTTATTAAAACCCGCATTGTGGGTTTAAACTGCTAAAAAAGGCTTGGGGGGGTGGGGGGGAGGAGGTTCCATGGCGGAACCATGAAGAACAGGCTTTGAATTTAAATAATGGTGCGAAAAGGTGAAGGTGGTTTTGGGGGAAAACCGGCGATTTTCACATTGGCAAAGGGTGGTAAGTGGTAAATGCCCATAAGAATGCGATATGGCTTTGGAGGTTACACGTAACCCCAGAAAAACCACTTATTTCGCGTTAAAAATGCATGGAAGGGGGGTTGAACGAGTTTGTGTGCGATACAGTCTTGGCCATTAGATCTGCGAGGAGACGTGCAGCTTGACGGTTAGCACATCGCACGATACAACACTGAGGCATGGGGAGAGGATGGAGTGGGGCCAGGGCGAGACGAGTTCTGGGTCATTGGATCTTGAGGGGGTGGGGGGCAGATCAACGGTTAAGATTAAGTGTGGGGGGACTGGGGGTACGGAAGGATCTCGCCGGTGGGGTGCCTCCGCAGTGAACCTGAGTCATTGATCTAGGAGGAATGGACGGTTGGTATCTATTCGAAATCTCACTCAAATCAGAAATGATCGAGAGGGTCAGCGAAAATGAAAAAGAGCGATGACCATTGGATCTGGAGGATCAATGGTCAGGATTTCATTGCAGGGAAGTGAGCGGAATGGAAAGGTGGGGTGAAGGCCGAAAGGGCAATGATGCGATGGTCATTGGATTTGGAGGATCGACAGTCAAGATTTTATCGGAGAAAGGTGTGTAGAAGGGGACGTCGTAGAGTGAAATGAAAAATGCGAGAGTGCACTGGTTGTTGGATCTAAAATATCAACGGTCAAGATTATATCACAGATGCGCAAAAGGAATGAATGGGGCGGAGGGAGGTAGAGAAGCGAAGGAGCGATGTTCGTTGGATCTGATGGATGAATGGTCAGGATTCAATCATGGGGGGTGATCATCGGTGGAGAGGGGAAGGGCGAAGCCCAATGCGATGCGTGATGGTCGATGTGATAGAGAGATGCGATGACCGTCAGATCTGGGGAATGGAAGGTACAGATCTCATTGGTGGATCATCCATCGGAAGAAAAAGGAAAAGGGAAGCGGAACTTAGAAAGTGCGATGCGCCGATCATCGATGGGCTTAGCACTCGGTCGCGGTGGTGACTCGTATGGAGGAAAAAGGGTTAGGGCCTAAGTCGAAAAGCGCTTAAGCCCTTGTTTTAATAAAAGGTCAGAAAATAGGCCTAAAAAGTGAGTTTTTGAGCCTTTTTGAGGTTCCGATAGGATAAAAAAAGGTGATTTCAAACCAAATAAAGGGGAATTATAAGGTTTAAAAGGGGATTTTGAGGAAATGAAAGAACAATTGAGGGGAAAATGAGGGAAAAAATGGGGGAAATGAAAATGTGGTGAAAATAGGCTAAAACAGGCTTCTTTTTGAAACAGAGGGGTGATCTTTTTATAAGGCATAGATGAATTTTTTAGTGAACTGATAGACTTAGGATAATGAAGGTTGTGATACTTCTAGAACTCACAATGTTTTTGTAAATTTTATTTCTAGAAATCTAATATTTTAAACTTAGTCATCTTTGGATAATATCAAAATTATTGATGACTAACAATATTAACATATAAAAATTCCAACAAAGTCAGGAAATTACATGTACCACCCGATCATAGATTGGGAAGAACAAATATCTCTTTCAGCCAATTACCCCCATGCCATATTCCAAGCATGAATGTGGGATCATAAGGGTTAACAACATAGAACAAACCATGGTGTTGGGTATGTGTTATATTCTTTCCACAACTAGCCCCATGCGTTGTGTGTTGCGCCGAGCGCAGTAGGGGGGTCATAGGGGGGGCGGCAGCACCCCGGCGATTTTTTTTTTTGGTATGCGGTCCCACTCATATGCAGACCCACCCATGTTTTGTGCATGAGTTTGCACATGGTTTTGGGGTACGATGGTTTTCGGCCCCTGGTATTTTGTAGATCCGGTCAAGGGAACTACGGTTATGTTCTAATCCAGGGTTAATGGATTGGGGTTTATGTATGCTTCAGCATGTATATATATGTGTTGTAACACTAAAAGGATTATAATGAAAAATCAAGCTGGTCGTCCCGATTTGGGATCCAGGGGAAAATCTCTGTGTTGATCTGTTTTATGTTTTATGCTCTCGATATTGTTTATTTTCTGTTATAAGATTCGTGTATAGATAATTTCTGTTCAGGGTTAAAACCTACATTTGGTATCGGAGCTGTTTCGGCTTCAAGGGGACGCCTTTGTTGTTGAGGGTTTTTTGCTCGGGCCTGTGGTAGACCCTGTGCAGTGGGAGATCTGCGGGATCGATTCTTGCGGTGAAAGAATATGGCGAGCGGCGGAAAGATAGAGATCGAGAAATTTAATGGTCAGAGTTTTGAGTTGTGGAAGCTCAAGATGGAGGATCTGCTGGTGGATAAAGATCAGTGGATCGTGGTAGATCCAGGTACTAAGCCAACAGGAATGTCAGATGAAGACTGGAAGAAACTGGATTGGAAGGCTAAAAGCACAATATGGTTGTGTGTCTCAGATTCAGTATTGTTGAATGTATCTGGGGAAGCTACGGCGAAGACCTTGTGGGAAAAGCTAGGGACTTTGTACCAATCTAAGTCTCTGGTGAATAAGTTGTTCCTGCGGAAAAAGTTGTATAACCTAAGGATGAAGGATGGAGACTCGATGACAGAGCATCTGAACGCCTTCAATACTGTGGTAAGTCAGTTGTCATATGTTGATATTAAAATCTCAGATGAAGATAAGTGCATCAGTTTGTTGTGCTCTCTACCAGACTCGTGGGACAGTCTGGTTATTGCAATAGGTAGCAATACAACTACCTTGAATTTTGATGACATTGTCTCAGCCTTGCTGTTGGAGGAAATGAGACGGAGAAATATGGAGGTTCAGAATGGAGATGCCTTATCTGTACGAGGAAGGTCCCAGAACAGAAACAAGAATAAGGTTTCGAGTGGGAGATCTAAATCTAGAGGGAGATCTAAATCTCCTGGAAAGTTTGTAAAGGTGTGCTGGAAATGTGGAAAGGAAGGACACTACAAAAAGGAATGCGGATCTAAAGCTCCTGAGAAAGGAAAGGGATCTGATGAAGGTCCTTCTGCAGAGGCAAAAACCACCTCAGATGAAGGTGGGGATGTGTATTTGGCTTCTTCTTCAAATACACATGTAGATCATGAGTCATGGTTGATTGACTCAGGTGCATCCTTTCACTTCACTCCCCATAGGGAGTGGTTCTGTGAGTATGAGAAATATGATGGTCGTGATGTCTTCTTAGGGGATGAAGGAAGGCCAAAATTTTTAGACGTGGAAAGGTCAAGCTGAAGCTGCAAGGTTGGAGGATTAGAATAGTTCCTGGTGTTCTGCATATTCCTGCATTGGCCAGAAATCTGATTTCTGTCAGCAAGATGGATGATGCCTGTGTAAAAACAGTGTTCGAGAAAGATGCCTGCAACATGGTTTGGGGAGCACTGGTATTAATGCAGGGAGTTCAGACTGGAAATCTGTACAAGCTAAAAGGTAGCACTGTTATTGATGGGTGTAACAATTCTATGGTTCCTGAAAGTGGGACGGAAATTCTAGCCGTCTCTGGAGAAAAGACCATGCTATGGCATCAAAGGCTTGGACATATTGGAGAGAAGGGCCTTCAGATACTACATAGAGATGGTATGGTAGAAGGTATGTCTAATTTTTCTTTGGATTTCGATTTCTGTGAACATTGTGTATATGGGAAGAAGAATCGGGTGAGTTTTCCTTCTGGTGCTAAGAGGGCAAAAAAGATATTAGAACTTGTGCACAGTGATGTGTTTGGGCCTGTGTCAGTTCCATCACTGGGAAAGTCTGTGTACTATGTTTCATTCATATATGACTTCTCAAGGAATACATGGATATATTTCTTGAGGAAGAAATCTGAAGTTTTTGACAAATTTAAAGAATTTAAGGCTCTGGTGGAAAACCAGACAGAGAAGAAGATAAAGGCATTGAGGACAGATAATTGTGGGGAGTTCTGCAAGAAGGAATTTGAAGAGTTCTGTAAGAAGTGTGGTATAGCATGGCAGAGAACTACTCCATACACACCTCAGCAAAATGGAGTTGCAGAAACAATGAATAGAACACTGATGGAAAAGGCAAGAAGCATGCTCAGTGGTACCGAGTTAGGACAAGAATTCTGGGCAGAGGCAGTGGAAATTGCATGTTTCTTAGTTAACAGGTCACCTTCATCAGCGTTGGAGGATAAGACCCCACATGAGGTATGGAATGGTAAGAAACCCTCTATTTCACATCTAAGGGTATTTGGATGTGATGCATATGTACATGTTCCAAAGGAGAAAAGGACCAAGTTGGATAATAAATCTGAAAGGTGCATCTTTATTGGGTATAAGCATGGTTTAAAGGATTACAAGCTTTGGAACCCACAAACAAGGAAGGTTGTGTACAGCCGAGATGTGGTGTTTAGAGAAGTGAAAGATGTTGTTAAACATGAAGTCCTACCAAAGGAACCTGAGAAGATAGAGTTTGAGCTAAAGGAGGATGAATCAGACTCTACAACAGAAGAAGACTCAGAAGATGAAGAGCCACAAACTCCGGCTTTGAGAAGATCAGTTTGGGAAAGAAGGCAACTAGAAAGGTATAGTCCATCTGATTTCTGTTCAGGTTTTGCCTTAACTATAACTAATGATGAACCCAGAACTGTGAGGGAGGCAGTAGATTTAGAGGATGGAAAACTTTGGAGGGAGGCCATGGTTGATGAAATGACATCCTTGCACAAAAACAATGCTGGGATCTGGTGGAGTTGCCGGCTGGAAGGAAGCCCATTGGGAGAAAATGGGTGTTCAAGAAGAAGATGAATGTAGAAGGCAAGGTGGAGAAATACAAAGCTCGGTTGGTAGCGAAAGGTTATTCCCAGGTGCCGGGAATTGATTTTGGTGATATTTTTTCTCCTGTTGCCAAAGTTACTTCTATTAGATTACTTTTGTCTGTTGCTGCTGCATTTGATTTTGAGATAGAACAGATGGATGTGAAGACAACATTTCTTCACGGGGATCTAGAAGAGGAGATCTACATGAAGCAACCTGAAGGCTTCATGGTGAAGGGTAAGAAAGAACTGGTATGCAGGTTGAAGAAGTCTCTGTATGGGTTAAAACGGTCACCAAGGATGTGGTATCAGAAATTTGATACCTATATACGGGGACTTGGCTTCACCAGAAGCAAGGAGGATCACTGTGTTTATTTTAAATTAATTGGTGACCGTGTTATTTATTTGGTCTTGTATGTGGATGATATGTTGTTGATTGGAAATGACAAAGAAATTATCCAAGATTTGAAGACTCAACTGTTCTCCAAATTCGACATGAAGGATCTTGGTGCTGCAAACTATATTTTGGGCATGGAAATTAAGAGAGATTTGGAAAAGAGGAAGCTCTGGTTAAACCGAAGGAAGTATGTCAAGACTATATTGCAGAGGTTCAATATGCAGGATAGTAAACCAGTGAGTGTTCCTATTCCTGTAGGTGCAAATCTGTCTGTTGAACAGTGTCCCAAGACACAGGAAGAAGAGGAGGATATGTCCCGTATTCCATATGCAAGTGCAGTGGGTATCCTAATGTATGCAATGTTCTATACTAGACCAAAAATTGCACATGCAGTGGGAGTATTGAGCAGGTTTATGTCAAACCTAGGGAAGGAGCATTGGACAGCAATGAAGCGGGTTTTCAGATATTTACGTGGCACTAGTGATTATGGATTGTGCTACCAAGGAAGACCAGGATTAGAAATAATGTTGGACATTCATGGTTTTTTTGATGTAGACTGGGCTGGAGATCTGGACCCAAGAAGATCTACAAGTGGGTATGTGTTTAGCCTATTTGGAGGTGCAGTCAGTTGGATGAGTAAAAGACAGTCTGTAGTGGCGCTTTCAACTACAGAGGCAGAATACATAGTAGCCACTCATGCAAGCAAAGAAGTAGTTTGGTTGCAGAGATTGTGTTCAAGTATGGGGTTGGTACAACAAGCTATAAGGATATACTGTGATAGCCAAAGTGCAATTTTCTTGGCTAAGAACCCTGCTTATCATTCAAAGATAAAGCACATTGATGTTCAATATCACTTTGTTAGAGATATGGTTGAGGCTAAAAGGGTGTTGCTGGTAAAGGTGGACACTTTGAAGAATGTTGGAGATGCATTGACGAAGTCTGTGAGCACTCAGAAGTTCTCTTGGTGTAGAGAAAAAATGGGTGTTGAAGAATTTCCCAAATGACTAAGCTCTCCTGTGGCCCCCTGTGGAAAGAAAAAAACAAGTGGGAGAATGTTGGGTATGTGTTATATTCTTTCCACGACTAGCCCCACGCGTTGTACGTTGCACCGGGCGCAGCAGGGGGGTCACAGGGGGGGCGGCAGGCCCCCCAGTCAGGGTCCGGTGCATCGCCCTAGCGAAAAAAAATTTTGGTATGCGGTCCCACTCATATGCGGACCCACCCATGTTTTGTGCATGAGTTTGCACATGGTTTTGGTGTACGATGGTTTTCGACCCCTGGTATTTTGTAGATCCGGTCAAGGGAACTACGGTTATGTTCTAATCCAGCGTTAATGGATTGGGGTTTATGTATGCTTCGGCATGTATATATATGTGTTGTAACACTAAAAGGATTATAATGAAAAATCAAGCTGGTAGTCCCAATTTGGGATCCAGGAGAAAATATCTGTGTTTATCTATTTTATGTTTTATGCTCTCGCTATTGTTTATTTTCTGTTATAAGATTCGTGTGTAGATAATTTATGTTCAGGGTTAAAACCTACACATGGACTCTAGAGGTAACACCACCTCAACCCTCAACCATGGTGATTTCACTTAACTAGTCCAAAAATCACAAACATCCACTAGATTGGTCTCTATCCAAGTTGTCCAGGGCTCCAGAAACTAGTACCTCAACCCATAGCCTCCAGGGAACCCAAGTTGTTTTATGGATCCATACCATTTTTCCCAACCCATAGTATCTAGTAAATAGCAACTCAAACCAAAGCCTTTGGGGAACCTAGGTTTTTTCAAGGCTCTTGAGCACTTTCTCCAACCCACAACCATAGTAAACATAAGAACCAATTAGAGAACTAGATTGGGAATCCACTACACCATGGCTATCCAAGAAATGGAAAGGTAGGGTTCAAATCATTGTTATTCTAGGAAAATATCCTTTCCAATTAAAACACATAACCAAGGAACCACATGCATATAACATGCATCTAAAAACTAGCAAGGAGATCACACATGCAACATGTTATCTGCAAAGTAACCATGTTGTAGTTGTTGATCCAACTCTCTCCTTGTGATTCCTTACTTTCTCCAAATCTAAGTGAGTGTTACAATGCTCCAAGGATGCTTGAAGAATGCTCTAAGTGTGCAAGAGTGTATGAGAGAAATAATTAAAGATGAGAGCCAAAATTGAATTGAAAAAATCTAAGCCAAAAGCTGAGAAATGATTCATTGATGCCTTTTTATCGTTAATGTGTCAATTTTCTTTGCTTTCCTTCATGTTTTCTCTAATTTCCCTTGCATGAAAATGTGTGTCTCTTCACCTTCCAATTCTCATATTTTCCTTTATTTTCATAATTAAATGTAATTTATTTACCTCCTTTCCTTTGTCAATTTCCATAGCCATTAACCATCCATAAATGATTTTGACTATAATTTTTGCCCACCATTCATCTTGGAATACGTGTACCATGACCTTGGTCTTATTGTATTTACATGGAAAATGTACCAGGGGTTGTAACACTTCCCATTTAGATTTCAAGAAAGAAATATGGTGAGTGTGGATATCGAATTTATAATATGAATTCAGAGGTACAACTTACAGCCATGGTAGTCAATGTTGTTCATAAATTTGCAATGTGCATTCACAAGTGAAACTTACAGTCATGGTAGTCAATGGTGTTCATGCATGCCCCTTTCCTACGAATAATTTACACTAGTTTTCGAGTTAATTGAAAGAAACATTAACACTTTTGCATGAATTTCGTAACTATGTCTATTTTTTTGACTTTGTATTTTCATAATATTTTATATCTATTTTTTTATTAGTCGATTAAATACTATCTCATGTACTTTAAAATCACAATTAATCATGTTCATGAGAATTTTTCCACTTTCTAATTCAATTTTTTGAATTTTCAACTTATAGTCATGGTTGTGGTCATTTCCGCTGAAGGAAGGTGAAGGAACATGAACAATGGAATTTTTCTTATGATTTAGATTTGACGGTTGTAGTCATAATGTCAAGGTATGAAGGAACAACCTATTAGGAAAAATATTTCTGTTGAGAATTGATCACAACAGTCTGACTAGTTAGTTTAAGCACTCTGACTTAAATGCTCGCCAGGCAAGGTGGAGCACATTCCTTAGTGAATTCAAATCAAAATTTAGCATGTAAAAGGTAAAGAAAACTAGGTTTTTGATGCCTTAATTAGAAGGATACATTATATTTATGATATCTACTTTAACTGGGTGGAATTAAATTTTCAGGAACAAGTTAAATATGCAACACAAATAGATCCAAAATTTCAGTTTCTATGGAAGCAACCAAAACAAGTAAACAACTAAGAGAAACATTCAGATTATGGGGTAAATATTGAATATTTATTAAAATTTCGAGGAAATATTTAGATTTTGGATCAAGTGGAATTGAGAAAAATGATTCTGGATGAGTACCATAGAAGTCCCTATTTTTCTGACCCTGACTATTTGAAGAGGTTGACATCAATAAGGAAGGATTATTTCTGGCCAGAATGCGTAAGGAAATCTTTGGATACTTAACTAAGTGTCTAGAGTGTCAACAAGTTAAGGTGGAACACCAACACCCTGCTCATTTGTTAAAACACATACCTGTACTGGAGTTGAAATGGGAAGTCATTTCACTGGATTTTATTATGGGTCTACCAAGAACTAAGAAACGTAACAACTTAGTAATGGTAATGGTGGATAGGCTGAGTAAGGCAGTCTAACTTAAATGCTCGCCAGGTTCAGTCCAACTACAAAAAAATGCAAATTTCTCACATTGTTATGAGGGAATTTTTTGGATTACATCGTATTCCAAAAGTAGTCATCTCAGACCGGGATGTGAAGTTTACCTCAGCGTTTTAGAAGATGCTCTTCACTGGTCTTGGCTTACAGATCTAGTTTAGTACTACCTACCATCCACAGACGGATCGCCAGACTAAGCGGGTGAATGAAGTGTTAGAAAACATGTTAAGAATTTACGTGATGCAATAGCCCAAAAAGTGGGAAGATTATATAAATTTATTTGAGTTTGTGTACAATAATTGGTACTGAGATTCCCTGAAAATGAGTCTATGGAAGGAAATGCACGACACGCATAAACTGGAGTATCCCTGAAACTAAGTTAATTCTCGGACCTGAGATGTTGGAGAACATGGAATGTGAAGTCAAGAGAATTCTACATAATTTAAAAGGCACCTGGGATAGGAAGAAAGTGTATGTTGACCAGAAGAGAACCTATCAGGAGTTCGAAGTAGGAGATCACTTCTATGTCAGAATTAAACTAAGGAAAATCACCTTGAGGTGGATTACATTCGATAAATGAGATCTCCAATTCTGTGGGCCTTTCCAAGTTTTGGAAAGGATAGGACCAGTTGCTTACTGACTGGCTTTAACTAGTCACATCAGGGTGCACAACATATTCCATGTATATCTACTAAAGCGATGTGTGCATGATCCCAAGAATATAATTCATTGGAAAAATGTTCAGGTAAATTGTGATTATTAATATTCCTTAGATAATGAGATTTAAATGTAACTAATTGATTGAACATTGGCTATTTCAGGCTGAACCAGGTGGAAAATTCCTCATAGAGACCCAACAAATTCTTGAGTAGAGAGAAATAACGTTGTGGAAACAAGTCATCCTCCAGTTTAAAGTGAAGTGGAAGCACTTTAATGTAGAAGACGCTACCTGGGAAGATGAGGAATTTATGTGGAAGGCATACCCGGAGTTATTTTATGTTGTAAATTAAATACCGAGGACGATTTTCACCTCAGGTGGGGAAGATGTAACATCCCCGGATTTCGATTTATTTTACTTTTATCTCTCGCAAAATTACATATTTTTGTTAAGAGAGAGACCAAAAAACATGTTAACATTGTTTGATTACTTTTTATTTATATTTTTTTATGAATAAAAAATAATGTGAAGAATTAATACAACTAATTCGTAAATAAATACCAAGATTCTAGAGTTGTTAGAGGGGCAATTGGAAAGTGACAGTTGCATTTTCCTGTAGAGATAATTGAAACATCTCAGTGACATGAAGGGGTTTTGTGAAAATATAGGAAAGTGGATAGCAGAATGTTGTAGGAATAGAGTGGTCCAGAGCTGGTTATAACAAGTGGAACTCTGTAACTCAGAGAGGTGTAGACTCAACAAGAGTCATGAGGTCTAACTCTGTTGAAAAAAATTCTACCTTAACACTCTAGTGAGGAGCATGGGGGGAGTGTAGGATGTCATAGCGTCTCTCATGGCTTGGTGGCATCATCGGTTGAGTACATTCTGAGATAAGTATCTGAGTACTTTACAATGAAGGAAACATAAAACTAATGTATTTTGTAGTTCTGTAATTTTCTTTTCTCCTTGAATTAGATACACGTCTATTTACGGGTGAAAGAAAAGTACTTAGTTATGTTTTATTTCTAGGGAAGAAGATATAGCTATACTGAGATAATTTTGTTAGAATCATAAATAAGTGTGTGTTATCTTACATCATTCCGTGAATATGGTTGTGTTGTATTATATCCTGAGTCTGGTAGAATTTGTCTTCTTTTACCTATGAGATAGTATGAATAGCACATATTTAATCTTTAGGCTCTTATATATAAGCCTCTATAAAAAACAAAATCTAAATTCAGTGAAGCAAAATAGTAATTTAACTTTATATTATCGAAGTTCAATTTTTTCCTCAACTGTACATACTACTCTAGACCAGCGTGACATAAATTAGGGACAAAATTTTGGAGCTTAGCCCGATGGGAACCAGGTCATCGTCCATGTCTTTTGGCCCTGACTAGAAGTAAAGTGTAATGAATATACATTCAGATACCTCAAGACAACGATTATGTTCTTAAGGGAATTATTAATCTTTAAGAAAACAATTAACTAGAAAATTGGAGAAAAGAAGAAGAAGAAGAAGAAGAAGATCTTATTAACCCTAGACACAATATCTGTTATGAGATTTTTTGTTCGATATAATACAAAAAAATATACAAAGCAGATGAAGTAAAATAGTAGTTATTTATTCTCCAAGACTAATGTTAAATGAATATAGGAATTTACACTTCCGTAAGACAAGTGTTGTTTAGCATATACTACACAAGATACATGATACCAAAACTATATAAATAAAAGCATTTCATGACAAGTCCGAATGCTATCAAACACCAGTATAAAGAGGAATTCATAAAAAAGATCACACAACTATTCATAACATAATGCAAACAAAATATACATTTGGAGGATCGAAACAATGAACACACTATGAATAACCAATGAAGAAAAACCAACTTTTATATATGGTAAAATCAATATGCATTTATGTTGAAAAAAAATATTTATTAACCAAGACATATTACTGTATATTACATTAAGCACAATGATAATCTCCTGAGGTTAAAATATTTAAGGGTCATAACAGTACTTAAAACAAAATAGTGAACAAACCCTTCTTCTGTCCTTGATAGAAGGGTATCTAGAATTAAATATGGGGAGAAAAATTTAGAGGGAAGAACCCATGATGGGTAATATTAAAAACTTTACAAGTTCCATGGTTGGACTAGGTACCTACCATACAGATGTGTTACACTAAAATTTGTCACCATGACATTTGGCTGTCTATATGGGTTCATCATTAGCTATTTATTGCTCCCTTAGAGGTCCAAAATCATAAAGTTCCTAAATCAAGTCTTGGAATTGGGAAAAATCTTATTAAAACTCTAAAAATCCTAACTCCGCACTTTACCTAGTTATTTCCTATAGTATCATGGTTTATTGCTATAAAACCTGTGACACATCCCGCATGTTCTGCTCATTAAACCATAGACCCCTGTAAAAGATAAAATAAAAGGAAAAGTAAGTTCTAGAAGCCCAGCTGGTCGAATATTCTCCCAGCTGGGGCCTTCTATCAGCGCTATCTGGTCGAGATTCATTCCTTCCATTCATGAACCTTTATCCATTCATAAATGGAGTTATCCCTTGGTTATTGGAGTTGAAATCCCATGATGAGAGGGCTCTATCCCTTCCTTATTGGAGCTGAAACTACCTCCCTTCTACTATAAATTGAGACTATGTTTCAGTCTCAAGGGTACTTACTTCTTAGCTTGTAGAAGAGAATTGCTGAAGAAATTATACTCTCCACATTTGGCATCATTGGCATGAGAGAGATTGCATACACATAGCCATAGTCTTATGCTGATTTAGAGAGTTGGAGTCTTGTAAAACTGAGGAAAACGGTTGTTTGGGACCCCAGAAGAACCTGAACAAACATCAAGGCATCAAGGTTGTAAGGTTTCTTATTTTATATTTAAAGTTAATACAAATGGATTCTATTTTCTCATTGAGTTGTTCATTTATCTTTTGAATGATTTAATTCTTAGATTCCTTAATCACTAAGATATATTATTGCTTTTGAATTATCATATTTTGTAGATTTTTTTGATCTTGTTTGATTGTCTTTGGTTGCATATCGTATATATTGATCGATACATTCTGAAACGACTTGATTGAAGACCGAGCAAGCATTGGACTGCAGGTAGGAGTATCTATCCATAGTTAATGAATAATTCTTAAGCAAAATAGTGTAGAGGAAATGGTTTACATGTATCTGTTTGTTTCTAGATATCCTTAGGATACTAGGGAGATCGCTCTTGTCTGCAAGAGGAATTTTTCCATCTAACAAAATGGCGACTCCGTTGGGGAGAATCTGAACTTAGTTTTCTTATTAAATTTCATTTGATTTTTGAGATTTCTTCGAGATTTCTTTTACTTTGATTATCTTGAAACTAATTTGGGTACAAAACTCAATAGGATCCCTGACTGTAAATCTGTATTTTTATTTTTTCTCTACTTTTCCTGCCTTCTGCACTTTTTGTTTCAAAATGGAGCGGTAGACTCTGCAAATTTTAGTAGAATACAGTGTGGTACCGCACCTTATTCCCATTACTTGATTCTTTGTTGTTATCCCAATTTGTATTGACTATCAAAGACCTATGTGAAAAGTTTCTTTCAACAATTCTATGTTTAAAGTGATCTTTTCAGGTAGTTTTCTTTTATGAGTAAATTTTTGCCTTGTCCTCCCGTTGCTATGAATCAGAAACTTATGTATACCTCAGCTACTTGGTATGTCATTTTTTTTCTGTCGAGCCATTGAACTTGATGCAATTATTACTGTTATGAAAATTCGATTTTGTTTTCATTAGAAAACTTAGAAAACCTTTTGGATTGATAAGGTCTGAATTTTATTTTAAAACTGTTATTGGGTGCTTTATTTTCTTGTTGAAATAAGCAGAAAGATATTTTTTAGATTACAAACTGAGTTAAGACATCCATCAACTTTTAGATAGAGTTCAAGGTTAGAGATTTCTTTTAGTTTTAAATTTTATAATTTTAAGACATTTGATTTTCTTTTGGAAGAATTTTGTTTTTATTTCTGATCTAAATGATATAGGGAATTTCATTTTGAGAAAAAGATATTTTTGAAATTGAATTCTCTGAATTGTCTTCTTTTCAAAGTTTCTCATGTAGGAAAGAAATAATTAATATTTTGAAATTTGTTGAAATCTCTCAACTCTTTTCTATAGCTATATTTCATTGAAAAGAAATGAGTTGTTTATCATAAGGATTCATTGTAGCATATTTTGAGTCGGGTCATTAAAACATCATCCAAGTTTCATTTTCGTACCCATTGTCCTAAGAAACTTCCAATTAAAAGTAATTCTTAATCAAAATCAAACTAGAAATTTTATATTTTCTAGGGCTCTTTTCCACCAATATAGCTTAGGCTAATGTCTTGGAATAGGTTTTAGTTAACTCTCCAAGATAGTAAAAACAAACAAGTAGTCGATCTTGCAGTAGGAAAATCCAATTGTAGCATGTATGCTCTGGGAAGCTCCTCCTAAAGGAGTCAAGCATGAGATCATATCCGAACCAGTGAGGTAATCATACCTATCTCATTGGGAATGATAGAAGGTGTACACGTATTAATAATGGTAAACCTCAGATAGACCATTGTCGAGGAGCCTAGGGTCACTTGTCGGTAAACCTTGGATTATGTCAAGGAGCCTTCAAGGGGATTGAGTTTGTTACTCTGCCCTTGCGTGTATATCAGATCGTAGTGCTATAGGGTAAAATGCTTGGGTTGTTGGTTATCGAATATCCCTCTCAAGGCTTTCCAGTGCCTGAGGTAGACAATAATATTAGTTGTATAGTTCACAAAGAAGATGCATACATGTTCATATCAACTTAAACAACTTGATGGAATAGGATGGAAGATTACCTCTTTTATGATCTTGAAGTCTCTTGGAGAACACAAAGCATCGAAGCAGGGATCCTCCTTCACTAGCTCCAAATATTGACCCTATGATCAATCAAAGCACCCATGTAATCTCTATCACAATATACATTCCTATCAATTAAGTTAATATATGACAAACATTAAACAATGCACATCTAAGCCATTCATCTCATGCTATATAACTAATTGAAAAACAATAACAATATCAATGCATAGAATGTAAAAAATAGATACAATTCTATTCATTTATAAAAAAGGAGGATTACAACCGTCGGTTGTAACAAGCCCTCCTCAGCCTTCCAATATCTCTATCTCTCAATGTGGGGATGTCCTGATCAACAAGTTCTCAATGAACCTCTTTGACCTTTGACCCTCACACTACAACAATAATACTCTGCTTCACAAGTATTCAAAACTTTGACAATCCTTCGACCTTGACCCAAGAGCCTTCAACTCCATTTTATAGGAGATTGAGAGAGCAATCATTGCCTTTCTCCTTCCACTAGTTCTAAATAGAAAAAACCAAGATGTTTCCTCAACTTTCCATGCTTTTTCCTTCTTTGAGAGTTCAGTTGTTTATGGAAAGGCCCAATAAGAGACTAGTGCTTTGTAGTTCCCATTTTCTACTGACTGTCTTGTGAAAAAAAGTTGTAAATTCAAATCACTCTCTGCGGTTTTTCCTGTTTCAAACTCAAAATATGGGTAACGTTGCCCTTCAGTGTAAACAGAGTGTTTCCCTAGACACTAACGTGATATTTTCATTGATCAAATGCATTATAATGCTCTCTTGATGTTATAGTGGTGCGTTACCTTGGCAGAAATAGGTTTAGTTTAGGTCTTTGCATTCCTTCCATATTTGTCTTCTCCTCTGAGCTGATGAGGAGGTTTTTTTTCCTATAACAAACGCCCCCCTAAAGTGTGAGGTTAGAGATGAAGACGATGGCCGAAATACTTTATAATGTGTGTAGTAGAGATAAAGAGATTGAAAGACTGAGGAAAACCTGAAACAACAACATATGTCAAAAAATATAGTATCTGCCTTGAGTCAGGCACTCCCATGCTCAGTAGTGTAATCAACATGATTTCTCTAGAACAGAGATATGAAGAATCTATCCAACAATAAGAATAATGTGGAAGTGTCTGTCATAACAGGATCAAGTTGAAGAAGTTGTCTCCATAAACAATATCACAACTTGGGGAATGTAACATAGCTAATGATGTAACCTTTACCCCAAGGTCTTGACCACCACTTCACTTAAACTGCATATTTCTCAACATGTGAATGAAGGAGCTATCGTCGAACATGTGAGAACTCATCTAATTACCGGTCGATAATGAAAATTGTTAACAGATGCGAAGGTGGCCACCAATAATGATGATGGTCCCTAAGATGCACAATACAATCTAGCAAGTGTGAATAAAAAGAGTTGAAGTCGAACACTCGTAGAATCATTCGATCAGGAGAAAATGATGAAGAATTTTAATCAAACACAAGACTAACTACCATTGATGTCTGCAAGTGTTTGGGTACTGATGGGTTTCTGGATCAACTTCTTAGATAAGATGCTACAGTCGATAGGAAAAGATCTTTTGAAAGGTAGGCACTGAGGCATCCTAAATCAGTCAACATGAAATGGAAACCAAATGATTTTTTTTTTTATGGAGATAATGAAGAGTAAATGGGGATGTTGGATGAAAAATAATTTCTAGCATAATAAGCAGTTTGGTTGATAAGAGGAGCAGTAGATAGTGAGATCTGCTTGAACAATATAAGACACTGTAACAGGGTACTAGGAAACTAAGGCTTAATGAACACCAAAGAGTGTGTTAGGATTTTACTAGTGTAGGAACACTAGGAAATGAAGGCTAATACTCATAGATGGTAGGGTTCGGCTAACTGTGAAAGAGTTTTCTGAGAAGTGCCATGTTCAAGATTTTTTCTGCCAAATTGACCTTTCTGAAAATGTAACAGAGGTAGTATCCATTTTGTCCAAATTTTTCCCCATATGATTAAGTTTAACGAGTCCACCGAGTAAACTCGGTGAATTTTTCATATTTAGAGAGTCTGACAAATGTCGTAAAAGACAACTCCGTGCCCCGTCTGATTAGGTTTAACGAGTCCAGATGAGTAAACTTGGTGAATTTTTCATATTTAGAGAGTCTGAAAAAATGTTGTAAAAGACAACTCCATGGGGTAACTTTGTCATGTCTTGATAACCGGGCATGACAAAGGGAGAATAGTAAGCCCGAAATAGTTCATTTTCCGTGATTTATTCCATCGAAGCCAGAAAAGTGAGAAATCTATGTTCGATGGAAGTCTACCTCATTTTGTTATGAGTACGAGGAGATGAAGTAAACTCAGTACTCTTTGTAAAATTTTAATGAGTACAACAAAGAAAAACGCGGTGCCCTCCGTGAAATTTTAATGAGCCACACGGAGAAAACTCAGTCACTTTTTCTATTTAAAGAGCTTTGGAAAAGAGGAAAAGAATGGCTCCTTACTCTCTGTCGTGGTAGTTTAACGAGCCCGAAAAAGGAAACTCAGGGTTTTTTTAGTTTTATGAGCTAGAAAAAGTTCCTAAAAAGAAAGCTCAGTGCTTCTTCATGTCAGTTTTAACGAGTTTGAAGAAGAAAACTCTAGGTTTTAAGGATTAACGAGAAAGAAAAAGACCATAAAAAGAACGCTTGAAATCAAATTCGTATAATTTTAACGAGTCCAAATAAGAGAACTAGAGGTTTTTTGGATTAAGGAGAAAGAAAAATACCATAAAAAGAATGCTCGAAGGATGGATTGTGGTGCCGGCAATTCAACAATTGCTTTAACCTTATTGGAATCAACCAAATCCCGTGCTTGGAGACAATGAAACCTAATACACACCTAGACTTGACCATGAATACGCACTTGTGAGGATTTAGATTTATATTGTAGAATCTACACCTCGAAAAAAAAAATTTCAGATGAGCAAGGTGATCAGGTTGTCTCTTGGAATGGGCTGGAAGGTCATCCAAGTACGCTTGTACAATATGTCGAATGTCATGGAAAGCGTAGTCCATAGCCCACTGAAAATTTGCTCCAACATTCTTCAGACTGAATGGGATTTTACGATACGCAAATGTGCCCCAAGGACAGATGAAGGTAGTTTTATGGTGTTCTTCTTTTTTAATCACAATCTGGTTATAGGCCGAGAATCCATCCATGAAGGAAAAAGATTCACATCCGGCACAATCTTCGAGAATATGATCTATGAACAACGTAGGATAATTGTCTCTGGGACAAGCAGCGTTTAGATCATGATAGTCGACACAAACTCGAATGGTGCCTTGTTTTTTATCTATGGGAACTAGATTGGAAACCCATTATGTCAAAGGAACGGGATAGATGAAACCAACGTTTAAAATTTTTTCTACCTCAGTTTTGATGGCGGCTGCTTTGCGCGGGTGGATAGGCCTGAGTCATTGTCGAATTGGTTTGGAATTGTCATAGATCTTGATTTCGTGCTCAAATATAGATGGATATATGCCAGGAATTTTTTCATAAGACCAAGAAAACACAACGCGAAATTCCTTGAAAAGGGATGTGAAGCGCGCAATTTCCTCAGTATTGCAATCTACTCCAATCTGAATATTTTCCACGATACCTGTTTTGACCGAGATATTAATGAGCATTGTCTTAGAAAGACTACCCATGTTCCCTTCTGAATCGATATTTTTAACAGTCGTGTAAGCAGAGGGAACCATCTCATGTGGGTCAAAGTATGGGATTTCCGTATTTATCACGTCTGAATCGATCATCGAAGCGCGATGGTGAAACTATCGCGAAGGTCTTTCTTCTAGAGACATATATCTCGAATAGATTTTTCTATAGGAAATAATTCAGCGAGGAGATCCTTAGAGAGAACTGTGATGGGCAGGATTTTTGTACCTTTGGTCAAAACCATAGCAGTGGAGGGTTCAGATGTAATTTGGATGGCTTGGCAGGGCAACTCAGCTGGTGAAAGCAGCATCTGATCTCCATAGGAATCAATATATGAAGGTGTCAGGAGGATCCATGGGTCGATAGAGTCAACCGAAGTGGTGGATATCATTGCAACTATATTGGGGATCTCTGGCGGCAGGAGAGGAAAAAAACCCAGTAGGGAAGATGCCTTCAGAAGAATGATATCGATACTAACATAAGAGTCAGGAAAGCCTCCTATTAGGGGTACAGTGCTACTTGGTAATGTGGAATAATCAGGGGTGCAGAAGGATAACTGATCCACTGTGACTATTTTCCCATCCAATGGAAATAGGATGAGTCGAAACACTGAAGAAACAATGGCAGTCATGGCATAAGACGAACTGCGAACGAGCAATAGATTATAGTCGAGATGAGGATCTACAATTTCAACGTCCATGGTTATCATGTTCCCACTCAAAGTGATGGGAAAGCTAGCAAGGTAACCTTTTGGGAGGAACGTGTGGTCATCAAAAGATTTTAGGGAATTCGACGACGGTGACAAGGTAGGAGAACCTAAAGCAAGCCAACAAGCTTGTGACATAACACAGGTCTAAGCACCTTCGTCTATGACAGTGCAATGGATTGGTCTCCCTTTCGACACAACCTACACCTCGAATGCGAGTTGGTGTGAGAGACGAGTCTGAGATTTTTCCATATCAAAGATAGCTAGCATGGAATCCTGGGGGTCTATTCCACTAATGGCCGAAGAAGTGCTTTCCTTTGTGCTGGACAGGTTTGCAATACTTCGAGAGCAGACATAGCTGATGGTGCCTATGCCAAATCTTCTACAATGTTGTAGTTTTGGGCTGCACGTGCAGAGGTATTATGAGTCGTGCGTCGAAGTGTCCCTTTCGGGGGATGAATCAAGAGGTCAACAGTAGGTTGTTCGATATGCAAATCATTAGGCGGTGGTGGATTTAAACTAGTACCAGGTTCTTAAGCATCTATGGTAGGATTTCCATAAAGCTTGGCTCGGGTTTGAAGTTCAACACTCTCAATGCCATAAATGGTGAATGATCCTTCACCAGAAGGATGTGAAACACCATTTCCCCATTGCTGGGGTTGTGGCAAGTTGTCAAACATGTGTTTTTGTTGTTGATTAGGGAAAGGATTCTGAAGAATGGCAGGTGTTCACCCAAAATCCTTGTTTGCGATAAAATCAGTGCATTCCTGCAGCTGAGGACAATTTCTATGTCAAGTGGTCCTTTGCACAGATCTTGCAAGAAAATTTCATGGGTTTATCCTTCTCTTTATCGTTTTTGGCAATTTTTTTCTGATTAGGATTATTCTGATTTTCTGACTGCTCTTCCAAAGAAGATGTCTTTTTCTTGTTCTTCTTATTCTTACCACTAGGTTTTTCTCAAATTTGCACAGAATTTACCTCAACGGTAGGAAGAGTAGTCATTTGGTTAGGGGTGGTGGCAGCCAAGGGTGGCTGGGAGGTTTGCCCCCGAGACTATTTTGCAGCTATGCCAGAGATTGTGCCAACGAGACCATCGGCGTGGGCTCCGATTTTCTGATTAGCGGGAGGATTTGGGTTACCAGGGGCATTGGGGAGAAAATCATATAGCGTGCTAGATTGTGAATAGATTAAATCCAAATGTTGGGCACGAAGAATACATTGATCTTCTGTGACCGCACCGGATAGCCCAATGTCTTTAGAGATGTGGGGTAAGAGAGACTTACAAAACCAATTAGACAGCAGATGATCCAGGATTGGCGCTTTAACCAGCCTCCTCCTACATCTCCATTCATGAATATGATCGGAGATGTGGGTGGTGGTGTCTTGGCGTAGCGATGTTAACAGTTCCGTTCCAATTTCAAATCTGATTGGTAATTGGAAGTTCTTTAGAAACTCCACCGCTAAAGTGCCAAAAGTTTTTATGGCGGCGCGTGGCAATTCAATATACCACTTGGCAGCATTTCCTGTAAGGGTGCAGGGGAACAGTCGAAGCTGGACGCTATCATCCACCATGGAATTAGATATAGACCATAAATGAAAGGTAGTGATGTATGCGGCTGGGTCGTCCCCTTATTTCCCATCGAACTTTGGGATGTCAGACATAATATTGTGCAGTAATGGAGGCCAGAGCGGGTTGTGATTGATGGGGTCATTAGTCAATTTATGGATGTCGGGGATGTTTAGAGCTGCCAAAAATGGAAATTGAGGGTTTGCCCCCGAATCTAACCAAGGAAGTATTGGCTAACTATTTGGACCATAAGGTCCGCCCATCAATGTGTTACCAGGAGGATAAGTAGGACTTTGATAAAAATTTCCTATAGGTGGAGGGGTAGGGATATATGGTTGTTGTCCATTGGGCATATTGTATTGCGGGGCGAATGGTTGGTTGCACCCAGTATAAAAGTGTCCTCCCATTCCAGATGGAGGTTGGGGTGGGTTAGTCCATATGGATGCAATAGAGTTTCCCGAAGGCATACTACTACTTGTATAGTTCAGCAACAGCATAGACCCTACACCAATATTTAAACTACTTAAGGGAATAGTGTTAACAATAGGTTGTCTAGTTTGTCCTAAGGATTGCAGGGGTAGCGAAATGTTCCCTGTTACCTGTGTGTCGGTGACACTGCCCCCTGGTATAGTGGCCAAGGGGTTTGAACTCAAGAAAGGGTTCCAACCGAAAGGGTTGCTAAAAGGAACCGAATTAGTCCCACTCGTGGGAGGAGGAAACTTAGGTCCCGACGTGGTCACAGTAGAAGTAGATCCCGAAGGGCTCGACGAGTTACTCATAGTTGTGGTGACCATAGGGTTGGGACTAGGTATATGTTGACTACTGGGGTTACCAAGTGATGGCATAGAACTGACAACAGGCGGGGAGGATGGTGGCGAACCTAGGATGGTTGCCATTGGCATCGACCCTGTGGATGCCAGTTGTGAAATGGATGTTTGTGCGGCCGAAGAAATGTCTTTGCGTGGTGGAATATGAACTATCACAGTCCCCAATGGATCAGTGAGTGGAGGATTGTAATGAGGTATGACACCTTTTGTGAAAGGGTCCTCCAAAAATTCCATATATAAGAGGCGATGTGAAAATCAGGTTTTTTCAATGGAGACTGCTCTTCCGTAGAAGGCACTGGTTCACCAAGGTTCAGTTGTTCCTCAAGAGTCAGAGGAGGTAGACCTTGTTGTCATCAAGACAGATGGCGTGGGTCGGATGACGCCACAGTGACCTTTTTATTTTTAACAAATTTTCATAAATTGTGATGTATTATAAAGTCTCAACGATAGTAACCACACACCTAAAAAAGAAAAAAGAAAAAAGGACTCTCTTAAATCAGTTAGCAAGCAGCCAGAATAGGGTGCCCTTTCTGAGTACTACCATTTATTGGTGATGAAATCCAATATCACAATAGTATACATAGAGGGTTGGTCGAAAGTACAGTTATGGTCACTCTAGAGCTTCGCCCAAACCTCAGACGATAGGTGTAAGCACTCTTGTGAAGAGGAGAACCCTCCTAAAGACTGAAGACAGAGTGGGTCCATCTGTTTCAGGTACCAAGACAGCTTGTCCTAGTCACCTTGTGTAAGTCCCTAAAAAGTATGGCCACTAAAGTTACCTCAAATCACATACATGCTATATGGACAGAACACCTAGATCCCCGATCTAGTTTCGACATCCCCAAAGGGAACCCCAATATATAGCATACCCACTGGATGCAGTCAAAGTCGGGCTACCTTCTTGTGCACCCAAGTGTTGTCTCGCACTGAGCTCTAGTAAAGGAACAGTCCCAATAATATGAGTGCAGTAGGATTTCGCTCGTTAATGACTCTAGTCTCAAGTTTTGAGATCTTCGGTGATTTTCTCACTTTTCCTAACCCAATATCCTAGCCTAAACTACTATTTGTGTGAGCTCAAAAAAAAGTAATGTGATTGATTTTATTATCGCTTGATTCTTAGTGTACTTGATTATTAGTCTTGTGGAGGGGGAGTGGATTTATGAAATGTAATGAGACTCTGACTCAAGAAACCATGCAAAAATATGCTCTAAATATTCAATTTGATGAAGAGTATTTCTACAAGGAGAGGTTTCTTTTCAACATCCATGCACTAACATTCAGATAGAAAATTTCAACCTTAAATATTCAAACATCTATTTACCTCATCTTAATAGTATTTTAACTGAAATCTTCAGAATTAATTCAGCTAGATGTAGAAAAACTAAAAAAAAAAAAAATCTTCTTTAAAATGTAAATGTTTTTGACACTAACTTTTCAAACAAGAGAAAATAAAGAGAAATTCCAGCTTAGTAAACAAGCATAGGGATTCAATCAAGGAGAGGTACTGATTGCCAAAAAAATTTACAACCAAAAACACAATCACAGGGGTGAACAACAAATTTTGGCTAAGTAACAGACTGTCTCTGAGTAAAAACAGCGTTAATCCAGATACTAATGCACTGTATTTAAGCAGAGCCTGCATTATAACGCACTGAAACACCAAAAAAAGTAGCGTTAGCAAGGGTAAATTTCTTTAGATGGTCAAATAGAAACAGGTTGAACTCTGTGAGCTTTTGAAATGTCTACTGGGCATAAATAATGGTCAGAAGGGTCTGTGAATAAAGGAAAGAGGAAAGGGGGAAAGAGATAGTCCGGAAAATATGGGGAAATCCCCAACGAAGTCACCAATTCTGCTATAGGGTAAAATTCTTGGGTTGTTTTTTATCGAATATCCCTCTCAGGGCTTTGTAGTGCCCGAGGCAAAGAGTAAGATTAGTTGTATAGTTCACAAAGAAGCTGCATACATGTTCATATCAACTTAAACAACTTGATGGAATATGATGGAATATTATCTCTTCTATGATCCTGAAGTCTCTTAGAGAACGCAAAGAAGTGAAGCAGGGATCATCCTTCACCAGCTCCAAATCTCGACCCTGTGATCAATCAAAGCACCCGTGTAATCTCTATCACAATATATATTCCTATCAATTAAGTTAATATATGACAAACATTAAACAATGCACATCTAAGCCATTCATCTCATGCTATATAATTAATTGAAAAACAATAACAATATCAATGCATAGAATGGAAAAAACAGATACAGTTATATTGATTTATAAAAAATGAGGATTACAACTGTCGGTTGTACCAAGCCCTCCTCAGCCTTCCAATCTCTCTATTTCTCAATGTGGTGATGTCTTGATCAACAAGTTCTCAATGAACCTCTTTCACCTTTGACTGTCACACTACAACAATAATGCTTTGCTTCACAAGTATTCAAAACTTTGACAATCCTTCGACCTTGAACCAAGAGCCTTCAACTCCATTTTATAGAAGATGGAGAGAGCAATCATTGTCTTTCTCCTTCCACCAGTTCCAAATATAAAAAACCAAGATGTTTCCTCAACTTTCCATGCTTTTGCCTTCTTTTATAGTTTAGTTGTTTATGGCAAGGCCCAATAAGAGACTAGTGCTTTGCAGTTTCCATTTTATACTGACTCTCTTGTGAGAAAAAGCTGGAAATTCAAATCTTTCTCCATGGGTTTTTCCTGTTTCAAACTCGAAACACAGGTAACGCTACCCTCCAGTGTAAATAGAGAATTTCCCTAGCCACTAATGCAATCTTTTCATTGATCAAATGCATTATGATGCTCTCTTGATGTTATAGTGGTGCGTTACCTTGGCAGAAATAGGTTTAGTTTAGGTCTTTGCATTCCTTCCATATTTGTCTTCTCCTCTGAGCTGATGAGGAGGTTTTTTGTCCTGTAACACATAGACTGTTTCCCCCGGTATATGTGTTCCCTTTGGTGACCTTAGTGTCCATAAACTTTAGGATTCTTTCCCAAGGTGACGATGGAGGGGAGGTCCCACTGTACCTAGAACAGACGTCGGCTAGACTCACTTGGAATCTCCAGAGGGTTATCTTCACTCGAGATGGTTTAAGAGGAGAAAATTTCACGAGTCTGTTTCATTAAGCAGGTTGTCGGGGTAACTATTCCAACCGCCATTTATGCATTAAAAATCTATGATGTTCGATTTCACCACCAACTAGTGTTTTTAGTGCGGGATCTATTGTTTGTGTGTGGATTTATATCTTAGATTTTCTTAGGTGTGTGATTCATTTGATTATTTCCTTAGTGACCTTAGGATCATTTGATTGAAATTTTCTTTGTTTTCATGTGCTGAAAGTTTTAATCGTGGCATAATTACCAATACAATCGCATAGAACTCAGGGGAAACCCCCTAGTATACACCAACCCAATTAGAAAAACTTAAATCTCTAATACCAGATGTTATTAGCAGAACTGGATTAAAATAACATGGAGAATCACCCATAATTATTCATCCTGATTCTGAAGAAAATCAACCACAAATAGAAAAACATACTCCACAGACAAATTAAATTTCCAAATTAATTGAATTTGCTTCTGCAATAAGTGAATTATTAGCTGGAGAACCTAGAATTTCTGAACCGAAAACTGAATCTTCCACATCTGAACCTACTTTATAGTTCGATAATCCAACTTTTGGTCATCTTGATTCACCCAGAGTAAGAAATCAGATCACAGAAGATCTTCCTCCTGGTCTCGTTAGTATTGAAGAAATTACTAACACTAAAGAGGAAGTTATTCTTCCTTCAGCTTAGGAATCTTTAAATATTAGAGAACGTGAATCAATTTTTTATATTCCTTTTAGACAAGACGATTGGTATTATTCACTAATAGATTTTCTACAAAACGTAGGTCTAGAGTCCTCGCCACCCCGAATTCCTTTTTACCCTACACCAATAGGTTATAGAGCTCCATTAAACATGTTTAGTCAGTCATCTATGTTTACTGAATCACCAGAAACATTTTTGTATGGTGGGCCATCTCTTCTTGTAGGCTATCAGTCACTCTCTCGTACATTCTAAGGAGCATCTCATTTTCCAAACAAACCAATGTCATCCTTGGGCCCGAATGAATCAAATACTAGAACTTTGAACAATGAGAAAATTTATATGATGTCTGGAAATATTCCAAACCCTAGACCTCAAAGTAGTAATTTATCACCTGGGGGGAAACCCAAAAGTAGTCAAATACATCCTGGGGGGAAACCCCAAGGATGGTACATACCTCAGGGTCAATATCAACCCCAGGGACAGTACATACCTCAGGGTCAATATCAACCTTAAGGACTGTATATGCCTCAATATCAGTACATGCCTCAAGGTCAATATCAACCTCAAGGGCAGTACCCAGCTCAAGGATTACAACCTCCTTTAGGATAAAATTTCTATTCAGAACAACAAATGTTACAAGGAGGTGGAAATTATCTAGCCAATTATCAGTCATATGTTCAACCAAGTTATGGTCCGTCTTATGCACAACCTTCGTTGGGACCCTCATATCCCGGAATGGTGTGGGATTCATCCCAAGTCCAACAGAATTTACAACCAAATGTGCAAGTACCTTATTATCAAGGTAGACAACAAGTTGGTTATAATCAACCCCAACAACTGATCCAACCTACAATTCAAATACCTGTATCTGGTCCTGTTCAGCAGCCTAGTCTGAGTACACCTCGGACTCCACCACAAACTACTGCTCAGACTTCTGTTCAACCTACCACATCTATTCCTGGAGTGTCTACAACTCCTATTCTTTCTGCCCCTCAAACATCGGTACAGATTCCCCCAGTTTCTATTCTGCAGTCTAGACCTACAATTCAGACTATTGTTCAGATGCCTTCAGGACAACCTGGTACAAGTACAGTTATAACAAGTCAACCTTAGTTTACTTATCAACCGTATTAAGGGCCGCACCAATATGGACCTATTCCACAAAATCCAGCTTACCTGTAACAACTGTATCTTGGGTATACATAAAAGATTCCCAATGCACAGGTTATTCCCGGATATCCTGGATATCCTCCTCCTGGAACTGGTTTAGTTTCACAAGGTTATCAACAAGACCCTACCCGTCAATTTCCATTCATAGAAACTTTAGATTTACTCAATTTATCCCACCTTACGAATGATCCGATCTATTATCATCCATATTAGCCACCCATGCCAAATTAGTTACCCAGTGATATCCCCAAGTTTAAAGGAAAATCAGGGGAGGATCCTTCTAACCATGTTATGACTTACCTCCTTTGGTGTGCATCCAACTCATTAATCGATGATTCTATTCGACTTAGACTTTTTCAGAGAACGTTAATATGATTAGATTCCAAGTGGTATACTGAATTGCCACAAGGCTCATTTAACAATTTGAATGCTCTAGCAACTGCTTTCCTAACTCATTTTCAGTTTCCTATTAGATACGACAACGTCACAGAATTATTAATTTCACTAAAACAATATACATCTATGTACATATCAGATAATATACATGAATGGAGATGTAGAAGACATTTGGTAAAAGTTTTTATCCCAGATCAAATATTGGTAGAATGGTTTATCAAATCATTACTACCAAAAATCATTGAATATGTAGCCAAAGGAGGTGTTGTTACAGAAGAACAAGTTATTGCTCAAGTCCGGTATCTTGACTTGGTATATACCGAGTCAGGTACTTGTATGAGAAAATTCCTGATTTACCGCGTCCTGGTCAGATAACAACAACTCCTTCAAGGTCTTATGCTGCTAACAGTGTAATCGGTTCAGTTATTACAACTAAGAGTAAGAAGAAATCTTCAAATGTTAGTTCTCCTATAATAACTTTACCAGATTCACTGAAAGGAGAATCTTCCCTGGAAACCTCTGCTGATATTCACATTGTAGATTCATCTAGTACAAAGTCAAAATCTGGTAGCAAGAAGAAAGGGAAGAATAAGAGTAAACAGACTTCATCTCCCAAGGAAAAAACTGATAAAACTGAATCGAATGATGATGAATGGAAACCTCATTAGCCTTGTCTTATTTGTGACAAGGATCATTTCACCAAGGAATTTCCGCATAGGGCTGAGGTATCTAAGTTCATCAAAGGTTCACCCAACCTTGTTGTCTTGAAGGATCCTTTTCCTGTTCAAGATATAAAAATTATTGGATCTTATTTTAATACATCAACATATATTTTGATCATGTCTCAATTAATGGTTGTGACTCGATCACAAGTTTATGGTAGTAAAAATCCCGTTACTGGTAAAGAAATGGAAAATTCTAATTCTGCACCAGCTACATCTCCTTCGGTTTCTGGTCCACTTCATATTGAGAAACCAAATCCTGATATGATAATCAAACCACCTGCTAAAAGTGTACTTCGTAAATCATCTTTCAATCCACATGCGAGAGCTGCTCAAAACTATAACATCGTTGAAGATTTAGAAATATCTCCTTTAGCAATGTTGGCCTTAGAAGTGCTATAATCATGTCCAACACAAAGGAAATTACTCTTATCAGGAATTGGAGCTGTAGATATTCATGATTCAAACCTTATGGTCTTTGATTTAGAAAATTTTACACCACGGCTCCCTCATCAAATGGATTTTCAGATTCTAGTACTAGTAAAAAATAGACGTTGCTTTTGTATTGTTATTGATAAAATAGCATATACATGTATTATGTCGTTAAACTGTTGGAGATCACTTGGTTCTCCAACACTTAACCAATCTCTGACAATCCTCAAAACTTTTGACGGAAGAGGATTCCATCCATTCAGAATTTTACAAGATCTACCTATAGAGGTCGAAGGTAAAACCATTAATTTAGATGTGGAAGTAGTTGATGCCCCTCTAGATTACAACCTTCTTCTGGGTCGAAGTTGGTCTTATGCTATGAATGTTGTCATGCAATTTGTATTTCAATTAATCAGGTTTCCTCACCAAGGAAATATTGTGAAAATCAATCAGCTTTCATATTATTCGTCTGACCCAGATTCTACGAAAAGTATTCAGCACGTTGGAAAACCAACCATCCCTTATGAGGATGTAGGAGTAGGTTTAATTAAATATTCCAATTTTATCGGGACTTTTTATATGCCTCCAGCTAACGTACCGCATACTATTTCTAATATCAATATGATTACATCAAGTACTATTCCATTTCATGATCCTTGGGTAGTGCCTATACAATCAGAGTTGGATTCGTATAATAGCGCAATGCCTTTGAGTCCATTTGAGTTAGCATATCAAGTAGTGCAATCATTTTCCAATACACCATCAACTGATTCCAATCCAGTGAATGAGATCAATGGAGAATTTCTTTCACCATCAAACTCACCTATAACATCAATTTCGGATCCTATTACAGAAGTGTTTTACACTGACGAAGACATTCGAGAATTCTTTTCTATCGATGCTTTACCATGGAATGAGCTTCATCATAGGTCATCATTTTTACCTAAGCTTGATAAATTTGAAACTAAATTTTCCTCTATTTTTACAGCTGACTATGTCAAGGAACCTTAGAGTCCAATATCGATCACAAATTTGGCTTCTGAAGTAAATTTGGGGAATATTTCTTCCATGATTCCTATTCCTATTGACATTGTTAGCCACCTATAATAATTTTTCAAAGCAAACAGGTGGATAAATTTGTCATCAAGCCTTCAAGTGATAAATTCCCTTAAAAATTTATTATTCTTGAAGCCTTCATGTGTCTTCTATCCTTTATAGAACCTTCACTGTTTTTTCCACTAATGAACCCTGTTGTTTACCAAAGAAAAAAAACTGCTCATGAGGCCCCATTCTCCATCATTTCACTTCACCTTTTTTATTCCACAAAAAACTTTATTTTTCACCCTTATTCCCTTCACAAATCCTTCTACCCTTTCATTTAGCCTCCAAAAACATCAAAACCCTCTTAAAACCTTATATGCCCCCCTCATTTGGTTTTAAATTCCCTTATTTCATCTATTGGAACCCTTATTTAGCCTTAAAATCCCTATTTTTGGCCTTAAAATCAGTATTTTTCACTGCAAAGGTGTTAAGCCCCTGAGGGCTTAGCTTTTATCCCTTTTCCTCATATATCCTTAGCCTCGCAATCAGGTTCTTAAGGGCCAAAAACCCCCGTTAAAACCTTATCTTCTGTTTATTTTACCATGTCTCGACGTTATGTCTTTAAATAAATCTGGACTATTGGTCTGCAGAGATCAAACCACCTCTGCTTTTCCACCTCCCATCCCTTTTCTCCTTTAAAATTCTCTGCCTCATCTTTAGATCTCAGCCATTCATTCTCAGGATCCTATGATCGGGATTTAACCCAATGAAACTAAATTTTTACTTAATTTTCCACCCCGCTACATACTCTTTCCACTACATGACAAACATCATATGTCACCGTGGACCCTGCCTCATTTTCAACCCCTCATCTCTCTACCTATCGCGCTCATTAGGAGTCGTTGATTTTCATCCTTAGGATCGGATGACCGACGCGCAATATCATGCAATTTTTGACCCCGTTCCACAGTGTGCTACTTCCGCACGATAAAAATGGTTTTGGAAATCCACGTGTCAATTGATGAATGAAATCACGTTCCAAAAGTTAATACTGTCTACCCCCCCAAATTCTGCGTGAAAACAACTAATGGTTTTCCAAAAACAACCCTTCTCCAATTTTACGCCAAATTCAAATTTTAAAACTGGTTTCACCTTCCGCCATGATTTCGACCCTTCATCCGCTGCATCCACATTATTCCTCACTGCTCCTCCACCCTCATGAGCCTCTGAAGAAATCATTCCCACTCCCACAGGTTTTTTTATAACTTGTTTATCATATTGTGTAGGGTTTACAGGGTGATGGATTCATACGGTCTCCACAGTCACAGTCAGGTGACATATAGTGCAGAAAGACTATCACAGAGCCGAAGATCGCGCAGGAAGAAATCACTGAGAGGGTGTAATAGAATGTTTCATTGAAGATCTGGGTTATTGACCCTAGCATAAACCCTCCAGCGCCCCTATAACATGTATATTCACAAACATAGGTCAGCAGAGGTCTAAAGAGTATCAGAATAAGATTAGAGGATCAATACATAATATTGAAGACTTAATCCAATGATTAGAAGGATAAAGGATACAGATAAAGACCCAAAGACAATGAAGAAACTTAATGAAGCTCAGACCATAAAATAATCAATTCATATCAATGTTTCAAAGTATCAGTGATTTGATATTAGCAGAGCATTATTTTCCCTAAGAGGGAAAAATTCACACAACCTACTCTTTTCTTCATCAAGCCGCAGAGCAGTTATTATTCTGAAAGAAAGTATTAATAACTGTCAGTGCATTAGTTATAAAGTATGGAAGACCTGAAATACAAATCTCCACTTTTCTTGTCTTAGAGTATGAACAGAGTACTACAGCCAAAAAAGTATCTCCAAGAACATACCCTCAGAGTTATTGTCAATCTGACAAAGACTCCTAATTAATCTAAAGGGTACACACAGTCAATGTAAAACCATTAAGTAGAGTGGACATCCAAAATAATTCTTCCCTCTGTATTAATGAATCATTTAAGTTCTATCTACCACTACTATGACCCTTTCACCTATAAGAACCCATGAGAAATACATCGAAAATGTTGGTTGGTTGGGATTTCATTGATTGTTTGAACTGCTACTAAGGGAAAGTAGCTGATTAGTTTGTATTATAGTAGTCTGGGAAGAGAAGTTTGGACTGTAAAAAGCCACTAGACTCAAAGTATGTGACTGGTTTTTCACATCAATTGAACAAGCAGATTCATAGGATCCTGGTCTATATTATGGGTTATGTTTTCCTTACTGTAATTGTCTCCTTTCATGTTTTTTTATACTTTCCATTATTCTCTGATAAAGAACAACAGGTATATATTAGGGAGTAGTGTCGGAAGTACCCTAAATCTCACTGATAAGCTTTATCTTTATGTATTCCTCTGATTGTGTAATTTAAGGATAATTCTATAGAGTATAACTAGTCAAGAAACATTGGTGAGCCCATGTCTTGTCGAGTACAACTCAAAATATTTTTCTTAAAAGACATTTTCATTTCATGCTAAGTAAATATTCAACTAGGGAAGTCTATGGTTAGCCCTATCTTCTATTTTCTTCTCCAACAGTTTGTCTTGAAATTTTCCCTGTGAGTTGGTGTCAAAAGCAGAGAAGGTTAAAAGTCTTTCTCTGATCTTAGGCCTTACTCTGTGTTTAATCTTAAATGTTTTCTACTCTTTGAAATGGGTTATGAGGACTGTTGAATTGTTTCCCTTGAGAGTATCCTGAAATCAGGCTAAGCTAAAAGTCTTTTCTTGATCTTAAGCTACCCTTTGTGTCTTTATTGAGAGTTTGATTTGAAAGTATGTCAAAAGCAGGATAGGTTAAAAGTCCTTACCTGATCTTAGGCTGCACTTTGGTTTCTTTCTTTCACCTCACTTATTAATGTTCCATCTCACCATCCGTCTCAAGAGATCCTTTGGTATAGATGACTTGCCCTATGGAAACCCTTGGATAGTTGTTATGCGAGTAAACCCTTTTATGACTCCATAGCCCAATGGTTTGACACTTTCCTCACTTATCTTCGCATGCTAAAATATCCTACTACTTAGTTCCTTCTTCACCGCACATAACCTTCTCAGTTAATGATCTCCAACCAAAAAAACAAAATAAACCCTTATGCTCTATAACTAGCCTAATACCTTAAATTTAACTTTAAAGATACATTATTCTTTATCTTTATAGAGAGATCCCTCTCTGGATCTAGGAGGGCTAGATCCTAGGATCCAAAAGCGGTTCTGATGTTGTCTTGTCTTTTGGTTTTTCCAATTTGGCCAAAACATAGGAACCCGAACATAATGGCGACTCTGCTGGGGAATTTTGAGTAGGTTATACCTGATACGCTCTTGGGACCTCAGAAAATTCCCAGGATTCAATAATATTTGATGTGCTAGCCAATTGAGTCCCCAACATAATGGCGACTCCACTGGGGAAATTTCGAGTAAATTTCATCTTATACATCCTTAAGAGCTCAGAAGACCCACAAGCCTCCTTATATTGATATTCAATTGCTGATGGTGGATAGAAACTCACATTTAAAATTTGCAACATCATCCACCTGGCGACTCCACACTCCACAACTCCCAAAAGACCAAATGACTGCACTGGTAGAAGAATCTGAACTGGTTGAATAGACACAGTGACCTCTTTTCTGATTTACAAACATGATTCTAAGAATACAATGAACATATGCCCCAATGAGTAGAGAACATATCCCTGGGTTCCCACATAAGATGCCCTAGGTGTTTTGGGATGATAACCTTCATGTTTTTCAAGGTGAAGATTTTGAGGAGCCACTTCTACATCTCATCAAATTTCACATACATGTATGGAAGGTAAAATACTGAATGGCATGAAGACTACCTTATGAAAATTTTCATGTTAACATTAGAAGGAAGGTTAAGGGACTGGTATGAATGGTTAGAACCTAGGAGTTTGTTTTCTTTGAAAGACATGCACCAAGTATTTTATGAGAAATACAAAGAAAACCCTTCATCCATACCATGGATTGAAAATTGTTGTGACCAATCTCAGAACATCATACAATACCTGTTATATATTGATGAGAATTTGGTAGACATGCATCATGAAGATCTGTTAGAAGCCATTCGAGAGTTTCATATGAATCCTAGCTATCACAAGAACCTAAATAGATCAGTTGAGGAAGAAATCAGTCAAGAAACAAAATACATCCCTCAATATATCCCTGAAAACTCGAACACTGATTTATCATCCCATATAGCCAAGGCCCAAGAAGACATCCAGCCTCAAATTCAATCCTCACAAAAAATAGAGAGCTGCTGCACTTCTGGTCAAAGAAACACAAGAATACATTCCCCTTTGACAGAAGAAGAAATATATCAGATCATCAATAGTCAGCCAACCTCTGAATTTTTTTGCAGAACAAACATTCTTGCCCATTCATCCACTGAGATTTGTTGTACATATTTAGAAATATCCCCTGTAAATCAGAAGGAAGAAAGATATGCTGATAATCCAGTATGTTTGATTGGTAGCATTACTTACTTTAATGATTTTCCTAATTTTGATATATCTGATGATGATCTTCTCCAAACAGAAGCTGATATTGCAGGGCCATCATTAGTAGATTTGTGGGAGGGAGATCAGTTCCACCAACTTCAAGAAAGTAATGAGCCGAACTAGGCTATTTACGATACTCATGAGGAAAGTTATGAGATTCTAGTAGCAAGTGAAGATTCATTGAATCTTCATTCTTCTTTATCTCAGATCATCATTAGTAGTTTCCATCCATTTGGAAATCAACAGTCTTTCATCTCAAAGGATGAGGAGGAGAACAATGAAGAAGTTCTTGAGCTGGATGAAACTGAAGAACCTTCTCCTGAAAAGGATGAAGCAAGTGAACATACCCCTGCTCAAGAATACAATGACCTCTTCACAGAGCTCAGTCCATTTCATTAGAATACACCAGGACTGTAAGAGGAAAAAACTGCCACATATAATGAGTCCTCTAGTTCAGAAAAAGATGAAGATGAGGAAGATTTTCTTCCTCAAAAGAATCTTTTTCTTGATCCAGTGGAAGAAGAGATGGTACTGGTTGAAACCTACTTGTCAAATACTCACAACCAGGTATTATTTCAAGATCATTATGCCCATTTCCTGCAGACATTTAGAGAAGGATCAGAGGCCATCAAGAGCAGCTTGTCGTGGAAATCAAGAAACATTTTAGAAGTTGCTGTTAAAAAACAAAGAGAATGGGAGTGGCCTCGCCTGTCCATCATGCTAAAAGAGATGAGCAGAGAACAATCATGGGACCATCTGATTGACTGGATATATTGGAAAAGAGAGTTTGTCATCTAGACATGTAAATATTCCAAGTTAGATTAGGGTAGGTAGAAATCTCAATAAAGCTCAGCTTGTGAGCATTTAGTTAGTTGTTGATTTTACTTTGAAAGAAAAATTCAGAAAATAAAAAAACATTAGAAAATAAAGGTTCAAACATGCTCAAATCCAGAACCTATGAAGCATTAAAAGAGAATGGCTCTAATAAAATCAAAATATGAGCCAAAGGTACAAAAAGGGTTGGTTCTAACATGCTCAAAACTTGAACCAGCAAAGAAGAAAAAATACAGCTCTAACAAGACCAAAACCAGAGCTCAAAGGAAGAAATTAAAGTGACTCTAAAAGCTCAAAATCAGAGTCATGAAAGGAAGGAAGGTGTTTTCAATTTTCAGAACATCAAGCCTTCCCAATTTTGTTCTAATTTCTACAAAGTTTTAGTTCATGTGAAGCTTGTCTTTATGCCATGGACCCACAACAAATCAGACAGTCTAATCCTGGTTGGGCTATGTTTCAATTTTTGTTTTAGAATATAGAGAATGAAAATCTGTTAGACAGTTTAATCCTGACAGATATTAGTTTAGGTAAATAAGATATGAGTCCAACTGTTAAAACTGGTCACATGGAGGAAAAAGGGTAGAATTAGATTAGTTTTCACTTTCAATAAAAAATGATGATGAGGAAGGTATGTAAGTCTAAGTGCACCTTGAAGAAAAAATGTTAGGACAGTAGGATGGGTAGGTAGTTGTTTGGGGAAGTATTGTTGCTAATATAATGCTTTCACTTATGTAGCAGCTGATGAAAGAAGAAAAATATGGTCAAGGACCAAGCTCTGGCCTACTTCCAAAGATTATATCTGAGATTCTTGGCACCTTCAAGAAGATGCCATCCTCATGTGGAGCCACGGTTAGCCACCTATAATAATTTGTCAAAGCAAACAGGTGGCTAAATTTTTCATCAAGCCTTCAAGTGATAAATTCCCTTGAAAATTTATCATTCTTGAAGCCTTCATGTGTCTTCTATCCTTTAGAGAATATTCACTGTTGTTTCCAGTAATGAACCCTATTGTTTACCAAAGAAAAAAAACTACTCATGGGGCCCCATTCTCCATCATTTCACTTCTCCCTTTTTATTCCACAAAAAACTTCATTTTTCACAGTTGTTCCCTTCAAAAATCCTTCTACCCTTTCATTTAACCTCCAAAAACATAAAAACCCTCTTAAAACCTTATATTTCCCCCTAATTTGGTTTTAAAATCCCTTCTTTCATCTATCGGAACCCCTTATTTGGCTTTAAAATCCCTGTTTTTGGCCTTAAAATCAGTATTTTGCACTAGAAAGGTGTTAAGCCCCCGAGGGTTTATATATTTTAGCCCTTTTCCTCATATATCCTTAGCCCCGAAATCAGGCGCTTAAGGGCCAAAAACCATCGTTAAAACCTTATATTCTATTTATTTTACCATGTCCTGACGCTATGGCTCTAAATAAATCTAGACCATTGGTCTGCAGAGATCAAACGACCTCTTCTTTTCCATCTCCCATCCCTTTTATCCTTACAAATTCTCCACCTCATCTTTAGATCTCAGCCGTTCATTCTCGGGATCCTACGATCGGGATTTAACTCGATGAAACTAACTTTTTACTTAATTTTCCACCCTGCTAAATACTCTTTCCAATACATGAAAAATGTCATACGTGACCATGGAACCCGCCTAATTTTCAACCCCGCATCTCTCTACCTATCGCGCTCATCAGGAGCCATTGATTTTTATCCTTAAGATCAAACGACTGACGCGCAATATCGTGCAATTTTTGACCCCGTTCCGCAGTGTGCTACTTCTGTGCGATAAAAATGGTTTTGGAAATCCACTTGTCAATTGATGAATGGAATCGTGTTCCAAAAATTAATACCGACTACCCCACAAATTTTACGCGAAAACCATTAATAGTTTTCCCAAAACCACCCTTCTCCAATTTCGCGCCAAATTCAAATTTTAAGCCTGGTTTCGCCTTCCGCCATGATTCCAACCCTTCAGCCACTACTTCCACATTATTCCTCACTGCTCCTCCACCCTCACAAGCCTCTAAAGTAGTCATTCCCAATCCCATAGGTTTTTTTATAACTTGTTTATCGTATTGTGCAGGGTTTACAGGGTGATGGATTGATACAGTCTCCACAGTCACAATCAGGTGACATATAGTGCAGAAAGACTATCACAGAGCCGAAGATCGCGAAGGAATAAATCACTGAGAGGGTGTCATAGCATGTTTCATCGAAGATCGGAGTTATTGACCCTAACATAAACCCTTCAACGCCCCTATAACATGTACATTCGCAAACACAGGTTAGCAGAGGTCTAAAGAGTATCAAAGGAAGAATAAAGGATCAATGCACAATATTGAAGACATAATCCAATGATTAGAAGGATAAAGGACACAGATAAACACCTAAAGAAAATGAAGAAACTTAATGAAGCTCAAACCATAAAATAATCAAGTCATATCAGTGTTTCAAAGTATCAGTGATTTGATATCAGCAAAGCGTTATTTTCCCTAATAAGGAAAAATTCACATAGCCTACTCTTTTCTTCATCAAGCCCCAGAGAAATTATTATTCTGACAAAAAGTCCTAAGAACTGTCAGTGCATTAGTTATAAAGTATGGAAGACCTAAAAGACAAATCTCCAATTTTCTTGTCTTAGAGTATGAACAGAGTACTACAGCCAGGAAAGTATCTCCAAGAACATACCCTTGGAGTTATTGTCAATCTGACAAAGACTCCTAATTAATCTAAAGGGTACACACAGTCAATGTAAAACCATTAAGCAGAGTGGACATTTGAAATACTTCTTCCCTCTCTCTTAATAAACGATTTAAGTTCTATCTACCACTACTATCACCCTTTCACCTATAAGAACCCATGAGAAATACATCGAAAATGTTGGTTGGCTGGGATTTCATTGATTGTTTGAAATGCTATTGAGGGGAAGTAGTTGAGTAGTTTGTATTATAGTAGGCTGGGAAGAGAAGTTTGGACTATAAAAAGCCACTGGACTCAAAGTATGCCACTGTTTTTGCACATCAATTGAACAAGCAGATTCACAGGATCTTGGTCTATATTATGGGTGATGTTTTCCTTACTATAATTGTCTCCTTTCATGTTTTTTCATACTATCCATTATTCTCTAATAAAGAACAACAGGTATAGATTAGTTGGAAGTACCCTAATTCTCACTGATAAGCTTTATATTTATGTTTTCCTCTAATTGTGTAATTTAAGGATAATTTTATAGAGTATAACCAATCAAGAAATGTTGGTGAGCCCATGTATTTCTGAGTACAACTTGAAATATTGTTCTTAAAAGATATTTTTATTTCATGCTAAGTAAATATTGAACTAGGGAAGTCTATGGTTAGCCTTGTCCTCTAGTTTCTTCTCCAACAGTTTGTCTTGAAAGTTTCCCTATGAGTTGGTGTCAAAAGCAGAGAAGGTTGAAACTCTTTCTCTAATCTTAGGCCTTACTCCGTGTTTAATCTTAAATGTTTTCTACTGTCTAAAAGTGGTTATGAGGACTGCTAGATTTCTTCCCTTCAGAGTATGCTGAAAGTAGGCTAAGTTAAAAGTCTTTTCTTGATCTTAAGCTACCCTTTGTGTCTTTATTGAGAGTTTCCTTTGAAAGAATGTCAAAAGCAAGATAGGTTAAAAGTCCTTACCTGATCTTAGGCTGCACTTTGGTTTCTTTTTTTCACCTCACTTATTAATGTTCCATCTCACCATCTGTCTCAAGAGATCCTTTGGTATATATGACTTTCCCTATGGAAACCCTTGGATATTTTTTATGTGAGTAAACCCTTTTATGACCGCATAGCCCAATGGATTGACTCTTTCTTGACTTATCTTTCCATGCTGAAATATCCTACTACTTAGTTCCTTCTTCACCTCACATAACCTTCTCAGTCAATGATCTCCAACCAAACAAAAAAAATAAAACCTTGTGCTTTATAACTAACCTAATACCTTAAATTGAAATTTAAAGATACATTATTATTTACCTTTATATAGAGATCCCTCTCTTGATCTAGGAGCGCTAGATCCTAGGATCCCAAAGCGGTTCTGATGTTGTCTTGTCTTTTGGTTTTGCCAATCTGGCCAAAACACAGGAACCCCAACAGACATATTAGTGAAACCTGGAATTATTGAAAACATTCACATAGGTGCCTCTTGTACGTTGGATGAAAATTGTTGCATATAAGGCCCTATTTCAAGAATTTCGTGACATATTTCCTGGTCTTATGAAAAAATGCCAGGAATTGATCCCAAAATTTTTGTTCATGAAATCAAAATTTAACCGGATGCTAAACCAATAAAAAAAAAATTACGTTTGATACATCCATGAAAGGCTGCCGCTATCAAAGCCGAAGTTGAGAAATTACTGAAAGCAAGTTTTATTTATCCGATCTCGTTAATGGATTGGGTATATAACATCGTTCTCGTTACTAAAAAACAAGGAACAATACAAGTATGTGTCAATTATAGGGATATTAACAAATTTTGTCCTAAGGAAAATTATCCAACCCCTTATATCAACCAAATTATTAAAGATTGTGCTGGAAATGAAATGGATTCATTTATGGATGGATTTTATGAATACAATCAAATCAACATACTCCCTGGCAATCAACCAAAAACAAAATTCATTTGTCCTTGGGGAAAATTTGCTTATTGTAAACTACCTTTTGGATTGAAGAATGTTGGGGAAACTTTTGAAAGGGCAATGTCCTATGATTTTCATGACAGTAAACACATTGTGAAATCTTAACTCGATGATTTAATCGCTCATTCATTATATAGGGAAGGTCATCTTACTCACTTACGAGCGATTGTTATGAGATGTAGGTATTATAATATTTTCTTGAATCCACACAAGTGTGTTTTTTGTGTACAATCCGGTAGATTACTGGGATTTTTCATTTCCAAAGAAGGCATTTGTGTCTACCCTTTGAAGGTTGAGGCCATTATCAATTTACCTCCTCCTTCCACGCTCCACCAACTCCAAATTTTGCAAAGGAAAGCAAACTTTCTACGTAGATTTATCCAAAACTATGCTGAGTTAACCAAAGGTTTCACCAGGCTTTTTAAACAGAATGTTCCTTTTATTTGGGATGAGATCGCTCATCAGTATTTTGATGCTTTAAAACACGTGTTGACCCATGCACCATTACTACATCCACCAAATTACAGCCAGGATTAATTTTTATACTTAGCCGCCTCTGATTCCACTATTAGAATGGTATTAGTTTAGGAGGATGAATTCCATAATGAGCATGTGATTTACTATCTCAGTCGGAATCTTAATCCAACAGAGGTTAAATACTCGCATGTGGATAAATTGGCCTTGGCAGTAGTTCAAGTTGTCCAACATTTTCGTCATTACATTTTATTATGAAAAAGAACTGTGATTTCTAATTGTAACACAATGATGTACATTTTGACTAGACAATTGCTCGGTAGAAAATACTCTAAATGGATAGTTATCCTTCAGGAGTTTGATTTAGAATTTCAAAAATCCAAATCAAATAAATTATTGTTATTCGTCGAACTTATGTGTGAATTCCTGAATACTAAGACAAAAACTGTGGTAGAGCATTTGATCGCTGACGAATCTCTATTTCTTATCAGTACGTTAAATCCTTGGTATGGGGATTTCATCATTTATCTCCAAACCCAAAATTTTCGGCCTGAACTTTCATGTTCACATCGACGAAATATCCATTACCAATCTCAGCAATACAATATTCTTGGGGACATGCTTTATCGTCATGGTGCAGATTCTATTTTTCGATGATGTTTCACTCATGAAGGGGCTGAATGAGTTTTGAATGACTGAAATTCTGGAGCATGTGGTGATCATATGTCTGGGTATGCCACAACCCAAAAGATATTGCGCACTAGTTATTTTTGGCCTTTTTTATTCAAATATTGGATTCTTGCAGTCTGAAAATACCATAATTGTCAGATTTTTTATCGAAAAATGTGTGCACCACTAGCTCCTCTTCACCCCATAATTGTTGTTGGTCCTTTCAAAAAATGGGGTATTGATTTCATTACATGAAACCCTCACTCAGCTAGGGGGCATGGGTATATTATTCTCGCAGTAGATCATTTTACCAAATGGGCCAAGGTAATACCTACATTTGCAATAGATGGAAAAATTGTAGCTACATTTGTATTCAATCACATGATTGCTCGATTTGGTTTACCCCAAGCTATCATTATTGACCATGGGAGCCATTTTCAAAATATTATGATGACTGAACTTTTTGACCAACTTGGCCTGCACCATGATAACTGTACTCCATATTACTCGCAGGCTAATGGTCAGGTTGAAGCCGTCAATAAAGTTTTAACCACTATGATTAAAAGGATAATCAGAATTCATAAATCGAATTGGCATACTATGATTTTCTCAGCACTTTGGGCATATCCAACCTTAGCAAAAACTGCAACAAGTTTCACTCCTTTTCAATTGGTCTACGGTCTAGAAGTTGTGTTACCGATTGAATGTGAAATATTGTCACTCTAATTAGCCATAGAATTACTGCCAACTACCTCTGAGGAGGAAAAACTCTTTTTCTACCTAGCACAATTAGATGAGACTCGGTGCACCACTACATTAGTAGTCAAAGCTCATAAAAAATGCATTAAAGCTCAGTACGATTGAAGTGTTACACTTCGTGTTTTTTCAGAGGGTGACCTAGTATTGATATATGATCGAGCTAATGATAAAATAGGAGCTGGGAAATTCAAACCTATGTGGCATGGTCCTTATATTGTCAAGTGAGTACTTGCAAAAGAGGCTTATGAATTGATTGATTAAGATGGGGTCTCTTTAGATAAACCTAGAAATGGACTTTATCTAAAGAGATATTATGCTTGATTTGTGTGTGAATATCTCACCTATAAATTAGTTATTTTTATAATTTAGCTGGTTTAGATTAGATAAGTGTGTCTAGTTTTAAGTTTGCGTTGACTACTATCCCTGCTTATCTTGATTACTCTTGATATTGCAGATGTTGATGTCCCTTCAAGCGTACATTGGTTTTGTTGATGGTGCCTATCGTAATACACATAATATCTCTTCCGCAGCTTGGGTTATCTATTCACCCACCGATGAGTTAGTTTCTATGCATGGGGTAAGCCTTAGTCAAACAACGGATAGTGTTGTAGAATATAGCACAGTTATTGAGTTATTATCTGATGCTATTTCATTTGGCATTTGGAGTTGGATCGTTAGGTTAGATTCACAACTCATTGTATTACATTTAAACAGAGTATATGCAATTAAAAATCCAGTGTTACTGAGATTATTCTTGAAGGTTCGTCTCTTGGAAAGGAAATTTGATTACATCGAATATCAACACATTCCAGGAATTTTAAATACATTGGCTGATGCATTATCTAATAATGTTATAAATAGATATTTGCAACATTAAAAAAGTAAATTGAACCAACATTCAATAAGCGTTGAACAAGATAGCCATTGAAAGTAGGCATATCATAGATAGACTTTGTGTCTCAAAAAATATTACATCGTCTAAGACCATAGGTTTAAAACAACTTATGATCTGAAAGATAGTGATACAAAAACAAGAATACAATAGTTTGCGATAATCATCCACTATCTGTGGTGATGATCATGATAATATACTATAGCCCATGCCACTTGATCCAGGTGGATATTGGTGGTCACCCGCCTATTCCACTTGGGGCTCCACCATTGTCTCTTTCAGTTTTTCAATTTCGACAAAATTTACTATTTTTAGCAATTTTTCGGGTCCTGAACTTCCGGAGCCATTTTGAGGCCCTAAACGACGTTTTTTTGGGAAAACGGAGAGCAACATGGGTCCGTGGACCGATGTTGCTCATTCCAAATTTGTAGTCCTTGGATAGATATTTCTAACGAGGTATGGTACACGTCAAACGGAGATCGTATGCCAAAGTTACGCCCCTGGGAAGTTGAAACACCAATTTACCCAAACGGGGCCCATAGTTTTGGCGCTTCATCTCCTAGGGTTAGAGTTTTGGCTGTTTAGGATTTCCCATTGTTTCTAAATGATAAATAGGCCCTCGAGCCTCATTGTAACTCAGTTCAGAGGCCTGTAGCCGCCACATCTCTTCTCAGAGATAGCTACCAGTGCCCTAGCTATTTTTATTCCCATTCTGTCTGTAAGCAAAATTCAGTTCTTTGATATTAATGAAATGAAGTGTTATTTCCGCTGCATCTCTGTATTTATGGTTATGTGTTTATTCTGTTGCGTTCCTGCATAAATCCGGATCAGTGGTATCAGAGCGGTCTGCTTTTTCTCGATCCTTCTTTGCATGTCCCCAACGAGGTGGGGGTATAAGGAGCTAGGGCTCGATCTGGTGGAACCTTTGCAAGATCAGCCTCGCAAACCTCGACGGACGCCCATGGGGGACGAAAAGAAAGATGAGGGAGCAGGAGATCCTATCAAAATATTGCTCGAGGAGACCCTCGAAAAACAAAGGAACGCGATGATGGATAACTTTGCTCAGATCCTTCAACGGCTGCCCACCGGCGGCGCATCTGCATCCAGTAGCCACTCTGGAGTTGCGACTCCCTTTAAGGTACAAGTAAATTTTGACATTCTCATATTTGAGGGTCAAATAGACGCAGATGCCGTAGATAGATGGTTGAATCTATTAGAAGGATATTTCTCTGTTCATGACTTTTCAGACCGGGAGAAGATTATTTTTGCACTCATCAAAGCTACCCCCCATGTTAAGGACTGGTGGGAAACCTACTGTGAGAACAAGGACCGGACGGGAATCCTCCTACATTCTCGGCGAGTATAACTTGGAATTTACACACAGAGCCGCGGAGGGAACCAATGCCCCATCCCGTGAAGGTAGGACAATTGTGATTTCACACGCTGGGCAGCAAAGGGATCGAGATGTCTGAGAGGCAGCGAATTTGTTCCATACCTGTGCACAGGTTAGATCAGATTAGGAAGGCATGCGTTTTCAGTATATAACTATGCGCACTTAGTCCCGTGTGGAGGAAATGGAAGTTCCTGACATCTCCTTAGCCGTCAAACCCATCTAGGTATGCTGCCAGAGATTAGAGTAGAATTCATGGAAAAAGCGGGCTTTGGATACAGAATAAAAGCAGAAGAAAGTTGCTTGAGTGAAACAAAGGACCGAGCCAAGGTATGGCGGCTAAAGACAACTCATCGAAGCCACAAGAAAAGAACAGCACCGCAAAGCCAAAGAAGGACACGGGAAAGTGGTGTGAGTTCCATAAGAGCTCCACTCACAACACGAGTGAGTGTCGGGCCAAGCAGTCGCTAGTGGCCGAGATGAGGGCTTCTGAGTCAGATGCATGCTCTGACTCTGAATCAGAACCTGAAGGAGATAGAAAAGGGAAGCAGTTGACTGGAACTCCGCCAAACCCTTGTTACTTACAAAATATCAGAGGATGCGGGAATCCAGGAGAGGGGGAACTATGGGTGTGGGTAAAGGGCTCCCTGGTACAGTTCATTGTCGACAATGGGAGCCAAAAGAACCTCATTTCAGCAGACGCCGTGAAGCGGTTGGGCTTGCCGACCACAGCTCACCCACATCCATACACCATCGGGTGGCTTCACCAAGGACGAGATCTCCGCGTCAGCCAGCAGTGCCGCCTTCCCTATAGCATAAAGCCCTTCACGGATGAGGTATTATGTGACGTTGCTCCTATTGATGTTTCTGATGTATTATTAGGACAACCATACTTGTGGAAGCGTCATGCTGTGTATGAGTCTCGACCTCGTGCTGTTATTGTTACTTTGGGAAATTAGTTGTACAGGATACGAGAGGTACCACCTCTTGCCGCTATCTCTTTGGTTACTGCAAAACAATGCAGTAAGCTCATTTCCCAAACCATGAAATTTGTTTTCCTAATGATCTTCCCCCAAGGCAAGAAGAATACTGTGGCCACGACCTCCAGACAAGGCTCCTCTGCACGACAACAACAAATGGATAAGGTTATGGAGGAGTACGGGGACATATTCACCTCACCCCACGTTCCCTCACCTTTGTCGAGTCAAGCACGATTGATGAGCCCGGATGCGGCGCTACTAGTGATTGATCTATGGCGCTCTTGTCTGGAGAATGATGGAAATCAAGAGGCAAATTAGACTATTAGAAGTGCATGGACAGGACTGGATCCTTATTGGGAGCCCGATCATGTTAGTGAAGAAGAACAGGCGTGACTCCCATCATTGACTATCGGGAGCTAAACAAGATCATTGTCTAGAATAGGTACCCAATCCCATGGATTGATGACCTTCTGGACCAACTCAAAGCTGAAAAATATTTCAGCAAGATCGAATTGAAGTCTGGGTATCACTAGGTACCAATTGAACCCTCCGATGTGTGAAGGCGCATGGCTTGAGATATTCGAATGGCTGGTCATGCCTTTCGGGTTGACGAATGCTCCCTCAACCTTCATGAGGATGATGGACGACATCTTGCGGCCATTCACCAACTCATTCGTAGTGGTGTACTTGGATGACATTCTGATCTTCAGCAAGACTTGGGAAGAGCACCTTCATCACATCCGACAAGTCCTCCAAACACTGCGGCAAAACAAGTTGTGTGCCAATTTGGAGAAGTGCACGTTTGGCATGACCCAGGTTCAATATCTGGGATACATTATTGATGAAAGGGGGGTGCATGTGGATCCAGCCAAGATCCAAGTCATTCGGGATTGGCCAGCCCCAACTACTATAACAGAGCTTCGCAGCTTTCTAGGTCTTGCTAATTTCTACCGTAGGTTCGTATTGGGATTCTCTCATATCACTTCGCCCTTGAGTCAAGTCACCAAGGGAGGAGGGAAACAAAATTCTTTTGAGTCGAAACCTCGGCACAAGGCATTCTTTGGGATGGAAAATCGCCTATATAGACCCTTAGTGCTTGCCACAGACTTACCTTGTGCAATCGAGACAAATGCCTCGACTATGCTATTAGGCGTTCTTACTCATGGACATCAGTGTGGCTCTGAGTGAGACATTAGCCAGAATATTCTTAAGTATCCTCACAGAAGAAAATATATTTTCCCTATTATGCAGCTTGTTTCGCTATGAGCATTACATTTGAAGAAAACGAAGCCCATCCCACACGGACCACCGGCCCCTGCAGTTCATACAGACACAAGGGAAGTTGCAGAATGATCGCCATCAGAAGTGGTCCACATATCTGCAACAGTTTCATTTGAACATCAAGTACAAGAAGGGTAGCACCAATCATGTTGCAGACTGCCTCAGCTGACCACCGATCATGGCGCTCACCACTGTGCTCAACTCTTGTGGGCACGAGACTTCTGATTGGCCGCTTCTCTATGAGAGTGACCCAGAATTCGGCCAAACTTACAAGGCACTCTTGGGGGGTACGCAAGTTCCAAATTTTCACCTCCAAGATGCACTTTTATGTCACATGGGACACCTTTGTGTTCCTTAAAGCGAGCGTGCCAAGATGATATGGGAGGCTTACCTAAAGTGGTCTGATTTGAGGCCAGAGTGTAAAGAAAAAAATAGCAATCCTGCAGAAGTATTTCTATTGGCCGAACCTTCGAAAGGATGTCGAGAAGCACATCAAATCCTGCAATGTTTGTGCCATTGCCAAACCGACCATCAAGAAGCAAGGCCTATATACTCCTCTACCTACCCCTAGTCGACCTTGGGAATCCATCTCCATGGATTACATGTCGGGCATGCCTTCTACTAAGCAGGGAAATGACTATGTTTTCATGGTCGTCGATAGATTCTCAAATATGGCCATTATGGTGGCCTGCAAGAAGAATATCACAGCAGAAGCCACTGCTAAAATCTTCTTTGAACGAGTGTGGGTGCACTTTGGGATCTGAATATATTATCAGATGGATGCGGTTTCTCATTTTATTTTGGTCCATTCTCTCATTCAATGTGGATACCAAACCACCAAACCCTGACTTTCCATCCCAAACGGATGGCCAGGCAGGGACACAGTTAACAGATAAGATACAACACATTCTCTCTTGCATGTCTGATTCAAAGCATCCCCGCACATGGTACGAGAGCCTCCCCTATGTACAACATAGTTATAACCGGGCTCTCCACAGTTCAATTGGCCATAGCCCCTTTCAGGTGGGCTTGGGATTCCAGCCACTATGTCCCATTGACGTAGCCATGCAATTTGCAGCTGCTCAGGCCGATTCAGCGCACGTCCAGTCTGAAGTTGACAAAGCAAGTAGCTTCATTGAGCGCATTCAACACATGAAAATGAGTTCATTATGTGTGTAGTGAAGGCAATGCCAGAAAAATCTGAGAAAATATGATCATGGGATGCCACACAACTTCTAGGTGGTGGCAGCCAGCTACATTTGCGGAAGGAGCACACATTTGGACCACCGCAAGCTTCCATCCAATAGGACGTACCATACTGAGCATTAGGGAACAATTCCTTTGAGCTTAGTATTCCACCATCCCTTGGTCTACTGATCTGCTGTGGATGCTATGCAGGCCAACACCCTCTGCGGACACCTCCGGCTGTCAATTTTCAATCACACCAACGAGAGTTAAATCCGTTGCATGGAATAGCCTGCTCATGGGGTATCATGGACGCAGAAAATCAAGAACACTCACCAACAGTCAACTGTGAGTTTATAGTACCGCCCAACTCTTTAAGGAAAGTGGTTCACCAGGGACCAAGTTCAGCAAAAATTTCCTCATCTCATGGATGAACCTAATGCAATGGGGACCATTGCTTCCTAAGGGGGGAGGAATGATCCAGGTGGATATTGGTGGTCACCCGCCTATTCCACTTGTGGCTCCACCATTGTCTCTTTTAGTTTTTCAGTTTCGGCACAGTTTATTATTTTTAGCATTTTTCGGGTCCTGAACTTCCAGAGCCGTTTTGAGGCCCTAAACGACGTTTTTTAGGAAAACAGAGAGCAACATGGCTCCATGGATTGATTTTTCTCATTCCAAATTTGTATTCCTCGTATAGATCTTTCTAACGAGGTATGGTATGCGTCAAACAGATATCGTATGCCAAAGTTACGCCCCTGGGAAGTTGGAACACCAATTTACCCAAACGGGGCCCATAGTTTTGGCGCTTCATCTCCTAGGGTTAGGGTTTTGGCTGTTTAGGATTTCCCATTGTTTCTAAATAATAAATAGGCCCTCAAGTCTCATTGTAACTCAGTTCAGACGCTTTTAGCTGCCATATCTCTTCTCAGAGATAGCTACCAGCGCCCTAGCTAGTTTTATTTCCATTCTGTCTGTAAACAAATTTCAGTTCTTTGATATTAATGAAATGAAGGGTTATTTCCACTGTATCTCTGTATTTATGGTTATATGTCTATTCTGTTGCGTTCCTGCATAAATCCGGATCAACACTCTAGGCAGGTATCTACGAAACTGGCCAGGGACACTAGCGACATGCCTCTAAAGACGGAGAGGAATATCATCCATCGTAGTCTCTGGAATGCCTCTAGTCAATGTTGGGTATGTGTTATATTCTTTCCACGACTAAGCACGCGTGGGGGGGTAAGAGCAGCCCCCCTGTGCGCTGGGCGTAAGGGGTCTGGGGCAGAGCCCCGACGAAAATTTTTTGGTCCTTAATTTTCGGTGGGAAATCCGCGCCCATGGTTTTGTGCATGGTTTTGCACATGGTTTTGGGGTACGATGGTTTTCGACCCCTGGTATTTTTGTAGATCTGGTGAAGGGAACTATGGTTATGTTCTAATCTAGGGTTAGTGGATTAGGGTTCATTTATGCTTTGACATGTATATATATATGTGTTGTAACACGAAAAGGAATATAATAAAAAATCAAGCTGGTCGTCCCGATTTGGGATCCAGGGGAAAATCTCTTTGTTTATCTGTTTTATGTTTTATGCTCTCGCTATTGTTTATTTTATATTATAAGATTCGGGTGTAGATAATTTGTATTCAGGATTAAAACCTACATTTGGTATCAAAATTGTTTCGGCTTCAAGGGGATGCCTTTGCTGCTGAGGGTTTTTTGCTTGGGCCTGAGGTAGACCCTATTCAGTGGGAGATCCGCGGGATCGATTCTTGTGGTGAAAGAAGATGGCGAGCAACAGAAAGATAGAGATAAAGAAATTTAATGGTTAGAGTTTTGAGTTATGGAAGCTCAAGATGAAGGATCTGCTGGTGGATAAAGATCAGTGGATCGCGGTAGATCCAGGTACTAAACCAACGAAAATGTCAAATGAAGACTCGAAGAAACTAGATCGGAAGGCTAAGAGCACAATACGTTTCTGTGTCTCAGATTTAGTATTGTTGAATGTATATGGGGAAGTTACGATGAAGAATTTGTGGGGAAAACTTGGGACTTTGTACCAATCTAAGTCTCTGGTGAATAAGTTGTTCCTGCGGAAAAAGATGTATAACCTAAGGATGAAGGACGGAGACTCGGTGACAGAGCATCTGAATGCCTTCAATACTGTGGTAAGTCAACTGTCATCTGTTGATATTAAAATCTTAGATGAGGATAATTGCAATAGTTTTTTGTGTTCTCCACCAGACTCATGGGACAGTCTGGTTATTTCAATAGGTAGCAATACAACTACCTTGAATTTTGATGAAATTGTCTTAGCCTTGTTGTCAGAGGAAATGAGACAGAGAAATATGGAGGGCCAGAATGGAGATGCCTTATCTATATGAGGAAGGTCCAAAAACAGAAACAAGAATAAGGTTTCAAGTAGGAGATCCAAATCTAGAGGGAGATCTAAATCTCCTGGAAATTTTGTAAAGGTATGCTGGAAATGTAGAAAGGAAGGGCACTACAAAAGGGAGTGAGATCTAAAGCTCCTGAGAAAGGAAAGGGATCTGATGATGATCCTTCTGCAAAGGAAAAAACCACCGTGGATGAAGGTGGGGATGTGTATTTGGCTTCTTTTTCAAATACACATGTAGATCATAAGTCATGGTTGATTGACTCAGTGCATCCTTTCACTTCACTCCCCATAGGGAGTGGTTCTGCGAGTGTGAGAAATATGATGGTGGTGATTTCTTCCTAGGGGATGATGGGAAGGCCAGAATCGTCGGACTTGGAAAGGTCAAGCTGAAGCTGCAAGGTGGAAGGATTAGAACACTTCCTGGTGTTCTGCATATTCCTGCATGGGCCAGAAATTTGATTTCTGTAAGCAAGATGGATGATGCAGGTGTAAAAACAGTGTTTGAGAAAGATGCCTACAAGATGGTTTGGGGAGCAGAAAGCCTAGCTGTCTCTGGAGAAAATACCATGCTATGGCATCAAAGGCTTGGAAATATTGGAGAGAAGGGCCTTTGGATACTGCATAAAAATGGTATGGTAGAAGGTATGTCTAATTTCTCTCTGGATTTCGATTTCTTTGAACATTGTGTATATGGGAAGCAGAATCGGGTGAGTTTTCCTTCTGGTACTAAGAGGGCGAACAAGATATTAGAAATTGTGCACAGTGATGTGTTTGTACTTGTGTCAGTTCCTTCATTGGGAAAGTCTGTGTACTATATTTCATTCATAGATGACTTCTCAAGGAATACATGGATATATTTCTTGAGGAAGAAATCTGAAGTCTTTGACAGATTTAAAGAATTTAAGGCTCTGTTGGAAAACTAGACAGAGAAGAAGATAAAGGCGTCGAGGACAGATAGTGGTGGGGAGTTCTGCAAGAAGGAATTTGAAGAGTTCTGTAAGAAGTGTGGTATAGCACGATAGAAGACTACTCCATACACACCTCAACAAAATGGAGTTGTAGAAAGAATGAACAAAACACTGATGGAAAAAGAAAGAATCATGCTCAATGGTACCAGGTTAGGACAAAAATTCTTGGCAGAGGCAGTGGAGACTGCATGCTATCTGGTTAACAGATCACCTTCATCAGTGTTGGAGGATAAGACTCCACATGAGGTATGGACTGGTAAGAAACCCTCTCTTTCACATCTAAGGGTACTTGGATGTGATGCATATGTACATGTTCCAAAGCATAAAAGGACCAAGTTGGATAATAAATCTGAAAGGTGCATCTTTATTGGGTATAAGGATGGTTTAAAAGGTTACAAGCTTTGGAACCCGTAAATAAGGAAGGTTGTGTACAGCCGAGATGTGGTGTTTAGAGAGGTGAAAGATGTTGTTAAAAATAAAGTCATACCAAGGGAAACTGAGAAGATAGAGTTTGAGCTAAAGGAGCATGAATCAGACTCTACAACAGAAGAAGACTTAGAAGGGGAAGAGCCATAAACTCCAGCTGTGATAAGATCATCTCAGAAAGAAGATAACCAGAAAGGTATATTCCATCTGCTTTCTGTTCAAATTTTTCCTTAACTATAACTGATGATGATCCCAGAACTATCAGGGAGGCAGTAGATTCAGAGGATGGAAAGCTGTAGAAGGAGGCCATGGTTGATGAAATGGCATCCTTGCACAAAAATGAGGCATGAGATCTAGTGGAGTTGCCAGCTGGAAGGACCATCTGGAGAAAATGGGTGTTTAAAAAGAAGATGAATGTAGAAGGCAAGGTGGAGAAATACAAAGCTCGGTTGGTAGAAAAAGGTTATTCCTAGGTGTCAGGAATTGATTTTGGTGATATTTTTTCTCCTATTGCCAAAGTTACTTCTATTAGATTACTTTTATTTGTTGCTATTGCATTTGATTTTGAGATAGAACAGATGGATGTGAAGACAACATTTCTTCATGGGGATCTAGAAGAGGAGATCTACATGAAGCAACCTGAAGGGTTTATGGTGAAGGGTAAGAAAGAACTGGTATGCAGGTTGAATAAGTCTCTGTATGGGTTAAAACAGTCACAAAGGATGTGGTATCAGAAATTTGATACCTATATACGGGACTTGGCTTCACCAAAAGCAAGGAGGATCATTGTGTTTATTTTAAATTAATTGGTGACCGTGTTATTTATTTGGTCTTGTATGTGGATGATATGTTTTTTATTGGAAATGACAAAGAAATTATCCAAGATTTGAAGACGCAACTGTTCTCCAAATTTGAAATGAAGGATATTGGTGCTGCAAACTATATTTTGGGCATGGAAATTAAGAGAGATCAGTCAAAGAGGAAGCTTTGGTTAAACCAGAGGAAGTATGTCAAGACTATATTGCATAGGTTCAATATGCAGGATAGTAAACTGGTGAATGTTCCTATTCCTGTAGGTGTAAAGCTATCTGCTAAACAGTGTCCCAAGACACAAGAAGAAAAGGAGGATATGTCCCGTGTTCCATATGCAAGTGCAGTGGGTAGCCTGATGTATGAAATGGTCTATACTAGAACAGACATTGCACATGCAGTGGGAGTATTGAGCAGGTTTATGTCAAACCCAGGGAAGGAGAATTGGACAAAAGTGAAGTTGGTTTTCAGATATTTACGTGGCACTAGTGATTATGGCCTATGCTACCAGGGAAGACTAGGATTGGAAAGAATGTTGGACATTCATGGTTTTGTTGATTCAGACTGGGCTAGAGATCTGGACCAAAGAAAATCTACAAGTGGGTATGTGTTTAGCCTATTTGGAGGCGCAGTTAGTTGGGTGAGTAAAAGACAGTCTGTAGTGGCTCTTTCAACTATAGAGGCAGAATAAATAGCAGCCACTCATGCAAGCAAGGAAGCAGTTTGGTTGCAGAGATTGTGTTCAAGTATGGGGTTGGTACAACAAGATATAAGGATAGACTGTGATATCCAAAGTACAATTTTCTTGGCTAAGAACCCTGCTTATCATTCAAAGGCAAAGCACATTGATGTTCAATATCCCTTTGTTAGAGATATGGTTGAGGCTAAAAGGGTGTTTCTGGTAAAGGTGGACATAGTGAAGAATGTTGCAGATGCATTGACAAAGTCTGTGAGAACTCAGAAGTTCTCTTGGTGTAGAGAAAAAATGGGTGTTAAAGAATTGGGAAAATGACTAAGCTCGTGGCCCCCTGCGGAAAGAAAACAACAAGTGGGAGAATGTTGGGTATGTGTTGTATTCTTTCGACGACTAAGCACGCGTGGGGGGGGGGGGGGGGGTAAGAGGGGGGGTGATAGCCCCCCCTTATCACTGGGTGTAAGGGGTCCAGGGTAGCACCCGAGCGAAAATTTTTTGGTCCTTAATTTCTGGTGGGTAGTCTGTGCCCATGGTTTTGTGCATGGTTTTGCACATGGTTTTGGGGTACGATGGTTTTCAGTCGCTGGTATTTTTGTAGATCCGGTCAAGGGAAGTACAGTTATATTCTAATCCAAGGTTAATGGATTAGGATTCATGTATGCTTTGGAATTTATATATATGTGTTGTAACACTAAAAGGAATATAATGAAAAATCAAGCTGGTCATCCCGATTTGGGATCCAGGGGAAAATCTCTGTGTTTATCTGTTTTATGTTTTATGCTCTCGTTATTGTTTATTTTCTGTTATAAGATTCGTGTGTAGATAATTTCTATTCAGGATTAAGACCTACAATCAACCTCTCAAGATTTTTCTCCAAATCAGTGAGAATCTCTTCTGCCTAGTTCTATGACAGTGCAATAGGATCTATTCGCTTCCTCTCAAAACGACGAAGATTGGCTGGTCTTCATGGACCAACATTTGCATTTTAATTTTTGTTATCAGTATTGGATGATTAAACAAAACAAAAATAGAATTAAAATACATCAAAATAATTCAATTACCTGACTCCTCCCATTGTGTCCCTGGAGGTAAGGACATCTCAGGATCTCCTCAAAATTCTATGCCTACATATGGAAAATCGTCGATGGCACAAATTTGGTTTTCCAACCAATGAAAATATGTTGGGGTAAACCGAATTACTGTACAACCATCACCGCCATGACAGGACATTACTGCAACCCAAGACACCATGCGAGGCCCTCTGAGTTCACCATGATCAATAGAGATTAGCTGAGGGGTGAGAGATGGTATTCTCCCAAAGAAAAACTTACCAAGATAGAACCATACCCAAAGTTTTTAAACTTTGTTCTTTACTCTGGTCAATTGATATTTCATATTGGTCAACACCCCTTCACACCAATTGAAGATAGTGCCTCTGTAGCATTCAAAAACTGTCTGCATCTGTGACTTGGTAGCCACGTGTAGAGCTGCACTACACATAATCTGGTAACAGTGAATGCAATGAATTTCAAATCAAGACATATGATAGTTTTTATGTCTATCCTATTGTCTTTGGGATCAACTGCCTCATTATATAACTCTTTTTTGTAGCTAGCGATAGGCAGGACACCTTGACTAGCCCTGAACAAAGAGATTAGTTCACCTCTTTTGGGTAAACTGGTGAGGAAGTAGATGTCTTCAAGCTCAATTTCTACCTTGTTATCTCCAATGATAAAGCATTGTTCCTTGACGTCTCATTTATTCACTAGCCAAGTAATTAGCTCTACCTGTGCCCTCACGCCCTGAATGGCTCACAATTTATATAAGCTGCAATCTCTTAAAACATGCATTATGGCAGATTATTCATGGACATATCATCCACCTCTTCATGTTCACGTTCTCGCCACTCTAACATTGTGCAAATAACCTAAAAATCGACACGTTTAATGGTTAGAAGTTATTAGAGTAAAATATTTTATCCATTTTCGAGAGAATTCTTCAATTTCATTTGCTTACGGCGTCCCTGCAGTTTTTATATAGGGACAGTGTAGAACCCCACATGCACCCTTCATATAAACTGCAGTAGCGCGATAATTTTCCTAACCAATGGCTAGCCTGCGGACCCCTGTAAGCGAAATCTTGAACCATTTCCCCCCCAAAAAATGATTTAAAAACTTAAAAAGAGGATTCAAACGGATGAAAATGGAGAGTAAAGTGTTGTGGATTACTTGGATTCGATGGATTTTGATTTGAGTTGTTGGTTCTCCCATTATCACCTCCAGAATTTTTTTGCCCAAAGCTCTCAACTTTCAACTCTGAACAAAAAAGGTAAAAATGACCTTGTTGAGCTGCTTTTTATAAAAAAATTTGAATGAGTAAAATATTATTTTATTTCTTTTCCACTTTAAAAAGTTGTTTTTCAAATTTTTTTACTTATTAGAAACATATATGCTTAATTTTTCTAGTTTATGTGCAGAAAACAAGTTTATCAAGTGAAAAGGATTATTTTGATGAAGAGTACACTTTTATCACTTTTTCAGGCTCTTAAAAATTAGGAAAAAGTGAAACCCTAGAGCTCTCATTTAAGCTCTTTTCAGACTCTCTAAACATGAAAAGAATGCCGAGTACTTGACCATTTGAACTCGTTAAAGGAAATGAAAATTCGTCAATTCAGTATAAGTTTACCCCTTTTCCGGATTGAAATGGACTATTGACGAAAAAGGTATATGATGACTAATTATGGTCAATAGAGTTCTCTCCTACATTGTTTTATCCTTTTTCGGGCTTGAGAGACTAAAATTACGAAAAAGTACACGCACGGAGTTTTCTTAAGTTTTTCTTCTGACTCCCTAAAACTGAAAAACACTGAGTTTCACCTATACTGAACTCATTAAAACTTAACAATCAAGGACCTGTCAATTATAAATAGGAACAAACCACTCCTTCTTAGAGTTCGATTATAATACTAATTTGGACTCATCCAAAGGATGAGCTTACATTATAAGCAAATGTTATCCTCGTCAAGTTTTTAAAAAATAAAGAGGTACTTGTGAGAAATGGTGGGGGAAAAGAGAGAAAATGAATCCAGTTGCCACACTTTGTTTCAAAAAGTTGTATACCACTCTTAAACATGAAACTTTTGTCACATTAATATTTGGGTTGGGGAAATCCTTTGACCACACAGTTAATAGAGCCACATTGAAAGTCTTCAATCGGTTTCTGGGTATTAGCTTTAGGTCAATCGTCACCACTTGCAGTTTCATTATGTGTTCAAGAGATTAGTTCAATAAACCATTCATTGCAAACATTTGTCTCCATTCGCGTTGACCATCCCTGAGTTAGTCCTTTCAAATATTTCTTCAAAACTGGATATAATGGTTTTGTGTCATGGGCTTTCCTACGACTAATAACTTTCTATCGACGACAACTCATCATCTAGAAAGTTGATCTAGAATCCTATCAGTACGTTGGGATCTGCATGCCCTAATGACATATTTCTCACCTTCGACGACAAGTTACATCATTGACCTTCGGTCGAACAATTCTGTGAAGTGTTCGAATTCAAATCATTTATTCACACTTCATAGTTTGTACTGAGTACTTTGAGATCCATTGTCATTATTGGTGGTTTCTGTCACACTTATTAAAATTTCACATCATTGACTGGTAATCAAGTGGTTTCTACCATGTTCGACTTCGACATAATCAATCGCATGGATAGAATCATACTAGTTCGGGTAGCGGAAATCAAGACCCTAGATCTAGTTTCTACTATCCATGCCATGAGGAATTTTATTATTCATTATACAATAGACTACTTATGACAGATGGTTGCATGCATGTCGTGTCTACTATTAATGTAATTCTAAAATCATTTATGTATCATAACATGTAGTTAGTTTTGATATGAGTATGGGAATGCCTACGTCAACAATGATATATATATATATATATATATGTTTGCATTGAATGTTTTTTCCAGGCTTCAACCGGTGTGCCTGCATCCCGATCCTCGGAATGATAAAGCACTTCACTCTTCAGAATTCCTTAGAAAACTTCAGAATTCGCACTTTAGGGGGCAATCTGTTACACTAAAATTTGCCACTATGACATTTAGTTGTCTATATGGGTTCATCATTACCTATTTATTTCTCCCTTAGAGGTCCGAAATCATAAATTTCCTAAATCAAGTCTTGGAATTGGGAAAAAGCTTATTAAAACTCTAAAAAACCTAACTCCACACTTTTCCTAGTCATTTCCTGTGGTACCACGGTTTATTGCTATAAAACCTGTGGCACATCCCGCACGTTCTACTCATTAAAACTGTGGACCCCTGTAAAAGGTAAAATAAAAATAAAAGTAAGTTCTAGAAGCCAAGATGGTCGAATATTCTCCCAGCTGGGGCCTTCTAGAAGCGCTATCTGGTCGAGCTTCGCCCCTTCCATTCATGAACCTTTATCCCTTCATAAATGGAGCTATCCCTTGGTTATTGGAGCTGAAATCCCACGATGAGAGGGCTTTATCCCTTCCTTATTGGAGTTGAAACTACCTCCCTTCTGCTATAAATTGAGACTATGTTTCAGTCTCAAGGGTACTTACTTCGTACCTTGTAGAAGAGATTTTTTGAAGAAATTATACTCTCTACATTTGGCATCATTGGCATGAGAGAGATTACATACTCATAGCCATAGTCTTATGCTAATTCAAAGAGTTGGAGTCTTGTCAAACTAAGGAAAACGATTGTTCGGGACCCCAGAAGAACTTGTACAAACATTAAGGCATCAAGGTTGTAAGGTTATATTAAAAGTTAATAAAAATGGATTATATTTTATCATTGAGTTGTTCATTTCTTTTTTGAATGATTTAATTCTTAGATTCCTTGATCACTAAGATAGATTATTTCTTTTGATTTATCATATTTTGTAGATGCTTTTGATCTTGTTTGATTGTCTTTGTTTGTAGATCTTATATATTGATCGATACGGTCTTGAACAACTAGATTGAAGATTGAGCAAGCATTGGACTTCAGGTAGGAGTAATTATCCATATTTAATGAGTAATTCTTAATCAAAATAGTCTAGAGGAAATGGTTTACATCTGTCTATTGGTTTCTAGATATCCTTAGGATACTAGGGAGATCGCTCTTGTCCATAAAAGGTTTTTGTCCATCTAACAAGATGCCAGTGGCAGACCCTTAGAAACTATACAAATCATAATAATAATGAAGAGCGACGAAAATATCTAGGAGGTGAATTTACCAAGACAGGAATGAGGAACCTTCTGTCACAATATCCCAAGAAGATTTGGCAGGAGGGTTTTGAATGTTGGTGCTTGGCAGGGTTGAAACCCTAAGTTACCTTACCCGAAAAAAAGAAAACAAGAAATGGGTTTTGAGGCGAGCAATATGTAGTGGAACCCTTGAATTGACTCCTTGTAACCTCAAGGAACGAGGTTCCTGCAACATAGATAGATTTAAACAAAAACAAACCCTGATAAACTGCAAATAAAGAACAACCAATTTAATGGTCCTTACAAGTTGTTGCTATCAAATAAAACCGACAAATAGTGTTTTTACCTTGATGATAGAGGGTGGAAAGTAAGCACTACGAGTCATAGAAAGGAGGAGTTGTAGAGTGACCAGAACCATCAAGGCAACAATGGAATGGGATTCCATCGAGAAGGTAGGGTCAAGGTTACCCTAACTAACCCCTAATTCACCTGGACCGTCCGATCTAAACCCTATAGATCAACCATGGAGGTAAAGTCACATATCAGTATGATCAATCGACAGCTATCATTTCGGATGCTTTTAGAAAGCACCAGGAAGTTCGGCTCCAAACGGAGGGATAGGTAAAGGCAGTGAGTTGAGTTAGATCCAGACATTACACATAGTCTGAACTCAAACTCCAAGGAAAAGATTTAATGAACTCATTAATGTATTCAAACATATTTGAAAATGTGAGTTGTGCTCTTCAATTAATGTTGTAAATAATATCAATGCAATATTATGTGCAATGTTCATGCGTAGAATTTTAATACAATTTTCCAATGTATGGTTTTTTTTTTTTTTTGGTTCATTAAGTTATAAGGCTCGAGTAGGGGTGACAACATGCTCACAACTATGATATTTTACTATCAATTATTTTATTTATTTTATTAGGATAAGAATTAATATATATTTTTTAAAATCAAAATTATAATATTTATTTAAATAAAATAAGTATTAATTCACTTCAATGCTTTTTAAAAAACAATATTAATTACAAATTAATATTTATTAATTAAAATGATAATATTTAGTTTTTTACAATTTTAAAAACTAAATTTAAAACAAAAATATTTATATATTTTATAAATTCTCAATCAAATTTATTATATTACAAATGATTAAAAATAATGTAGTTTATAAAATTTAAATTTGAAAATTTATTTTAATTTTATATATTTTTTTGCTAATTAAATTGTATCGTAGTTTATTTTATCTGGCACAGATAACTACTAGTAACACAATCTCAGAGATTTAAACTTCAGATCTCTTAATTTTCACATTACTTCGATCAAAAATTTAACTACCCAAAACAACAATTTTTTCCTAAATATATATATTAAATAAAAAATTTAAATAATATTACTTTTAAAAAAATTAAATATTAAAAATAAGAATCTTTCCCAATATCATTAACTATTTTTAAAATTCTAAACCTAGAGTGAACTTTTTTAGCCTATAGAATTTTAAGTCAGATTGCTAATTACACTTTTAAAGTATGCCCTGATAAGTCAAAGATAGTTGAATAAACTTTAATGTATGTGATGATTTTCAAGAATCTCGTGAAAGGAGATTAAGAAAGATCTATGTGCTATATCTTTGGGGTTTCTTATGTCACTATGTAGTGTTTTTATTGATATTTCATGATTTTTTATTTATTTGAAGATTTTGGATAAATTAATATATTAAATAAATTACAATAATCTATTTATTATTTTTCTATCCTACTTTCATAATATTGGGCAAAAATAAGGGTGACATGGGATGAAATATGGGCCAAATTATATGACCGTTGGTGAGGGATAACGTTGTATTCACTTTTAGTACTTATTATTTTTCTATGTTACTTTGATAATACTGGGTAAATATTGGGCAAAGATAAGGGTCAGATAATCTCTCATAATAATAATTAGGCTAACATTTATGTTTATAGTGAAAACAACATATCATATTCTAAAGTGTTTTGATTATAAATATTATATTTATATTTAAAGTAATTTATTATTATTATGCGATGAAAGATTGTAAATAAATTTATTAACATCAATCTTATAAATAAAAAGTTGTGATTATTTATGTTATTAAAAAATCTTTTTAGTTGTATAAAATTTGAACTTTGGTCAACTTAAATGCCATAATGATCTCTTTCATAAACCACTAAATTTAACTTATAATTTCATTAAAGAAAACCTAAAATTTCTCTTATACTATGTAATGATAAGGATTATAAATGGAGTTACAAGGCCACCTCAATTTTGTATTGTAAACATGAAGCTTAGCTTCTAACAAGAGTTCTTGTTGGAAAGGCAGAGGATAAAAGACACAAAATAACACAAATAATTTACACACAAAACACACACAAGTTGCGACTCTTCTATTGATCACAAAAACTTCAACTTGAATACAATGAACCTAGTGAAGGGTATTTAAACTTTTTCGACTAACGACTCACCTAATATAACTTGACATGCACACACTTACCAAATTCATCTATCACATAACTAGACTTGACACAAAGCTCACTTAACTGACTCTCTACACATACAAAACTCCATGTAAGAGTTAAATAGATGTTTTAACACTTCCTCGTAATTATGACCGCTAAATTAAACATGACTCATGAAACTCAAACATGCCTATTGGTCTATGTCTCAGCTAGGCTTACAACACCCAAGTTTATTTTGTGAAACTCAAACACATCTTTTTCTAATGACTTAGTAAATATATCAGCGAGTTTATCACTATATTTACAGGGCTTCAAGTGAACTTCTCCATTGATCAGAAGTTCTCTAATAAAGTGATATCTAGTATCAATATGCTTGCTCTTTTTATGAAACACACTAATATGGATAGTGCGATCGCTGAGGTGTTTTCATAATATATTGTTGTTGAGCCTTGTTGTTTCTTTTTGAGTCCATCCAATTATCTTCTTAACCATACTGCTGGAAATATTGTTGATGTTGCTGCTATATATTTTGCTTCTGCTGATGATAGTCCCATAATAGGTTGTTTCTTAAATTTCCATGAAATGGCACCTGAACCAAGATGGAACACATAACTGGAAGTTCTCTTCCTATCATCGAAGCTACTGGAAAAATCACTATCCATAAATCCAATCAAATATTTCTTTTATGTACTTGCATACATTATGCCACAATCTTTAGTTCCTGCTATATATCTCAAAATTCGTTTTCGTACACTCTAATGTGTGTCTTTTGGAGTCTCCATAAATATGGAAACCAAAGTCACTCCTTGCATAATATCTAGTCTTGTAGTCATGAGATACATGAGGCTGCCAACCAATATTTTGAATAGATTTGGATTGACTTCTGATCCTTCATCATCCTTGCTTAACTTTGTACCTGTTGCAACTAGTGTAGGGAGAGGTTTGAAATTTTCCATCCTGATTTTTTTTAGCAAATCTAGCATACTTATTTTGTCAAATAAAAATTCATTTTTCAGATTGGTCAAATTCAATGGAAATAAAATATTTCGTGAGACTAAAATATGACATCACAAATTATTTCATCATGACTGTTTTAAATTCATCTAACTCAAGATCACCTGTACAAATCATGTCACCAACATATAAGAAAATAATCAAAATTTTCCCATGCTCATTTACCTTTGTGTACAAGGTAGGCTCAATTCTACTTCTGCAAAATCCATTCTTAATCATGTTGTTGTCGATTTTTCTATACCATGCTCTAGGTGCTTGCTTAAGTAAATAGAGCGCTTTGTTCAACCTGTAAATGTTATCTTATTTACCTTCAACTTCATAACCTGGAGGTTGTTGCACATACATTTCTTCTTCTAGAATTCCATTCAAGAAGGTTGATTTGACGTCCATCTGATATAATTTCTGCTTGTTCCAAGCTGATGTGGCTATAACTTCTCTTACAAAATCAAATCTGGCTACCAAATCAAACATTTCTCCAAAGTCTATTCCCGGATTCTTTGAGAATCCTTTTGCTACAAGTCTTGAATTAATTAAGTCAATTTCACCTTTTTCATTAAACTTTGTCTTCTACACCCACTTCACACTGATGATTTTTTATCGTTTGGAAAATTAACCAAATCCTAGGTATCATTCTTTTCAATAGCTTCAATTTCTTCATCCATGGCTTGCACCAAATTTTGATCTATGATTCCTTCTTCAAACGAAGAAGGTTGGAATGAAAATAATGCAAAAATTGAACTAACATCCAGATCACCATAATATCTTTCAAAATTCTCATCTTTCTCTTACCATTACTTGATTCATCACCTAATTCGATGATGGGTGAATTCTGGTCTATTGATCTGCTTGAAGATCCATGCTGCTCTGAAAATCTTGGAGTCCTTATGGTATGATTCTCTTCGGTGTCTTCTCTTTTGATTGTTTCCGCTCCTTATCTTCTACACCATCCTCTTCCATCAATGGTTCTTGTGCATCAACTATTTTGTCTACAGTCACACTCCATGAATCTCATTCTTTGAACACATCTCTGCTAATTATGGTCTTCTTGGTGACAGGGTTATATCATTTGTAAGCTTTTGAATACTCACTATAACTAGTAAATATGCATTTTTTTCTTTTATCATCAAATTTTCCTCTTATATACTTAGGTACATGTGCATAGGCTACACATCCAAAAACTCTGAGATGAAATACGTTGCATGACATACCTGACCATGCTTCTTCTGGTACTTTTTTCATCAAACTTTTTGTAGGTGATATGTTTATCACATAAACAACACCTACAATTTCTTCTCCCCAATACTCATTAGACAAGTTTCTTCCTTTCAACATGCTCCTTGTCATGTTAATATTTTTTTTGTTCTTTCTCTCAACTACACGATTCTTCTGCCATGTGTACCTGGTTGTAAGAAATCTTTGGATTCCATGTTGTTTGCAATAATCATGGAATGCCTTTGAATAATATTCTTCACCAGGATTTGATCTCAATACCTTGATCTTTTGATCACTTTGGTACTCTTCTAAGGCTTTGAATTCTTTGAACTTTGTAATAGTTTCAGACCTCTACTTCAACAAGTAAACCCAAGTCTTTCTGCCATAGTCATCAATACAAGTGAGGAAGTAGCAACTTCCACCAATCGACTATGTTCTCATAGGTCCACACAAGTTTGTATGCACCAGCTGAAGAGGTTGTCTTGCTTTGTATGCAAGACCCTTTGGAAAAATTTCATAGTGTTGCTTTCCCAAGATGCAACACTCACAAGTACTAGAAATTTCTTTGATGGAAGGTAATCTTCTGACCATCTGTTTGTGTTGAAACAATATTAAACCAGAAAAGTGCAAGTGTCCAAACCGAAAGTGCCATAACAAATAATCATTAGAACATGCAATAGTAAAAAAACTAGCAGAATTACTATAATTCATAATCAAAAGAAATACTTTGTTTCTCTCCATCTGCACCTTTTCTATTAGTTGTTTGCATGATGGATTATCATAAATAAAACACTCTTGTCCCTAAAATATAACTATGTATCAATTGACCAATAGTTATCAAATTTTGAGACCATAAACATAATATAACTTTGATATTGTCTTTGGCTCCCCCTGCTTGGTTAGAATGTTGACTACTCATTTGCCATCTACATCCATAGTTTTTTCAGTCCCCAAATTTACCTCCATTTTCACATATTGATCCAAATTTGCAACCAAATTCTTATTGTTTGTCACGTGGTTATTGCAACCACTCTCTAATAGCTACACATTATCAGAAGGTTCATGAATGTTATGGAAAGTTGGGAACATAGAGTTAGTATTCTCTGTAGTAACATTAGCTCTCTGATTTCCTTGATCAACTATCTTCTTCCTGCAATCACGGGCATAGTCACCAAATTTATTACAATAATAACATCTAACCTTTGATTTGTCAAAGCTTTGGTTATTGTTGAAGCCTCTGTTGTTTCTTCCACTTTCATGTTCATGCTATTCTCGACCATCTGCCTGACCACCATATCTTTCGCCTTGTCTTCTGCCTCTTGATCTACCTCTTGCCTCGACCTCTTGAAATAAAAAATTGAATTTTGAAAGAAATTTCTAAAGTGGAATCCTTATTTATATCTATCCTTGCCTCATGTGATAGAAGTGATCTCATAAGCTCATCAACTGTCAGTGTTACCAAATATTTGGCTTCTTCTATGGCTGCTACCACAACATCAAACTTCGTAGACAAATATCTAAGGACCTTCTCAATCACTGTTCAATTTTTAATATCTTCACCATAAATTTTTAACTGATTTACGACAGACATGACCCGATTCATGAAAGAATCGATGTCCTCTATCTCCTTCATCTGTAGACTTTCAAAATATCTCCTATTATTCTGCAATTTAACAATATTGACTTTGGCCATACCTTGATAGTTTGTCGTCAAAGTTTCCCATGTTTCCTTTTCTTAAGACGTTATCATAATCTTCTAGAACACTGATCGATCTAGTCACTGCTGAATAAGAAGCAATGCTTGTGCATTCTTTCTTTTATGTTTCTTCCATTGTTCGCTCTCTGCATTGGTGAGAACTCGTTCTTCTGCTTCACTCTGAGGTTCTGCAAACCCAAACTTTAAATGATCCCAAACATCATGCATCTTCAACATGGTCTCCATTTTAATGGCCCACACATCAAAATCCTTCCCTGTGAAAGAAAGAAGTTATGGCTAAAAACTAAATATTGTCATCTTTCATTAAAAAAACTCACTTATAACCCCTAAATTTCGCCTTTTAAAAACTTTTCAAAGCTCTTCAAAAAAAACTTTATATAAATTTTTGTATATAATCTCTTTGAATAAAACCCTAATTTATTTCTTTTTATATAATAACTCTTTTATAAAAAAAATTATATATAAAAAAACACATTTTCTAATAAGCTCCCTTTTTGTTACATATAACCCTTTTTAAAATCCTTTTATACCTCGTCATTTTATAATCAAGTGGCCTCTTAATTTTAAAAAATATCAAACTTTTCAAAAAGGTTGTTGCGGGCTTGCGCACCGTGGAAACCTAAATTATGACAGATTTGAAGTTTCACGATATGTGCGCAGTTTTTAAGGTCCGGACATGTGCAGTTTTTGTACTAAAAACATCCAAACCTATGCATTCTTTAACAGTCCGAAGTTTTTGTTAAAAAACAACTTTATAGTATTTTTTTCTTCGCTTTCTTTTTATTGACTATGCGGGTTCCACGGATCTTGTATAACCAGAATAATTCACACACAAAATACACAGGAGCTGTGATTCTATATTGATCACACAAACTTCAATCCAAATACAATAAATTTGATGAAAGGTATGTAAATTTTTTGACTAACAACTCACTTAATATAACTTGACATGTACACACTTATCGAATTCATCTATTACATAATTCAACACTCATTTAAATGACTCTTTAAACTTACAAATTAATTAACTATTTTAACAATTCTAGGTGTTTAAATTTAGAAAAATGCTTAAAAAATTGATATAAAATGCAACTAAAAAATAGACTACACTCCATTGTTAATTGAAGGTGGACGCTAGATTTGAATGACAATCACATGCCCGAAAGCAGTAAAAGAGGAAGAGGAATTTGAATTTGACATGCACGTATATAATAAAAAATTGAAATATTTTAGAACATGATATCAACGGAATTTGACATGCGCGGTTATTATAATTTCATAAAAAATAGAAATATTTAAGAACATAACATTTGATGTTCAAAATGGTTTTATTTATTCGGGATGTTTTTCTATTTTAAAATTTTTTCGATATTAATTTAAAAATCTATTGGAGGAGAAAATATAACATAAATATTTGATGATTAGGAAGATTTATATTTTAAATGAATCTAACATTTAAATTTTAACATAATGTAAATATGTTTATTTGAAAATTATATATATATATATATATATATATATATATATATATATATATATATATAATTAATTTTTTATTTAAAAAATAATATTTAAAACAACACAAAGATATGAATTAGAGAGAGCATGGAGTGAGGAGAAGGGGATAGGAGAGTAGCTAAGTGGATTTAATTTGTAATATGTGTTAGGTATATTGTATATTATCAAGAAGTTTTGTATATTTGATAATATAAATTTAATGTATTATTTAAAATAATTTTATAGCATAAGTCTAATGATTTTAGAAATTATGAATTTTTTTTATGTTTCATAAAACATAATTTTAATGATGGTTTATTTTGTTTATATATTTATGTTTATGTTAAAGTTTAAAGATTATATTTAAAACAAGAAAATAATAATAATATGTGATTTAAAGCAATTGTATTACTTAACTATAATAATAAATAGAACACATTGAATAATGAGTTAATGAGTTGTCATTAAGGGGTTATTAGATATAGTTATCTATTTTTTTTTAGAATTGTTGTCATAAAAATTCATGTAATTTAGACATTAGATTTCTTAATTTTTATTTCTTTTATATTTGGGAGGAACCTAATAACTATGAGATTTATGGTATGTCTTTCTCTTTAAACTGATTAGCAAACAAGTGGATTGCGATTTAAATGGATCTAAGTTTACCATGGTGTACACTCGGAAACAAAAGTCATGAATATAATAAAATTTAACAAAATCAAGATGAGAATGTGTTTAGAGGAGGAAAATTTGATTTTCAACTTTCACATACAATTTAAAGATTGATAATTGAATCTTTATCTTGAGAAATCTATTTCTACCTAGCTAACTCATCCAATCAGATTGAATCTTCACCAATTTGGTAATTGAATCTTCATCTTCAATTAATAGATAAATTTATTTCTCCCCATCAAACTCATCTAAACAAATTGAATCATCACCCTCAATTAAAAGAGAAATTTGTTTCTAACCATCAAACTCAATCAAGTAAATTATATTCATAGTGAGTTAAAAGAGAAATTTATTTCTTCCCATCAAACTCATCCAACAATAGTGGTTTTAAAAGTGATTTATTCTTCACCAACTACTATTATTTTTAAATACCTCCAACAACCTCAATTAAAAGAGGAATTTATTTATGTCCATCAAACTCAATCAACTAAATTATATTCATCCTAAGTTAAAAGAGGGATTTATTTCTGCCCATCAAACTCATCCATCAACTGTTTTTTAAAAGAGAAATTTATTTATGTCCATCAAACTCAATCAACTAAATTATATTCATTCTAAAGTTAAAAGAGGAATTTATTTCTGCCCATCAAACTCATCCAACCACATTTTTTATAAAAGTGATTTATTCTTCACCAACTACTATTATTTTTAAATACCTACAACACCCTGAATTAAAAGAGAAATATATTTCTTTCCATCAAACTCAATCAACTAAATTATAATCACGAAATACTATTATTTTTAAATACCTACAATACCCTCAATTGAAAGAGCAATCTATTTTTGTCCATCAAACTCAATCAACTAAATTATATTTATCCTTACTTAAAAGAGAAATGTATTTCTACCCAGCAAAACTCATCCAAAAACTGTATTTTTAAAAATGATTTATTCTTCACCAACTACCATTATTCATTCTCAGTTAAAAGGTGAATTTATTTCTACCCATCAAACTCATCAGACAACTTTTTTTTTAAAAGTGATTTATTCTTCACCAACTACCATTATTCATTCTGAGTTAAAAGATGAATTTATTTCTGCCCATCAAACTCATCCAACAACTGTTTTTTTAAAAGTGATTTATTCTTCACCAACTATCATTATTTTAAATCCCTGCAACACCATCAATTAAAAGAGAAATTTATTCCTGTCCATCAAACTCAATCAACAAAATTATATTCATCCTGAGTTAAAAGAGGAAATGATTTCTGCCCATCAAACTTATCCAACAACTGTTTTTTTTAAGTGACTTATTCTTCACCAACTACTATTATTTTTAAATACCTGCAACACCTTCAATTAAAAGAGCAATTTATTTCTTTCCATCAAACTCCAACAACTAAATTATATTTATTCTCAGAGGAATTTATTTCTGCCCATCAAACTCATCCAACAACTCTTTTTTTAAAGTGATTTATTCTTCACCAACTACTATTGTTTGTAAATACCTGCAACATACAATGATTGCAGTGGATTTTTATCTACCATTTATCATAATATAATTACAATTGAATTTAAAAAACAATTATCTTGCAAAGATCTTTTTTATAACCAATCCATTATCTAAATATTTTTTTTTCAAAATTATTAATTAAAATGTTTTTCCTTCACTCTGAAACTATTTCAAATTAACATAAAATTTGAGTAAAAGGATAAGCTCCCAACCTATTAAATTATTATGAAAAAACTACTCAAACACTAATCATATTTTTGCATTCAAGAGAAGACATGTAATTTTACATACTTGTAAGACTAACAACAAGAACCTTCATGATTTCTCTTAATGAGCGTCAAGAGATGAGCATGCTTTTCACTAATGTCAGCGAGCTCTGCTCTTGTGGATTCTAGATCCGCCTTTGTGGAATCTAACTGCGATTGTACCTCTGTTATTTGTCTTTTGAGATCATTGATTACACCTACATGTTGGAATAATTCCAACTGCCCGATCAAGTTGCAGGCGGCAACAAATCAGCTCAGCGCGCAGGATGGAGGCAGCGTGGTGATCAGCTGCAGGCAGGAGCGGGCGAACAGGTTGATGGCGCAGGTTATCGCGACGGCTAGTTGACAGCAATCGACGGTTTATGGGGGGTCAAACAGCGCGGCAGTTAACCGCAAGCCACCCCCCCGCAGTTGACTGGCCGATCTCGGGTTGACCACCGATCGACGACTGATATTTAGTGCGGGGGGTCACCCATTTGATGGGTACGGCCAAAATCATACCCCCCGCAACCACCAAGGCTGTGGTGGCTCCGCCACATGCGCCCACCGCACCACCGTTCCGCCACCACCGCATAAAAAATTGCCGCTGCCAGCAAATCAAATTTGCCATTAATTTTTTTTAATTGTGCTGACAGATTTTTAATGCCATTTATGGATTTTTTCAAGCGGTGATAATTCTGGGCAATTTTGTCAATGAAAGACATTAATTGTTTTAGATATTTTTTTTGTAATTTATATAGATATGCACAGCAGTGCGTTAGATTTTTTTTTAGTGAGACAGAACAGAATGTAATACGCACAGCAGTTTTTTTTTAAAAAAAAGACAGAGAGAGTGCAGATTTAAAATTATACACATATAATTTTATACAGAGAGTTAATTAGGAATAATACGTAGGTGTATATTTTAAAACATGTTGGAGTTGTTTTTAAATAGACAGAGAGCTGTTTATTTTTACAGAGAGAGACAGTGAATTGGAAATTCACAGCAGATTTTTCTGTGTGAGACAGAGAAGTTTTTTTGTTTTGGAACTGTGCTTAGAAGCAGTCCAGCAACAGTTTATAATTCCTCTGCAGTGAGGAAAGATTGTAACAAGTTTTTTTTTAATAGAATATTTTTATGTGAAAATTCTGTCACTGTGTATGCAAATTTATTTCTCTGTGTTAAAGAGGAAGAGTTCTGGAATTTTTCAAATTTCCAACATGGTATCAGAGCCAATCCAGGCTATTTGAAGGTCAAATACGCTGAAGGAACAGAGTTCGTTTTTGCAGCAGCCTCTCCAGCAGAGTGAAGGTTCAGTCAAAAAGAATTCGAAGGTATTTCTCTATACAGTCTTTGTGTAATTGTTGCAGAACAGTAAGTTAATTAAAACACACAGTCAAGTGTTTTTATCATAGTTAGAAGTGCAGAATGGGAGGGTCAAGCACAAGTATGAGTTTGGGAAATGTCCATCTCCCACAATTCAATGGAAAAAATTATGACTACTGGTCAATAACTATGAGGGCTTTATTTGTCTCCCAAGAGTTATGGGAATTAGTTGAGGATGGCTTTGAAGAGCCAGCAGATGAAGCAGAGTTTTTAATGTTAAATCAAGCAGGAAGAGAACAGCTGAAGAACAATAGGAAGAGAGATGCCAAGGCTCTTTTATTCTTGTATCAAGCAGTGCATGAGAGTGTGTTTCCGAGGATAGCAGCAGCTAAGAAATCCAGTGAAGCATGGGAAACTCTCAAGACAGCTTATCAGGGAATGGAGAAGGTGAAGACAGCAAAACTTCAATTGCTGAGGAGAGACTTTGAGACTCTCTGTATGAAAGAGTCAGATAACATTGACTCATTCTTCACTCATGTGATTGGAATGGTTACACAAATCAGATCTCATGGAGAGACTCTTGAGGACAAGAGGATTGTGGAAAAACTCTTGAGGAGTCTACCCTCAAGATTCGATGTGATTGTCACCACCATAGAAGAGACAAGGGATCTCACAAAGTTTTCAGTGGATGAATTACATGCATCACTGATTACCCATGAACAGAGATTGAGTAGGAGTGAAAACTCATCTCTTGAGCAAGCCTTTAAGGCCCAGATGTCTTTCGTAAGAGGAAGAGGGCAAGGCAAAGGAAGAGGAAAAGGCAGAAGCCAGAACAGAGGTGGAAGGAACAGTCCAGCAAATGCTCAAGGAAGGGGCAGCAATCCAAATCAGCATCAAGGCCAAGGCAGCCAGCAAAGTGGACAGCAGAATGATCAAGGACAAAGGTATGATAAATCCAATGTTCAATGTTACAATTGTAAGAAATATGGTCATTATGCTAATGAATGTAGAAAGAAGAAACAAGACATGAGAAGTGGAACTAATGCAAATTTCACAAAAGAAAATAGCAGCCAAAGTAATCTGTTTTTAGTTTGTAACATGGCTGAAGAAAAGAATGAGGATATATGGTTTCTAGACTCCGGTTGCAGTAACCATATGACAGGAAACTTAGCAATGTTTTCTATGTTAGATGAAAGTGTGCAGTCACAAGTCACACTAGGAACTGATAGCAAAGTTTCTGTTATGGCAAAAGGAGATGTAAATGTTTTAACAAGATTAGGTGCAAGGAAAACCATAGCAGATGTTTATTATGTTCCAGGAATGAAGTGTAACCTCTTAAGTGTTGGACAACTTGTCCATAAGGGGTATAATGTTTTCTTTGATAATGATGTTTGTACCATCATGGATAAACCACCCAGCAAACAATGTATTGCTGAAGTGAAGATGACAAGGAACAAGATGTTCCCTCTCAGAATGAGAGCAGACTTGAAGAATGGTGAAGAGAAAGCAGCAGTTGCACAGGAGACTTACCAAAGCGAACCAAAAGATGATAATTGGTTATGGCACTTGAGATTTGGACATCTCAACTTTGGAGGTCTTAATTTATTGAACAGAAAAGGAATGGTAAGTGGTTTACCATTGATAGAGAAACCGGACAGCCTTTGTGAAGGTTGTATTCTTGGGAAACAACACAGAGAAAGTTTTCCTTCCGGAAAAAGCATAAGGGCAAAAGCACCCTTAGAGATTGTCCACTCATATGTATGTGGACCGATGCAAACTCCATCACTTGCTATCAGCCACTATGTGTTAACATTTATAGATGATTTTACAAGAAAAACTTGGGTTTACTTTTTGAAAAAGAAAAGTGAAGTGTTTGAAAAATTCCGCAATTTCAAAGCACTTGTTGAGAATCAGAGTGGGCTGCATATCAAAGTCCTTAGGACTGATAGAGGAGGTGAGTATATATCTAAAGATTTTCTACGTTTTTGTAGAGAAAATGGTATTCATAAACAATTTACAACTAGATATACTCCGCAGCAAAATGGAGTAGCCGAAAGGAAGAACCGAACCATAATGGACATGGCGAGGAGTATGTTAAAGGCAAAGCATTTGCCTAATGATTATTGGGCTGAAGCTGTACATTGTGCAGCTTACATCTTGAACATGTGTCCTACAAAAGCAGTCATGAACAAAGTGCCGGAAGAGGCATGGAGTGGCACAAGGCAAAGTGTCACACACATGAAGGTTTTTGGATGTGTAGCTTATGCACACATTCCGGATCAGCTAAGAAAGAAGTTGGACAGCAAGGGGGAGAAATGTATTTTCATTGGATACAGTGAGGAATCCAAGGCCTACAGGTTATATAACCCATCCAACAAGAAGTTTCTTGTGAGCAGGGATGTTCAGTTCATTGAAGAGGAAGCTTGGGATGGAAGCATAGAGAAAACAGTGAATGTAAAACACTGTTTATCTCATGATGAGAATGATGATGAGGTGGCTGAAATACATCCCCACACAGCAACACCAATACAAGGGCATCAAAGTACACCCTTGAGGAGAAATGAAGTGCTTCTCCAAGCACACCACAAGGAGGAAATTCAAGTGCTTCTTCAAGTACTTGTACACCTACTGTAAGAGGTAAGAAATTCAAAAGTTTGAGAGAGATTTATGAACAAGATATAACAAATGAAGGTATCAATTCTTTGTTTGCTTTATATTGTCATGTTGATGATCCTGTTCATTTCGAAGAAGCCATCAAGGATGAGAAATGGATAGAAGCTATGGATGAGGAAATAAATGCCATAGAAAGAAACAAAACTTGGGATTTGGTTGAACTCCCAAAAGGTAAAGATGTCATTGGTGTTAAATGGGTCTACAAGACCAAGAGTAATGCTGAAGGCAAGATAGAGAGACACAAGGCAAGGCTTGTCGTCAAAGGCTATAAGCAGAAGTATGGCATAGATTATGAGGAAACTTTCGCACCGGCTGCCAGAATGGAAACCGTGAGAGCAGTGTTGTCCATAGCAGCACAAAACAAATGGAAAGTTTACCAAATGGACGTGAAGTCAGCATTTCTGAATGGAGTGTTAATGGAAGAGGTTTACATTGAACAACCTCCCGGTTATGAAAAGAAAGGCCAAGAGCACAAAGTATGCAAGTTGAAGAAAGCTCTTTATGGGCTGAAGCAAGCGCCAAGAGCGTGGTACAGTAGCATAGATTCATATCTACTGGAAAATGGTTTTGAGAAGTGTGAGGGAGAACCCACCCTCTACATCAAGGAACAAGACGGTAAAATTTTAATTGTAGTCTTGTATGTTGATGATGTTATTTTTACAGGTAATGATGATTGCCTTATTGAACATTTCAAAACAGTCATGAAGGAAGAATTTGAAATGACTGATATGGGTTTGTTGAGATACTTCTTGGGTATAGAAGTAGAACAAGATGAAAGTGGGATTTTCATCTCACAGGCAAAGTATGTTAATGAGATACTTGAAAGATTTAACATGCAGGAATGCAAAGCAGCAATCACTCCAACAGTGATGGGATTAAAGCTCAGCAGAGAGGACAGCAGCAAGGATTTTGATCCTAGTTTATTCAAGAGCATAGTTGGCAGCCTTATGTATTTGACTGCAACTAGGCCAGATATTATGCATGCTGTTAGTTTGATTTCCAGGTTCATGGAAAAGCCAAAGGATGCACATTGGCAAGCAGCAAAAAGGATTTTGAGGTATGTTAAAGGTACTAAAAGATTTGGTATTTTTTATACTACTTCAGAATGTTCAGATTTAGTTGGATACACAGACAGTGATTGGGCTGGAAGTGTTGATGATCGGAAGAGCACTTCCGGTTATGTTTTTCACATGGGTTCAGGAGCCATTTCACGGGCTTCTAAGAAACAACCCATTGTAGCATTGTCTACAGAAGAGGTAAGGTGACAGCACACAAAGTAGCAGCGCAATGGGCAGCTTTTAAAGTAAAAGTTGAGAAGCTTATGTCAAGAATGTAAAAGGGACAAGGAGATTTTGGGGACAATAGTCACCCTTTATCGTCAGTAAATTCTCAGTTTTCATAAGGAGAATCTGTATAATATGACACCAAGTTTCATTTCATACGTGAATTGGTTAGCAATGGAGAAATCGTTTTGCAGCATTGCAGAACAGAGGATCAGTTTGCAGATATCCTCACAAAGCCACTTGCGCAGAAAAGTTTTGAACATTTCAGAAAATTCTTGGGTATGCAAGAAAACCCAGCAGTTGAAATTAAGGGGGAGTGTTGGAATCTATCAACTCATTTCGATTGTTGCAAAGCAAGAACAAATCACCAAATAAGGCAGATGAGGCAGGTTATGGTGACTGCAAATTATGGAGCTACGAACAAAGCTGATGGCGCAGTTATCGCGGGATTTTCGCTATTGACAAGAATTGTTGCCACGGTCAACATGGTAGCTAACCGCAAGCCACCGTCGATCGCTCTATCTCGTTGACCACCGATCGACGTTACCGAGGATGAAGAGTGGGAATACCCATTGATGGAAATGCCAAAATCATACCCCCAACCACCAGTGCCGGTGGCCCACACATGCGCCCACCGCACCCGCCTGCTCACAACACCGCATAAAATTGTCGTTTAAAGAAATCAACATATTAATTTTTTTACCAAAGCGATTTTACCATTTATGTGATTTTTCACAAATGATAATTCTGGGCAATTTTGTCAATGAAAGACATTAATTGTTTTAGATATTTTTTTTGTAATTTATATAGATATGCACAGCAGTGCGTTAGATTTTTTTTTTAGTGAGACAGAGCAGAATTAAAATCAAGCACAGCAGTGCGTTAGTTGATTTTTTGGAAAAAGACAGAGAGAGTGCAGATTTAAAATTATACACAGCAGTGTTAATTTTTTTTTATACAGAGAGCAGAATTAAAAATACACAGAGGTGTATATTTTATAAAAACACAGTGAGTTGTTTTTAATAGACAGAGAGCTGTTTATTTTTTTAGAGACAGAGAAGAGTTTCTGGAACTGTGTTTTGTAACAGTCCAGCAGTTGTAAATCCCTCTGTGACAGAGGAAGAACTTGTAAACAATTTTATGGAATAAAATTTGTGTTATAGAGTTAAAATTCTGTTACTGTGTATGCAAATTTTTAAATATTTCTCTGTGTTAGAAGAGGCAGCTTTATTATTCTGGAATTCTGAAAATTCCAACATGGTATCAGAGCCAATCCAGGCTATTTGAAGGTCAAATACGCTGAAGGAACAGAGTTCGTTTTTGCAGAAGCCTCTCCAGCAGCGTGAAGGTTCAGTCAAAAGAATTCGAAGGTATTTCTCTATACAGTCTTTGTGTAATTGTTGCAGAACAGTTAGTAAATTAAAACACACAGTCAAGTGTTTTTAAATCATAGTTAGAAGTGCAGAATGGCTGGTTCTAGCACAGGTATGAGTTTGGGAAATGTCCATCTCCCACAATTCAATGGAAAAAATTATGACTACTGGTCAATAACTATGAGGGCTTTATTTGTCTCCCAAGAGTTATGGGAATTAGTTGAGGATGGCTTTGAAGAGCCAGCAGATGAAGCAGAGTTTTTAATGTTAAATCAAGCAGGAAGAGAACAGTTGAAGAACAATAAGAAGAGAGATGCCAAGGCTCTTTTCTTTTTGTATCAAGCAATGCATGAGAGTGTGTTTCCAAGGATAGCAGCAGCCAAGAAATCCAGTGAAGCATGGGAAACTCTCAAGACAGCTTATCAGGGAATGGAGAAAGTGAAGACAGCAAAACTTCAGTTGCTGAGGAGAGACTTTGAGACTCTCTGTATGAAAGAGTCAGACACCATTGACTCATTCTTCACTCATGTGATTGGAATGGTCACACAAATCAGATCACATGGAGAGACTCTTGAGGACAAGAGGATTGTTGAAAAACTCTTGAGGAGTCTACCCTCAAGATTCGATGTGATTGTCACCACCATAGAAGAGACAAGGGATCTCACAAAGTTTTCAGTGGATGAATTACATGCATCACTGATTACCCATGAACAGAGATTGAGTAGGAGTGAAAACTCATCTCTTGAGAAAGCCTTTAAGGCCCAGATGTCTTTCGGAAGAGGAAGAGGGCAAGGCAAAGGAAGAGGAAGAGGCAGAAGCCAGAATAGAGGTGGAAGGAACAGTCCATCAAATGCTCAAGGAAGGGGCAGCAATCCAAATCAGCATCAAGGCCAAGGCAGCCAGCAAAGTGGACAGCAGAATGGTCAAGGACAAAGGTATGATAAATCCAATGTTCAATGTTACAATTGTAAGAAATATGGTCATTATGCAAATGAATGTAGAAAGAAGAAACAAGATATGAGAAGTGGAACTAATGCAAATTTCACAAAAGAAAATAGCAGCCAAAGTAATTTGTTTTTAGTTTGTAACATGGCTGAAGAAAAGAATGAGGATATATGGTTTCTAGACTCCGGTTGTAGTAACCATATGACAGGAAACTTAGCAATGTTTTCTATGTTAGATGAAAGTGTGCAGTCACAAGTCACACTAGGAACTGATAGCAAAGTTTCTGTTATGGGAAAAGGAGGGAATTTTTGCTCCTTTTGGAGACTCGCGATACATGGACAGACACTGAATATTTGCAATAAAACCAAGAAAAGCGTCACAACAAACCTAACCCTCCCCTGCGTTCTCCGGCTGGTGGAAATTCCATTCCTCGATCTCATCTTCAACTCCCTCGCCTTCCTTTCTTCCTCCAAGTGTATGAGTATGAGAACGGAAGACACAACAGACATCAAGAACGCCGAAGCCAGGTTGCATGGACCCAAATATTTATAATAAATTAATAAAAAACCCATCAGAATATTTATTTATTATCAACATCAATACTTTATCAGATACTTAATCGTCTTTGGTGAACAATAAAAATGATATTTATTATCAAAATTAATAAAATACAAATCTATCAGAATATTTATTACCAACCAATGATATCAGCATCATATATCCCATCAAATCTGATTATTTAATTTAATTTGGAACGAAGCAATGATATCAGCATCATATATCCCATTAAATATGATACACTATGTACACTAGCCTCATCTCTTCTTGAAGTAATTCCATTGGATAAACATTCTTGATCATAGGTAGAATCAAGAATTTATGATACTTTTAAAATCCTCCCACCTAGATACTAGAGGACCATTTATAGCCTAAGGGTTTCCATATGGATTTCCCACTAGGTCAGGTTATGGCCCTGTAATTTTAAACAAGAAAATGAAAATTCCAGTTCCTCATCTATATGGTGAACAATAAAGTAAACATATTACTATTGGAACACTTGATTTAGTTTCAAAGCATCGATATCACCTTGATACTACCTGAATTCCACCTTTAATTCCATCTTGAAGAGGAAATATGAATGGTTCATGGCACTCAAAATCGATTACTCTTTTTTAGGTTCATTTCTGGAATCATTTGGTTCTTCCAAATCCCTCAATTTTCCCTTTTATATGACCTCTAAGTTAGAACCTCTATCTTATCTAATTCTAAACTTGCTTTCTAGAGCTGTCATCAGGAGTTTCATATTACAACAAATATCTATGACCTACAGTTCCAACCTCGACAATCTCTTCGTTTCCCAATCTTGAGGGTTATTATAAAAAAATTAGTTGGCCATGGCTATGGTTTTATGGGTTCTTCCTCAAATGGTTTCTTCTATCTTCTAAAACTTCCCACAAAAGCCCAAAGAAACATGCTCTTATACCCATATGATCTATAAAGTACCATGATTATTCCCATAGATCATTTATCACAATAAATCTATTAAAATAAATTGAAACCTCTAGCATGAAGGGTTAATTTATTTAGATTATAAATCTATTATTATTTATTTTATTGGTTATTCATGCAATACATAAAATGTGGAAAATATAGACTAGTGAAATATAGGCACACACCGATAAAAATGAAAATAAATATATGATTTTGGAAAAAATTTCTGAAAAAAACCTAGTTGGAATGTAAGGTTTCTCTGATATCTTTTGTTTATAATGGAAATAATGCAAATACAAATGAGAAGGTTGCTTGAGACCTACACTCAAAATCGATTACTCTTTTTCGGGTTTTTTTCTAAAATCCTTTGATTATTCCTAATCCCCCATTTTTCTCTTTGATATGACCTCTCAATTAGAACCTCTTTCTTCTTTGATTCCAAACTTGTTTTTGAGAGATGCCATAAGGAGGTTCATATTACAACAAATATCTATGACCTATACTTCTGAATCACTCCTTTTCCAAATCTTGAGGGTTATTACAAATAGATTAGTTGGTCATGGCTAGGGTTTTATGGGTTCCTATTCAAATTCTTTCTTGTATTTATGGTTTTATGGGTTCCTGTTCAAATGATTTCTTGTATCTTCTAAAATTTACCACAAATTCCCAAAGATACATGCTATTATACCAATATGATATGTAAAGTACCATGATTATTCCAATAGATAGTTTATCCCAATAAATATACGAAAATAAATTGAAACCTCTAGCACGAAGGGTTAATTAACTTAGATTATAGATATTATTATTGATTTTATTGTTTATGCATAAAATGTTGAAAATATAAAATAGTAAAATATAGGAACACACTCGTAAAAATGAACACCAATATATGCTTTAAGAAAACCTTTCTGAATAAAGCCTAGTTGGAAGGTAAGGATTCTCTACTCTTTTTTTAGAATGGAAATAATGCAAATACAAAGGAGAAGGTAACCTGAAACCTATATACCATGGGATACTACAAAATACAAACCCACCTCTATTTTTCTCTCTCTCTATAAAATCTCAACTAGTTTACTGTACTATATAAAAAATGCACTCAAATAGAATGTAACTATTTTTCCTCCTAGTGGCCTATTTATAACACAACTCGATATCAAAATGGTGTTAGGTTTGAATTCTTCAACTCTCAAATACATTTACAAATTTTACCCTTCTATATTTTTCTTCATAGTCTTTACATGGATATCCCATTTTTCATTAGTAACGAGGCCGATGTGGCATCCTATTGAATATGGTGGATATATAAATAAGGTCAAGTTTAGAGTGGAATATATGTTTTACATACACACTCCATTTCATGTCATTTTTTCATTATTGGAAAGGAATTTTATTACAAAATATCTCCTAGCTATCTGGAATAAATGATATTTTTTGGACCCGATTTTTTTTTTTTTTTCCTCAAACTACCTCTAGAAGGTTTCAGACCCCATTTTGAAAAGAATTCCATAATAGGTTTAAGAAGGAGGTGGGTTCCTCCATTGAGGTTGGAGCCTAGATCAGGTTGGAGCTTGCTTATTATCAAGGTTGGTGCCTCAATCAGGTTCTAGCATACAATAAGTTGTTTCTTGCACACTTTCGAGGTTGGCGCCTTTATAAAGTTGTAGCCTACCACAAGTGTATACATGCATATTTTGGGGTTAGGTGCCTGGAGGAAGTTGGTGCCTGCAAATCTATATAATGAATTGAAGAAGAAGAAGAAAATATATATTTTGTGATTTTCTCACATATGGGTTTCCACATCAAATATTGTGTCTTCATGTGTTGATGTGATGGCTTCTTGATGTCTTATTGATGTGATGATAACTTCATGATGAATTTATTTATTTATTGATACACTACAAATTTTTGTGATTGATTGGTACTTGAATATTTGTTAATAAAAATTTGTGAAATGGTTAAATTTCTCTCACATTGATTCATCCCCAATAACAAATTTTCATACTTTCATAAGGATATTGGATTATATTAAAATGGTATCCACTCTATATGCAATGTATCATGGAGCCTCTATTGGATTCAACCATGATACAACTTCAACTCAATCATTGTCTAATCATGTAGAGTGAAAAACCTATAGTAGCCTAGTTTAGTGGATATGGAAATGGGTAATAATAGATGGTATTTCCCTTGGCAAAAACTTCATGTGGGTTGCATCACTCCCATCACCTCTCATATTTCCATCTAGCACTTGATTTTTGGGTATATATCTCTTATTTTAATCAATAAAAGGTAGTATTAAATGTTACTATATAGGCATGGAAAAAAATATCGATATTTATTATAGTAGAAAAACTTTGACTGGTGAATCCATCAATCTATGATGCACGTTTTGGTAAGGGAGGTGGGTGAAAATTATTTTCACAAACCCTTGATCTAACTAATTTTCATGTGTTTAATTGAGTCTTTAAGTATTTCATCCAATCACTATATGAGTTTTGTAACAAGGGTTCATATTAGATCCAATAGACCCTTAATAGAGCTCTTTTGCATGGTTAATTAAACCCCTCAAATAAGGTATAGATCTTGATCAAGTGTTAGGGCCTCAATAGAGGGTAAAAGTGTGTTTTAATCCTATACACATTGACCTTATTTCATTTTCCACCAAGTACAAATGCTCAATTTAACCATAACTCGGTCTAGCTTTCATTGATTGACTTGGTTGAGCCGATTGGAGAGACGTAGGATATTTATTTTCAAAAATAAATTTAAAATTAGTGCAATAAAATTTTAAATATTTTGGTTAAAATTTTATCAATCAACAAAATTTGTTGTAATGATTTTTAACCAACCATGTATTTGTGAGAAAAAATGCTATATTTATTTTACAATCCAATGGGGATTAAAAATGATCCATTATTAGATGGTGGAAGATAAAACCCACAATGCAAATGTTTTCATTTTTTTTTTTGGCTTAGGTAAAGATAATCAGTCAACAATATTTATGTTGTTGATTTAGTTTCCAAGAATAAATGCAATCTGTTTATTTATATATATATATATATATATATAAGCTAAATTAAAATGAGTGTATGTAGCCTTATTTTGATATTTAACTTTTAATTATACATTAATTAAGTTTTAGGTATTTTAAATGTAGAATCATGGATAGCCTAACATGTTAGGTATATAAACATGTGTTCAAGAATTACATTTTTTTTGTAAAATATACGTCAAACTTATTAATATAATTTTTCTTAATTTGATTAATATAGTTAAACATTTAAAAATTACCCATACAAAAGAGGACTCTTCAAATAGATATACATGACTTGTATTTTAAGGATATATTCATATCAAAATTCTCTTTTTCCTCACATGAACATTCCATCTCTTTCGCCACAATCATATATAAATATAAAAAAAATCAAGTAAATTAGCAAGAAAATTTTATCCAATTTATTAGAGTTTGAGATTTGAACCAAAGAAGTCAAAAGACTTGCCATCACAACTTAGTTTAAAATTAAGTAAATTAGCAAGAAAATTTCATCGAGTTTATTAGAGCTTGAGATTTGAACCAAGAATTCAAAATACTTGCCATCACAACTTAGTTGTTGGAAGAAGGGAAATGAGTGAAATGACGCGTTGAAAGTGCTTTAATGGGAAAAAGGTAATTGGAACATATTTGGATGGATATGGTTCTCCTAGAATGTGAAGTTTCTATCAAGAGTTTGAAATAAAAACTCATTGAGAAATTGGCTCCTCTCCTCCTAGGTAATTGAATTGATTTCCTTAAATTTAAAGGATGTTGTATGTTGAATAAGAGATAATGTATGGAAGTGGCTTATTAATTCAAAGATTTCGTTTTTATTTTCTCTAAATTTAGAGCAATTATAGTATTCACTTATCTTAAGAGATTTTGTATCAAGTTGTCATTTGGTCGGAAGAAAATAATTCACCACTTACCTTGTAATATACCTTGATATTTTAGCTAAATTGATGACAAAACAAGAGAGTTTAATACCTACTATTTCTTTAAAAATCTACATATATATAATCATACAAAATAATTTGTTTTACGTTTATTCTGGATAAGTTAATCGTGTTGGTTAGAGTAATAGAAAGAAAATGATGTTTGAAGAACTTCATCAAATTGTGAAGGTGGAAACCTTGGTCTAACTTATGCAAAGATACATTAATTTCAGAGGGAAAAGGGCATGGAATGGTAGCAATACATTAGGGAAGTGTTTAGGCATTATATAGTTATATATTTAAGGGTATCATTGGCTTTGGGATGCCGAATTGTATAAGTCACTCTCTTGTTGATTCCTACAAAGAAGACCATACAAAAACAAACTAATATTATGCAATGCAACTAAATTTTTTATGGTATCAATTCATGTGAATTTATTTATATGAAACCACATTTATTTCCAACATTTATTCATATGAAAACTATTTCCAACATTTATTTATATGAAACCACAAGTTTATGCTCATCAATGTGAAGGTCCTCTTCAATATATATATATATATATACTTGGCACAAAGTCATAAACAATAAGGCATTCCTTTCAATATGCATACTAGCTAATAGAGTGTAGTGAGATGGTAATTGTTGTACTTAATACATGGCCATTGACACTAGTGATATTGAGAGAATTCTCTTTTATTTTTATTGAATAGAATTTGAAGCCTTAAGTATTTTATCTTCTCTTGACAAATATATTTCTTAGTATATCATGAGATATCTCAGCTTTGGTATCAACTTGTTTATAGCTAGACAAACCCTCAAAGACTCCATTCCAAAAATTAAAAGCATTGGTCATGTTGTTTCATTTTTTGGTTATAAAAATATTCGAAACAACAATAATGTTTTTAAAATAAAGTTTTTAATTCATTTCAGTTCCCGTCTTAAATATTGCATGACAAAACCTTTGAGATATCTAATGAAAATGTTAGCTTCCAACTAAGGAAGATGAATAATAAGTTTAATTATGGTTGTAGAAGAGTAATTAAGTTGTCATGTGCTTTCTCACACAAGTAAATATTCAATGTAGACTCTTAACTAAATGAAATGCACTCCTAGCACTTAACAATTACTTTATCTCTCTCATTCACATGGGAATCCCACTAAAATTTGAGCATTCCTTGGATATGAATATGACTAGGGATTTTTTTATCTTCACATTTGTTGCATAGTCGAGAAACCTATTCATGACCTTATTTATTTTATTTCACATTAATATAGGAACTGGAAGCAATTAGATATTATTTTGAGTGGAAATTGTACTTTGAAACTCTCCTTACCGATCTTCTTACTCGATTCAACTCAATGCACACAAAATAATTATTTTGTAAGCATATTATAACATCATAATATTATTAAAAAAACAACCATAACAACAAAATGATCATGACTAGACTAATTTTGATGCACCACATTCATTAATGGAACATAATAAAAATATCAAAATTTAATTTATAAAGAAAAGGTAAAATAAGATTAAAAAGAGCATGAAACACTATTACAAAATTTATCCTTCAATTCACATCTAGTTCCATGCATCTATGATCATAACTATCTCTTAGTTTTCCTCATATAGTGATCATTTTCTTAAAGTGTATCCAGAGGTTCTTGAATAGAGTCAACTTTCATTAGTTTTCAACATTGTTGTAGACTATGTACATCAATATGTTGAATTCCATTTAGCTCACCCAAAACTTTACTTGCATGGTTAGGGCATTGTGACTTTGACATCCAACAACATAAGTTATTTATTTACTCTTTCATTAGAGTTTATAAAAATATACTACTACTCATTGTATTTTGGAAACTTAACCTAATAAACCTTGCTATGACCTCTCCCCAGTAATATTCTCATTGAAAAACTCAAAATTATGTTATTTTTTCAATTTGTAAAGGTTTTCAAACTAGTGATCTAGGTAACTTTTCATGTGATTTTTCAAGGCTCTCCATATCCATTTTCATGTGCAATGGGACTATTATTGATTCATATTGACTTCATTTCTTTTTTCCTTTCCTAGGAGTCATAGATAACATATGAACTACTCTTCAATAAGTGGGATATATAACTAGTTGGTAAGATCATACTGGTGATCAATCATTCTGAGTCTTGGTGTTGTTTCCAACATAATTTTTTTTCTCTATAGAAGAAACCCATTTGTTATTAGTTATTATATATTGAAATCCCCTATATTTCTATCATGTAATCAAATGTGTTGATCCTTTTGTTGGACATCAACACCAACATCAAGAGAATATTTCTTATGTAGTTAGAGTTTGAGTTATAGAGGGGTGTGAAATGTATTGTATCATTTTCATAGAGTGGTGCCAAGGGAGGGCCAAACAAAGTTTAAAAACCAACATACAATACTAAATTGTTTTTTGTGGAGTCTGTATTAATGTCAATATTTAGTTTCATTTCTAAGACAACCCAGGTCACTCTATGGCCTATAATTTTTGGGTATTTTTCTTATACACAAGCCTCATCCATCATTTTGGGTTTGAACATCATCATTTGCTTTCACTAATGGCTAGGTAGAGCTTCCATGTACTTAAGAAGTACATTTGGTTTGCTGGGAAAGATACCAATGTTACTCCTTTCTTTTTGGACACTTTTATACACTATGTACACTAGCCTCATCTCTTCTTGAAGTAATTCCATTGGATAAAATTGTCCTCTACATTCTTGATCATAGGTAGAATCAAGACTCTATGATACTTTTAAAATCCTCCCACCTATATAGTAGAGGACCATTTCTAGCCTAAGGGTTTCCAGATGGATTTTCCACTAGGTGAGGTTATGGCCCTGTAATTTTAAACAAGAAAATGAAAATTCCAGTTCCTCATCTATATGGTGAACAATAAAGTAAACATATTACTATTGGAACACTTGATTTAGTTTCAAAGCATCAATATCATATTGATACTACATGAATTACACCTTTAATGCCATCTTGAAGAGGAAATATGAATGGTTCATGGCACTCAAAATCGATTACTCTTTTTTAGGTTCGTTTCTGGAATCATTTGGTTCTTCCAAATCTCGCAATTTCCCCTTTGGTATGACCTCTGAGTTAGAACCTCTATCTTCTCTAATTCCAAACTTGCTTTCTAGAGCTTCCATCACGAGGTTCATATTACAACAAATACCTATGACCTACAGTTCTAGCCTTGACAATCTCTTCGTTTCCCAATCTTGAGGGTTATTATAAACAAATTAGTTGGCCATGGCTATGGTTTTATCGGTTCTTCCTCAGATGGTTTCTTCTATCTTCTAAAACTTCCCACAAAAGCCCAAAGAAACATGCTCTTATACCCATATGATCTATAAAGTACCATGATTATTCCAATAGATCATTTATCACAATAAATCTATTAAAATAAATTGAAACCTATAGCATGAAGGGTTAACTTATTTAGATTATAGATCTATTATTATTTATTTTATTATTTATTCATGCAATACATAAAATGTGGAAAATATAGACTAGTGAAATATAGGCACACACCGATAAAAATGAAAACAAATAAATGATTTTGGAAAACATTTATGAAAAAAGCCTAGTTGGAATGTAAGGTTTCTCTGCTCTCTTTTGTTTATAATGGAAATAATGCAAATACAAATGAGAAGTTTTCTTGAGACCTACACTCAAAATTGATTACTCTTTTTCGGGTTCTTTTCTAAAATCCTTTTATTATTCCTAATCCCCCATTTTTCTCTTTGATATGACCTCTCAATTAGAAGCTCTTTCTTCTCTGATTCCAAACTTGTTTTCGAGAGATGCCATAAGGAGGTTCATATTACAACAAATATCTATGTCCAATACTTCTGAATCACTCCTTTTCCCAATCTTGAGGGTTATTACAAATAGATTAGTTGGTCATGGCTAGGGTTTTATGGGTTCCTATTCAAATGATTTCTTGTATATATGGTTTTATGGGTTCCTGTTCAATTGATTTCTTGTTTCTTCTAAAATTTACCACAAATTCCCAAAGATGCATGATATTATACCAATATGATATGTAAAGTACCATGATTATTCCAATAGATAGTTTATCACAATAAATATATGAAAATAAATTGAAACCTCTAGCACGAAGGGTTAATTCACTTAGATTATAGATATTATTATTGATTTTATTGTTTATTTATAAAATGTTGAAAATATAAAATAGTAAAATATAGGAACACACTCGTAAAAATGAACACCAATATATGCTTTAGGAAAACCTTTCTGAATAAAGCCTAGTCATAAAGTAAGGTTTCTGTGCTCTTTTTTTTAGAATGGAAATAATGCAAATACAAAGGAGAAGGTAACCTGAAACCTATATACCATGGGATACTACAAAATACAAACCCACCTCTATTTTTCTCTCTCTCTATAAAATCTCAGCTAGTTTATTGTACTATATAAAAAATGCACTCAAATAGAATGTAACTATTTTTCCTCCTAGTGGCCTATTTATAACACAACTCGATATCAACTGGTGTTAGGTTTGAATTCTTCAACTCTCAACTACATTTACAAATTTTACCCTTCTATATTTTTCTTCATAGTCTTTACATGGCTATCCCATTTTTCATTAGTAACGAGGTTGATGTGGCATCCTATTGAATATGGTGGATAAATCAATAAGGTCAAGTTTAGAGTGGAATATAATTTTTACATACACGCTCCATTTCATGTCATTTTTTCATTATTGGAAAGGAATTTGATTGCAAAATATCTCCTAGCTATCTGGAATAAATGATGTTTTCTGGACCCGATTTTTTTTTTTAAAATCCTCAAACTACCTCTAGAAGGTTTCAGGCCCCATTTTGAAAAGACTTTCACAAGAGGTTTAAGAAGGAGGTGGGTTCCTCCACTGAGGTTGGAGCCTAGAGCAGGTTGGAGCTTGCTTATTATCAAGGTTGGTGCCTCAATTAGGTTCTAGCATACAATAAGTTGTTTCTTGCACAATTTTGAGGTTGGTGCCTTAATAAAGTTGTAGTCTACCACAAGTGTATACATATATATTTTTGGGGTAGCTGCCTGGAGGAAGTTGGTGCCTACAAATCTATATAATGAATTGAATAAGAAGAAGAAAATATATATTTTGCGATTTTATCCCATATGGGTTTCCACATAAAATATTGTTTCTTCATGTGTTGATGTGATGGCTTCTTGATGTCTTATTGATGTGATGATAACTTCATGATGAATTTATTTATTTATTGATACACTACAAAGTGTTGTGATTGATTGGTACTTAGCTATTTGTTAATAAAAATTTGTGAAATGGTTAAATTTCCCTCACATCGATTCATCCCAATAACAATTTTTCATACTTTCATAAGGATAATGGATTATATTAAAAGGGTATCCACTCTATATGAAATGTATCATGGAGCCTCTATTGGATTCAACCATGCATGATACAACTTGACTCAATCTGTTGTCTAATCATGTGGCGACGAAAAACCTGTAGTGGCATGGTTGAGTGGAATCATCAATGAGTAATAATAAGTCATAATTCCTTGGCCAAAACTTCGTGTGGGTAACGTCCTCCCATCACCTCTCATATTTCCATCTAACTGATTTTTGGGTACATATCTCTTATTTTCAGGATCGAAAAAGGTAGTATTAAATGTTACAATATAGGCATGGAAAAAAATAATATTTATTATAGTAGAAAAACTGATTGGTGAATCCGTGATCCATGATGCACGTTTGGTAAGGAGGAGGGTGAAAATTATTTTTACAAACCCTAAATCTGTGTTTTCACGTACTTTTTTAGGAGTCTTTAAGTATTTCATCCAATCACTATATGAGTTTTGTAACAAGGGTTCATATTAGATCCAATAGACCCTTAATAGAGCTATTTTTCATGGTTAATTTAACCCCTCAAATAAGTTATAGACCTTGATCCTCAAAAGAGGGTAAAAGTGTGTTTTAATCCTATACACATTGACCTTATTTCATTTTCCACCAAGTACAAATTCTCAATTTAACCATAACTCGGTCTAGATTTCATTGATTGACTTGGTTGAGCCTATTGGAGAGAGGTAGGATATTTATTTTCAAAAATAAATTGAAAATTAGTGCAATCAAATTTTAAATATTTTGGTTAAAATTTTATCAGTCAACAAAATTTGTTGTAATGATTTTTAACCAACCATGTATTTGTGAGAAAAAATGCTATATTTATTTTACAATCCAATGGGGATTATAAATGATCCATTATTAGCTAGTAGAAGATAAAACCCACAATGAAAATGTTTTCATTTTTTTTTGGCTTAGGTAAAGATAATCAATCAACAATATTTATGTTGTTGATTTAGTTTCCAAGAAGCAATGCAATCTATTCGTTCGTGTGTGTGTGTGTGTGTGTGTGTGTGTGTGTGTGTATATATATATATATATATATATATATATATATATAAACTAAAGGAAAATGAGGGTATGTAGCTTTCTTTTGATATTTAACTTTTAATTATACATTAATTAAGTTTTAGGTATTTTAAATGTAGAATCATGGATAGCCTAACATGTTAGGTATATAAACATGTGTTCAAGATTACATTTTTTTTGTAAAATATACATCAAACTTATTAATATAATTTTTCTTAATTTGATTAATATATTTAAACATTTAAAAATTACCCATACAAAAGAGGACTCTTCAAATAGATATACATGACTTGTATTTTAAGAATATATTCATATCAAAATTCTCTTTTTCCTCACATGAACATTCCATCTCTTTTGCCACAATCATATATAAATATAAATAAAATTGAGTAAATTAGCAAGAAAATTTTATCCAATTTATTTGAGTTTGTGATTTGAACCAAAGAAATCAAAAGACTTGCCATCACAACTTAGTTTAAAATTGAGTAAATTAGTAAGAAAAGTTCATCGATTTTATTAGAGTTTGAGATTTGAGCCAAGAATTCAATATACTTGCCATCACAACTTAGTTGTTGGAAGAAGGGAAATGAGTAAAATGAGGCCTTGAAAGTGTTTTAATGGGAAAAAGGTAATTGGAACAAAATTGGATGGATATGGTTCTCCTAGAATGTGAAGTTGCTATCAAGATTTTGAAATAAAAACTCATTGAGAAATTGGCTCCTCTCCTCCCAGGTAATTGAATTGATTTCCTTAAATTGAAAGGATGTTGTATGTTGAATAAGAGATAATGTATGGAAGTGGCTTATTAATTCAAAGATTATGTTTTTATTTTCTCAAAATTTAGAGGAATTATAGTATTCACTTATCTTAGGAGATTTTGTATCAAGTTGTCATTTGGTTGGAAGAAAATAATTCACCACTTACCTTGTAATATACCTTGATATTTTAGCTAAATTGATGATAAAACAAGAGAGTTTAATACCTACTACTTCTTTAAAAATCTACATATATATAATCATACAAAATAATTTGTTTTACAGTGATTCTCCATAAGTTAATCGTGTTGGTTAGAGTAGTAGACAGAAAATGATGTTTGAAGAACTTCATCCAATTTTGAAGGTGGAAACCTTGGTCTAACTTATGCAGAGATACATTAATTTCAGAGGGAAAAGGGCATGGAATGGTAGCAATAATTTAGGGAAGTAATTAGGCATTATATAGTTATATATTTAGGGGTATCATTGGCTTCGAGATGTTGAATTGTATAAGTCACTCTCTTGTTGATTCCTACAAAGAAGACCATACAAAAACAAACTAATATTATGCAATGCAGCTAAATTTTATATGGTATCAATTCATGTGAATTTTAATTGGTATAATGAAAAATTTGTTTTTATATGACCAACAACAAGGTAGTCATGTTAGTGACATGTTATATGACATATATAAATAAAATTTTAAACAACAACAACCTAAGTAAAAGTATTACCAATATTGAATCACATTAATATATTTTAAATATGCATATTCAATCACTTTAAGACTGTAGTTATTTTAAATACGCGTGCAAGTATTTAAAACTAAATACTATAAGCGAAACAAAGAGTACTTGAGATCTGAGGTATGATAGAGTTGAGCGTTGAGAGCTAATGTGATGAGTGATTATTTATTTAGTAGAGAGGGCGGAGTTGGCGGGTTGTCAATTAGCTGAAGTGAGGCCTCGCATGGGACGAGTGACATTGAGGTCGTTGGTGTTGGCAGCCACGAATTCGTCGTTGCTATCGAACACATCTTTCGGGCAGGGCGTCACATTGGCCTCCACAAAATCGTCAAAGTTAATGAAGTTGTCCTGGTTGAATTCCACCTCCTTCATCACCTGTTCAATCTCCTCCCTCGAAACGTTGCACTTGACGACGAAGCTCAGTTCCAATCGTCATCGTTGTTGATGAACTTGCTGAACACATCCTAAAGCTCGCAGTGGTGGCTCGGGGTGGCACACTACACAATCATTGTATTTATCACGCCTGAAGTTGAAGTTGGAGCTGAAATCTTCTTAATGTTTCTTCACTATTGAAGTCCAATGAATCACCGACAGTGCCTTTCTTTCTTCATGTAATATTTGTACAGGAAATTTGAACCTTTCTGGTTGATGATAAAAATTTACTATGCTTGAATGATCTTTTAGCACTGAAATTTAGGAACTCATAAGTAATTACATATAACAAAAATTGATTGTAATTGAACATAATTTAGGGTGTATTAAGATAACTTCCTCTACCCACCGATCATTAGATATCCTAATAGAAAAGAAACCATGAAAATTACATGCCCAGACATCGCAGGATCAATTATCTTACAAAAATAACCCTTGGAGGAATATTATCTTACATGTAATATCAATTTCCTGTTTACTCTTTCCATCAAGGAATTGAACACTATTTAAATAAAATTTCTTTTAAACCAAAAAAACACTCTTTGTATAGCATGATAAGATATATGTAATTCATTGGAGTGGCTAGAAACAAATATGATACCTTCTCCTTTGCTTATCCCTCAAGAAATTTTCAATTTATGTTTACATTATAGATTCAATTTATTTTTGTCTATTCCATTATCTATTTTTTTTCTGGGTATGCACTTGTATATATGAGAAATATTTGAAGCCACTTTACCTAGGTGAAAAGTCTAATTAGAATATAGTTCAATCTAAAAACAGCCCATTTATGTTGTCACAAACATATGTGTTTTCTCAAGATGCCTATTTTTTGGGATACATATCAGTGCCTAAAGGTAGGCTAGTCTAACGCTTATGAAACTTGAAAACTATTTCCAACATTTATTTATATGAAACCACAAGTTTATGCTCATCAATGTGAAAGTCTTCTTCAATATATATATATATATATATATATATATATATATATATATATACTTGGCACAAAGTCATAAACAATAAGGCATTCCTTTCCCTATGCATACTAGCTAATAGAATGTAGTGAGATGGTAATCGCTATACTTAATACATGGCCATTGACACTAGTGATATTGAGAGAATTCTCTTTGATATTCCAAAAATTAAAAGCATTGGTCATGTTGTTTCATTTTTTGGTTATAAAAATATTCGAAACTACAAAAATGTTTTTAAAATAAAGGTTTTAATTCATTTAAGTTCCCGTCTTAAATATTGCATGACAACACCTTTGAGATATCTAATGAAAATGTTAGCTTCCAACTAAGGAAGATGAATAATAAGTTTAATTATGGTTGTAGAAGAGTAATTAAGGAGTAGTGTGCTTTATCACACAAGTAAATATTCAATGTAGACTCTTAACTAAATGGAATGCACTCCTAGCACTTAACAATTACACAACAACAACGTAGTTATAGTTATCACAGTTTCTCAAACAAGAAGTAAAACAGAAACAGAAACGTAAAACTTATCAATTCATGTGATTTTTTTGACAAACAACAACTTACGTAGTTATAGTTATCACAGTTTCTCAAACAAGAAGTAAAAAGATTACGGATATGGAATCACATGAAGACTCTGTAGTTAATCTAAATATATGTGCATATATTTGAAACTGAAAGTAGATAGGATAGGAGAAACTGAAAAAGTACATGCATTAAGCCCTCACCTCATATAATGATAGAGTTAAGCGCTGAGAGGTGAGGTAGGGGAGTATTTATTAATTAGAGGGGGTGGGCGTCAATTAGCTGAAGCCAGGCCTCGCATGAGACGGGCAGCGTTGAGGTCGTTGGTGTTGGCGGCCACGAACTTGTCGAAGCTGATGAAGCAGTCTTTGTTGGAGTCCACGTCCTTCATGACGCCATCAATCTCCTCCATCGTAGCACTGCACTTGAGGATGGCGCTCAGTTCAGATTTCGATATTTTGTCGTCGCCGTTGGTGTCGAACTTGCGGAACACGTCCTCCAGCTCCAGGCGGCCGGGCAGGGCAGCACATTGCACAGCTGAAGCGGAGTCTCGCATGAGACGGGCGGCTTTGAGGTTCTTGGAGTTGGACTCCACGAACTCGTCGAAGTTGATGAAGTCGTCCTTGTTGGAGTCCACCTCTTTCATCACCCCTTCAATCTCCGCCTCCGAAATGACGGAGCTCAGTTCCGACTTGGATATTTTGCCGTCGCCGTTGCTGTCGATCTTGCGGAACACGTCGTATTGCACAGCTGAAGCCATTATATTTCTCACGCCTCAAGGTGAAGGTGAAGGTGAAGGTGAAGGCAAGCAAATACAATAATACTACACACAGATGCTGATGGAGATGGAGATGGAGTTGGAGTGGCAGCCAAGGTCTCATTATATAGGGCGTTTCTGGTGCCACGTGTCTTTCATAAAATAAACAGCATTTTCCTTTCCAGTCGCGCAATCTATGAAAATAATAAACATTCGTTTCGGATGAGAGCGCACCTTTTTGTGACCCACCGAAGATGCTGTGTGCGCACCTGCTTTACTCTCTTTTCTGTACCCAGTGAAGGTGCTGTACTCTGGCGAATGAGAGCGCACCAATGCTGATGTGCCAAGATTCTATGTGGCGAACAAAATAGTAGAAATGTATCACTACAACATAAAGGGGGGTTTTAAGACAATAGTTAAGACAATTTTTGGGTAAATTGTCTTAATTTGAGACAAAAGAAAACTTGTGTATTGTCTTAAATATTGTCTTTAAGCGGGTGTCTTAAATTAAATCGTCTTAAAATATTGTCTCTATAAAGACAATATATAACACAAGCATTTTTGTCTTTCCAAAGACAATTTCATTTTTGTCTCTCTAGAGATAGTTTCATTTATTGTCTCTCCAAAGACAATAGTTGGAATTAAAGACATATTGTCTTTATGGAGACAATGTTTTTAATCCTATATATTGTCTCTCTGGAGACAATATAAAACAATGAATCCAGAAAAATATCTCACCATTAAAATAAATCAATATAAAATATTTAATTAAAAAAATCTACAATATCATTGAATAATTTATGTTAGGGTACAGTGGAATCGAACCACCAACCTTCTGCATATCAGGTGCTCTTCCATTGAGCTAGAACCCTTCAAAAAATTATGTGAGGAGTTATGGGAGTCTTTGAAATTGTATAATAGGCATTGATTTTTTTAAAATGTTCAACACATAATGCCATAATCATTGGAAAATATATAATCATGCAAGCCCCTATTTTTAACTTAATAAAAAAATAATTCAATGGAGTTAGCTTGTGACACCCTTGTAGCTTGACTTGCACAAAAAACTAATAATAAATAATAATCTAGAAACAAATTAAGCCATATAAATAAAATTAACTATAATCAGCACAAGCAATACAACCACAACCCAAAGAGACACCAGCTTACTAGTAAGCACTGATCAACATGTACGATCTACAACCAGCATCAAATTTCAGACCTTCATAGTCTTGAGTCCATTCAGACACCTGCATGAATTAAGAAAACATAGCCAGAAACAAATAATACTAATTAACACTGTAAGTAAAACTTTCAACAAATAACAGTAAGTAATAGCTTCGCTATTTCTTGACAACTAACTTATAATAGGCATTGTCAGATTTTAGAAAAAGATGAAGTGAATCTTAATATAGAAAAAGATGAAGGGTTAGATTATAACATGAATATTAATATAGCAACTTACTTCTGTTCATTTGCTACATTGCTTGCATCTGTCTCGAGAAACTGAAGCACCTCCATTATCTGTTTACATGGAAAACTGCCCCATCACTTCCTATTTTTCATTTCATGAAGCAAGATTTACAAAAAAATTATATCAAAGGGCAAGCTACATAAATAATTTGTTCTCACTAACTAGCTATCGAAAGATGGTTGCTCAATTTGAAGATTTGATCTTGATGAGGTGTAGAAGTATCTTTCCTCTTAAATGACAATGGCACCATGATTACCTCCTTTGAAAGTCATGACTGTGTTCATACTTGATAAAGGATAATGATCTCTCTAGTGAATGCCGTCTATTGTCTTATTTCATGAGTCGAGAAATTCAAAGCAGCCATCTTGTGAGAAGAGCACTATTAC